>LNAC01000173.1:3223619-3263731 GCA_002007465.1 Ailurus styani
CCTCCCTACCCCCCACGACCCCCCACCCTGCCCCTCAAGTTCCTCATATCAGAGAGATTATGTGATAATTGTCTTTCTCTGTTTGTATTTTCTTTTTTGTGTGTGACTTTCTCACTGTTTTCCTGCATTACATTTAAGTTTTAAAGAAATAACAAAAAGGTAAACTTTTTGTTTGTAAGATTATTTGTTGTTTGTTTTTATATTTTAAGTAATTATGTTCAAGTCAGGAATACATTTCTTCTCAATTTTTTGTTACCACTCCCATGCCATGACCTAGAGATGAAAAGTTCTATAACTCCCTTACATTAATTTAGAGGAAACCATAAGTAACTTATGAAAAATGCAACTCATGCTTAAGAACTGAGAATCAGTGAGCAACTAATTACAAAATCAATTATTTTTTTCCTAAAATTTTAAACTTTGGAAGAACAAGATGGATTTATTGGTGTACTATGACTCTTTGTGTATTTTTTTTTATTTGAACCCATATTATGGTGTAATTTGAGCACTTGACCCTGGTTATAGATATTGAGGAACTGTGCTTCGAAAACTGGATTGGGATGAAACTAACAAGTATAGTTTAAAATATATGGTAAGTAAAATTACTCCATTATTTCTTTTAGTAGCTAGAGACTAAAACAATGTTTTCTAAAACTATTTCTTTGCCATTTGAGAGAAAGAAAATTTAGGGGGTTAGAATTATGAGTTAATACTTGATATTATTAATATCCACCAACATTGTTGAATCCATACTTGGCATTAATAGTTCTACATATTTAATGCTTACTCTAAGTATAATGACTCCAGTTTAACCTTAAAGAGTAGAATTCTCTAATCATGAGGACACAATAAGAATTCCAAAACGAGGAACAACAAAAAAAAAAAAGTAGAATTCTTTACAGAGAACATTACGCCTAGTTTGTTTCCAGAAGCTCTAGTTTCTTTAAGAAATATATTGGACCTAATCCTTGTTCCTAATGATTTTATTCTCTAATTGATGAAATGAGACAAGTGTGAAATAGTTAATAAACAGTTTGAGGTATTAAATGTTGGAAAGCACTTAAGTAAGAACAGGATGTTAGAAGATCATGTTGTTATTGTTATTTTTTTTATTTATTTTTTTTTTGTATATGTATTAGGACAGGACATGTGCCTTTTAGGTCTTACAGCTGGGTATCTCTGTTGGCCTCACAGGCTGTAATTACCTTAAAATCCAGAGACTATAAAAAAAAAGAAAAAAATCTTTGGTAACAATAAATTTGAGAAACAATGGCTTAAATAATGTTAGATGTTTTAGTAAAACATTAAAAAATAACCTACTGTACATTGGGATATTTGAGAAGTAGACATAGTATATTTTAAACCACTTTTTTTTTTTTTGCACCTAGAATTCCATAGAATTCATTTTAAGAAATGCTCTCTTAGTGAGTTTTCCGTGGCTCATGTTGGAACTCAATCTTAATGCTTAGGGATTGAATTTTGTCATTAAGCAGAAACTGGAACTATCTCTTAATAATAGATTTGAATTAACCAATCTCATAAGACTGATCTATGAAATCAGAATGCCAACAATTTAATTAAGAATGAGAAATAAAACCACAAGGGAGACCAAATACAATCCTCTGAGTAGTATTCTCTCTCCCCATAGGCACTTAGCATGGGAAAATAAATTATAATTACGTGACTAGTTGGTGAACATGAAAACAAAACAAAGTAAGGTAAAAACATCTAGTTTCAAATATGTAATGCCATTGCACTGAAATAACCTAAGGTTGCCATCTCCACTAAAAAGATATGCCCATCATTAATACCATTTAAGTTACACCCTTGGCTCATGGCACACTTCCTCTTGGACACTGTTTTCATTCTATCAGCCATTAACCTTTCTCTTATATGGGTGACTGCTCTTCTCGCTTTCAGTGGAGCATTCTTTCTGTAGCTGTGTTAATCCATTTGATTAGATAACATTCTAGAGCTACAAGACTTGTGAACTTATTCATTCCTTTTGTCCCTTCAAGATGATTTTGTATACTTTGCTCTGATAAATGAAGGTACAGTAAGTTTGTTTTAGAATGCATTGAATTAGTGGTACTGGAAAGTCTAATTAGGATTTTCCAGGCAGAAAATGAAGACATAAGTCTCAAGAGCTAGTTGGAGGTTAGAAAGAAATATTTTGGAGTCTTCCGTATCAGTATGGTTTGAAGAAAAATGGATAGGATTGTCTGTAGAAAGAATATGATAAAAATGTACAAAGAATAGAATATTGGGAAATACTTACATTAGGAAATGGGATAGGAAAGAAGACCATGGAGTATTCAAAAGTGGAAGAAGGAAAATGGAGGGAAATAGTACGTGGCACATTACTCGTTAAGGACATATATCCATATGTCTGTATAATCTATGTATCTATATCTATGTATCTCTGTATGTATGTTCATACATATATGTAAATCTCCATATATTGCATACATGATTTATATATCTTTATTTTTCTTCCCCCTTTTTTCTCTCCTGCTCCTTTTGTGTCTGTGATATCACAGAACATCACCTTACAGCGTCAGGTTAGACTAAGAGGGATATCATTAGTGGGATGGAGGAGACACTTCTTTCTGTTTGGTGATTGGAAATAGGACTAAATCCAGAAAACCCAAATGACCTCTCTAGGTATGGTTACTTTTATGTTTGCAAATTTAGGCTCAGTAATCAGTCATTTCACTGGATTTTTGCTGGTCTAACAGAGGGTTTTTGTTTGTTTGTTTTGTTTTTGTTTTTTTTCCCTCAGTTCAACATACTTTGGGGAAAATTGATTGAAAGAACGAGTGGTAGAATTCTACACAGAAGTCAGGGAGCCTCTTGAAAGTCATAGGATAGATATTGCCCCTTTTCTTTTGTGATTCAATAATATAAAAAATTTTCTGGAAATTGGGTATGTTTCTAATGGAGAACAGTTGGGGGAAAAATATGATCATGTCTTTTCAAAGAAAACACATCCTAAAGGGATCTAGATCTAAATTTAACCTAAGGACCTAGAGGTTCATGGAGTTACCCTGTATCTGCTGCCCCATTAGAGTGCTTGAGTTTCAGGAACAATGGAGAAGCATTGTGAGTGATCTAAAGATGTTCAACTGCCTTTTAAAATTGTGATAGGATGAGCGTTAAGACTGTAGTGTGGTAAGCAGACATTCTACTTCTTTCTGGTTGATGTTTGAAAGTAAGACCATACCCAAAGCCACTAGGCTACATGAGAAATCGTTGGGGATGATAGCAGAACTTGGAAAGACACACTCAACTACACACAGATGAGTATTAAGTAATCACTTGGAGAAATGAGAGAATTTTGTCTATATCTGTTCCATAAATTGTGGAAGAGAGTCATATGTTATAATAGTGCTATGCTACAAAAGCAAGAGGGGAGAATACTTTAACAAGGAAAGCATATTCACTAAAGCAAATTTTGTAGAATAGTCAGGAAAATAAGACCTGAGGAAAATATCTGTCATTTGAGCACTTGAAAGTCAATAGTGTATTAAAAGACTTATTAGAATGACAGCAACAGAGTTCTAGATGGTCGGAGATTAAGCGATTAGAATTTTGAAAAACCAAACTATGGAAAGAACCCAGATGTCCACTGACAGATGAATGGATAAAATGGATAAAGAAGATGTGATACACACACACACACACACACACACACACACACACACACTGAAATATTACACAGCCATCAAAAATAAAATCTTGCTATTTGCAATAACGTGGATGGAATTGGAGTGTATTATGCTAAGTTAAATAAGCCAATCAGAGAAAGACAATTATCATATGATCTCACTGATATGCAGAATTTAAGAAACAAGGCAGAAGAAGATAGGGGAAGAGAGGAAATAGTGAAATAAGATGAAACCAGAGAGAGAGACAAACCATAAGAGACTCTTAATCATGGGAAACAAACTGAGGGTCGCTAGAGGGGAGGGGGTTGGGGGGATGGGATAGCTGGGTAATGGACATTGGAAGGATATGTATTGTGGTGAGCACTGTGAATTGTGTAAGACTGATGAATCACAGACCTGTACCCCTAAAACAAATAATTCATTATCTATTAATTAAGAAAAAAAGAGACAAACCAAAAAAAAAAATGGAATTTTGGAAAAAAAAGACCCCTATCAAGCAGAAACCACTCTTTGGGCAAGTATATATATATATATATATATATATATATATATATATATATATATATATGTGTGTGTGTGTGTGTGTGTGTGTGTGTGTGTGTGTGTGCGTGCGCGTGTGTGTGTGTGTGTGTGTGTGAAAGAGAGAGAGGGAGAGAGATTTTCATAGGCACCTACCTTAGCCTGCATGAAATAGACTATCCCAAATATAGGAATGAGTATGATGCAACAATATTTATAGTGATTTATGGCTACTTTTGCCTATTTAAAAATATTTTTATGGTAACATACTATGAATAGTCTGTGAAACAGACTGACTTGGTCTTAGAGAACCGACTGGAACCAAATTCTTTTGTTCAAACACTTACAGAAGGAATCAAAATTGAAGCAATCATTGAACACCAACTGTGCTCCAAATCCACTTCCTAGCTATTTCACACATGTTATACCATTTAATCATCACAGCTATAGTAAGTCAGCTTTACTTCCACATTTTAAGGGAGCAGGTCTCAGAATTAGATAAGTAAACTAACTTGCTTTGAGATGTGAAAATGAGTGATATGAACTCCAAGCACATGTCTGTTTGCCTAATGGATCACTTCAATATATTTAAGTTATTTTATATGCTGACACTTGATTCAGGGTGGGGGTCTACCTCCTTCTGTTCTTTATTTTTTATACTTTTATGGTGAAGTGGTTGCCTTGTTATTTCTGTAAGCACTGTAAAACTCCTTAAAACTTGAAGCATTCCCAAGATTAGGTATACTCTCTTTGCTTTGGTGGACAAAAAGGTGAGAGATATGAATGAGTTTCAGAATGAATGGTTATGAATGGGAATAGAGGCAAGACAAGAAGAACAAGACAATAAGAATAGTGAAAAAGTGTCAGGGCGAGGAGAAAAGTACAGGCAGCAATGTTTATGTACAGGCAGTTCTGGCAGAAGGGTTCGGAAGTTTGGGGCTGGAAACCCCTCTGCTTCATCCATACTGTTTCTTTTCTGAGAAGGATCTGCAAGTCTGAATGCTTCAGGCCAGGTTACATCCACCGGGCAAACCTCCTCGCCTTGTTTGAAAGGGACAGATGGAGAGGTCTGACTTTTGAGGACAGCGAAAGAAGGAAGAGCGTATTAAATCCTGCATACCGCTGCAATCCTCAAGGCTTTGTAAAAGTTTTCTTACTCAAGAAACTATACAGTACTTCCACAGGGAAACAAAAAATTCCAGCAAAACTCACAAAAAAAGAAAAGCTGTCATTATCAAAAGACACTTTAATTTAAAGTATATTAATAAATGCACCATGAACTCCCAATAAAGGAAAGGTGTCAGGCAGCCACCTGAAGCCTGTTATTCTTTTCATACTTTAGGCTCCTGTGCCACTTTTCACGTGGTTGTGAAATTTTCGTTGTTGATGACAGTTATTGCTCACCTTCCTAAAATTGGTCTTTAAAATGACTTTGTGCTTTAATGCAGACGGAAAAATCCTTCATTCTGGTGATCAGTTCCAAAGCCTGAGAAACAGTGCAATCAATCACACGTAGTGCCTGATGGATGTGTCAGGCGGTAAGCGTAGCTGTAGCTGTTTCAAGGCCACTGACTCAGAATCTGCAATCTGACTTGATTCCTTTAAAGCCTCTGGCTTTGGGGTAAACGAAGGGTCAGCGAGTGTCCTCTTCTGCACGGATCATTTGAAACACCAAAAAATCAAGTTAAGAAGATAGAATATTGATTTAGAAAGCACTTTTAAGTTATTAATGATTCCAATAATTCCAATAATGAAAAAATGAAATTTCATTTAATGAAAGCATTTGAACTTTGCACATTTTTTTCAAATACCTTTATAATGATAAATTTGGCAACTTACCCAAAATCAACAAGTTCCCCGAATAACATTGCCCCAACTTTCAGATACTGTAGTGTGGTTTTATATATATTTTAAATCAAAATGGCATATATTTAAGGCATAAAATATGATATCATGTACATATATATGAGATGATGACTACAGTTAAGCTAATTCACTTATCATCTCCTTACATAGTTAGTTTCTTTTTGTGATGAGTGCATCTAAAACCTATTCTTTAAGCATGTTTCCTGTATTCAGTACAGTTTTATTAGCAATAGTTATCATGCCTGTACATTAGATCTCTAGGCTTATTCATCCTACACAACTTTGGCCAATATATTCCTATTCCCCACTCCCCCAGCCCTTGTTAACCACTCTTCTGCTCTGCTTCTATGAATTTGATTTTTTTTTCCTTTAAGATTCCGCATATAGTGAGAATATACAGTATTTATCTTTTTCTGTCTGACTTATTTCATATAGCATAATGTCCTCTGGGTTCATCCGTGTTATCACAAATGCCATGACTTCCTTCTTTCTAATGGCTGAATAATATTCTATTGCAAATTATGTTATATTGTATGCCATATCTCTTCTTTACCCATTCATCTATTGAAGGACAGCTGGGTTGTTTCCATACCTTGGCTACTATGAAAAATACCTCATTGAACATGGGAGTGCAGATATCTCTTAGAGATACTTATTTCATGATTGTTGAAGAATTTATTACAAAGCATTTCTAAGAAGGACATTGTATTCCATCTTGATAAGTAATTTACTTCACTGAATTCTTTATTGTTTCTATTAACAATGGCAAAAAAAAAAAGAAAAGAAACCTACTTACATGGTCACAGGTTTGGGTTTAGAGATAAATTAAGCCAAGACTAAAGAACAAACAAAATTCAAAATGAAATAAACGAAAGAAAAAGCAACAACAAAAAATATTTATGAAAGCAACATTTCAACATTAGAGTTTGAAAAATCTAAGCAATGGAAATATCAAAACAATTACTTAAATTATCCATTTAATTTTTCATTTTTTAGTTTATGGAGACTTCTAACATTTTTTTTTAAGATTTTATTTATTTACTTGACACAGAGAGAGAGGTCACAAGCAGACAGAGAGGCAGGCAGAAAGAGAGGAGGAAGCAGGCTCCCCGGTGAGCAGGGAGCCCAATGTGGGGCCCGATCCCAGGACCCTGAGACCATGACCTGAGCTGAAGGCAGAGGCTTTAACCCACTGAGCCACCCAGGTGCCCCAACTTCTAACATTTTAAACCATATTTTCTAATACACATGATAACTCTATCCCTATTGCTTGATTTTTTTCTGTCTTTAGCTTAGCTTTCACCATTCCACTCAAAAAATATTTATTCCATGACTGGTATGCATCAGACATTAAAAATCACATTTAAACTTCTGAGATCAAATGACCAAATATTAGGTTTTGTGCTTATAAAATATTGCTATTGAGACATCAGTCAGAATTTAATATTACAGACATATTTTGACAACAAAAAGAATCCAGTCCTTAAGCATTGACAATCTCCATTGTTATTCTAAATCCAAGTGAATCAATAACAAGTTTTACATCCAACTTAGAGACAGAGTGATAGCCTTTAAATTCATCCTCCACATGAAGAAGTAATTAGGTGCCCACTTTTGGAGAGGTCGAACCGTCACCAATTGTACAAATGCCTGCTTCTGAAGCCATAGTCATTAATGTAGTAATGAGCTGTTGAAATAGCAACGCAGAGCAAATCTACGATGAAGGGAACTAATTGGCTTACGGATACTTTCAGCCATCCTGCTGTTAAGGAGACAGATACTCCTTTGCATAGAATGGACATTTTGAATTCTCTTATCGGTGAAACATGATGCTCTGTTCACAAGTCTTGCAGTCATGAATTTCTGAAATCTTGAAATCTAGATCTCCTTAGGTTTTTCAGCATTTTAAACAAAATGTCCCATGGAGCTTTCTTAGAATTATTCTGAGAGGTATTTTTGCTGAATAAAACAGGGTCTTTTTAGGTTTCGTGCTTACAGAAGACTCTGTTCACAGAATGAGCTCATCTGTTTTGTTCTCCGCTGTGAAGTCAGCTAACGGAGCCCACCTGGAGAATTAGATCTGCTCCGCTGCATGGCTCTAGACCAGTCCAACAACCCTGACAAGACATCTTGTAAATACAGGTCATCTAGTAAGAGCTCAAAGAAAAAAGAACAATAATATTTCTGTATCAGTTGTGGAGTAGACACCTAAAGTATGCCCAGCTCTGATGATGGCTGAACACCAGATCCTTTCCATTATCATTGTTATACATGTATTGACAACAAGAAATGGCAGCTTTGTTTCTGCATTTTGTCTTAAAGTACCTAATCTGGTCACATAGATGTAAATTCTGTTGGGTGGGCAAGTTTTAATAGTAATTTATTTCCTTGCAGTTGGGCATTTACGAACCAGCCAGCTAGGGGCTACATTGGTGTATGCATGGCTTCTAGTCTATTTGACTTTACTGTGTCCCTCCCTTCTGAATCTAGAGCTCCTTGGTGCCCAATACCTCTCTGTTAAAGAAGCAGGTCATTTGCTCCCTATCATTTATCTCCTACCCCCCCCCACAGATTTCATAGTTTTGAATCAATTTCTTTCCCTTATCAGTGTCTAGATTGATTTCACAAACATTAACTAACCAATACTTTATGATATGGCCTGTGCTATAGGTTGAAAATCAATTATACAGAGCAAAATCACAATGCTTGGGGAATGTATAGCCTTGTTTTCTAAATGCAGGAATGACATAAACCAGTGGTTATTTTCCAGGAGTTTCTAAATTTGCCCATAGGAGGTCATTAATATACATTCTAGTTTAATGGATTAATGCCCTTCTGCACTGCCAAGAAGAATGACTTCCTGTACAAACTTCTGATCTCTAGCTTAACCCTGATAACAGTCTTCCTGGGCTTTACAGATTTGATGCATTTGGCCACCGTCCAATACCTAGATAGGTCATTATGGCTTGTGTATAATTGGAATATTTAATGCAGCTAAAAATGATTAAATAACAACATTATGTTACATGTCACTATTAAACCTTGATGTAGCCTCATATTAACACATTTCTTATCACTTTTGCTTTGTATTCTGTGGCAATAGTCTGCCATGGTTTATTTTGCTTATTAATTATGCTGTTTGCTGATTTGATGAATGCTGAAATAGATTGAAGATTAGAATAGGAAGAAAATTAAATAATTGGAGAACCAACCACAAAAGACTTCCTTTTGAATGTCACTAATTAGCAAACCTCTATCCTCTTTACAACCAATTATGTTTCACAATTCAAAGTCATGTTTGTCACAGTATTTTTAACAAGTAGATCTTAGTTAAAAGATGATAAGCGAGGCAAAATTAGAAATAATTTCTATATAGAATTCTTATCTTTTTTCATCTTTAATCAGTTAAATTCTGATTTGTTGAGATGCATACTGTAGTGAAAACTTTGCCATTTTAGTTAGATGTTTCTTGTTTCTTTTTTCATTGTTTTACTATCTATTTTTAATTATTTTTGGTCTAAGTCTCTGATACTGAGGGAGATCTTGTATTATTTAAAAGTAACTTTTATGAATCAGTTGGACTCTTCCTTCATGAAGTGATAAAGTATATGCAAGATACGAGTCAAAGAAAAAGAATCACATTAGTTGGCAAAGATAAAGTGGAATTACAATTAGTATATATTGTGATACTTGAGCACAAAGTATGTCAGTGCAAAGAGATACAGATGATGGTATTCTCTTGCCTATTGCAGCTAAACACTGATGATAATAATAGCAATTATTATTAATATTAAATAATACTGATCTTACCTGTCTACTTGCCCATCTACTCACCTACCTATCTACCTACCCACAAACAGGGAAAGCCTTGCAAACACTAGCACCAAATTTATTTTCTCTGATAAGATATACTTTCCTTCTTTGTGCTTAAGAGTATATCTTTAGATGGGTTGAATAATAAAACAATAGCAAAAACAATAACAGCAGCAATGTTTTTGATTTATTATTGTGGCATAGAGCTCACTAATTACAAAATACATTATTTCTTTCCCTAGATTATCAGTAATAAGCTTAGATTCATTTCCATTTTCAGGCATAAAATGAGCAATATAACAGTCCAAGAGAGTCTTTTAAAGACAGATTTACATAGCAATGGGGTAAAATTAACTTCTCCACAAAAGAAGAACAAGGTTGAATTGACATGAAATGAATTAAAATCTGCTTCCTGGCTTTCTTCTGGCAGCAGTTTGCCAAAAATCTGCATTGAAAAGTATTGTCATCTGCTTATTTCATAGAAAGGCTTATGATATACATGTTTTTATAGTATGAGGTTTTAGCAAGAAACAAGTATAAGATGATTAATATTGCCCTTACATTTTACTTCCGGACCACAAAGTAATCAGCTGTAATTACCTGCTTTCGTCTCCAAGGTCTGTAACTACAAATCTGTAACATCTGCAAATCTGTCATCATTGATGAACTGAATTACTAGAACACAGAGATGATCAAGCCATTCATGATTTTAAGATAGCAGAGATAGAAGTCATAGAGATTCCATTTTGATTTTTGAAATCACATTTTCAATAATTTCTATATAGTCCCTTTTATTTTTATTTTTTTAAATATTTATGTATTTATTTATTTAAGAGAGAGAGAGAGAGATTGAAAGAGAGTAGGAGGGAGGGGCAGAGAGAGAGGGAGAGAGAGAATCTAAACTCCATGCTGTGCATGGAGGCCAATGTGGGGCTCAATTTCTAGACCCTGAGATCATGACCTGAGCTGAAATCAAGAGTCGGATGCTCAACCAACTGAGACACCCTCAACTGAGGCAACCACCCAGGCACCCTCATCAAGGGTAACCCCTTTTATTTTTTAAAAATTTTTAAGGGTAATCCCTTTTAAGCACATTGGGTCTTATCTTTTATAGAAGAGTGTAGCAATTTGTTGGTTTTCCCCAAAATATCTGTTCAATGGCCAGATAAACTCTTACTTATAACTAGCTAAATTAACAGAGTTATTGATAACATTTATACAGGACACAAAATCCAGCTTTTTCCATGTTGTTTCATGAATGAAGTACAACCTTTTACATTAAGTGAGGTCTTCCATTCTATAACAGCATCAACTGGATATGACATTATCTTGAAAATTACATATTACTGATATCTATTGGGGAGATTCCAAACATCCAATAGAAAACAAAAGACATGTGGCAGATATTATTATATAAAACCATATTAACCTATGATTATGAATTCGAATAAGTTATTTGGATGATGGAAATAGAAAGAATCCAGCCTTTTATATAGGTACATATTTGGGATCTCTTCTAGAGAGGCAGCTCTACTTTCTGATCTCTAATTTCTTGGATGAGCTTAGTCATGGGAATCCTGGGACTAAGTAGTGAAGTCAGAGGGGGAAGCAATCTTTCATCCAGAAATGAATATTGAACCTAACTTTATCATGCATCACTAAACACATCTCTCTCAGTAAAATATCAAATTAACTTTCTTCCATTGTTTTTGCTCTGACTCCTATATTTCAGTTCTATTGAAATATACTTTTCTCAGCATTCTGATTAATTCTGTTATGTTTATAAATGCCATTCTTCATTTAAAATATTCACAGTGTTGGCAAGCAGGATGTTAAGTCAGAGTTTGAGTCTGAGTTTTCTTGGCTTCAGTGTTAGCACCCTTCCTGCAACTCCATTTTGCTTCCCTTAGAAGGAAAACATTGGTCATATTTGACAGCTCTCATACTGGACCATGATTCCTAACCTGGCATACCAAATGGCATGTTCAGTTAAGCCCACTTAATCCTGCTTTTATCTTATCACTCAAAGCCAAGTTATTGAGGGGACATAAGTAGGCTAGTATTACCTAAGATCTCCCTTTACTTTCCAGTCTCTGAGTGGAGATGACTCATATAAAATATTTAGAAAACAGAATAGAGTCTGCCATGTTAGTGGACTGCCTGTATAACACAAAAAACAGGAATAGTTTCAAACCCTTCCAAGGAGATGGATATCTGAATACAATTAGTGGTTCTACAGACCAAGAAGATAAATTCTTCTTTGACCTGGTTTTATAGGAAATCTCCTCGATGGCTTGAGACCTCTGTCTCCTTTGAGAATGACTTACAGAACTCAAGAAGTTAGACTGTGATAAGAGGAATGGGGAATGAGACTTCATGAATATTTGCTTTCAGTTTTCACTCTAGGAGTATCAGGGTACTTATTAAAATTGCTATTCATGGCAGGATTTACTTTGATGTAGTAGCAAAAATAGTATACATATGTAAATAAGCCCCACAGCTACGGCTAAGACATTTAAGGAAACTTCTTACAGGCGTTTTCAATAGTAATATATGTAGATCAATACTTAATACATGCTGTTTAATACAAATACTAAACAGAGTATATGTGATAATTCATTAAGAATGGTCCATATTAGATAGTTCAGATAATATTATAATCAGGACAATAAAGGTGATGAGGATGACAACGGTGATGATAATTAAATAAAATAATTGTTTTTAATAAGAAAAATATATTAAGTGTGCTTGTATTGCTTAATCCTAATTGCTTACACCTCATCTTAATGCAGTGAATTTCAACCCTGGACACCTTCTAGAATCACGGTGAATTTATCTATCTAATTTTTAAAATAATTTTGGATTTTACGGAAGTTGCAAGATAGTACAGATAGTTACCATAGTTCCTTGACAGAGATTTCTGTAATGTTAATACCTTATATAATCATGACACAGTTACCAAAACTGAGAATTAAGTTTGACACAAAACCATTAACTAAACTACAATATACAGACATTATTCAGGTTTTTCCAATTATTCCATTAATGTGTATTTTTCTGTTCCAGGATTCAATATAGCCATTTAATTGTTATGCCTCTTTAGTCTCTTCCAATTGATAGCACTTTCTCATTTTTACTTCTTTCATAACCTTGACACTTTGAGGAGTATGGTTAAGTATTTCGTAGAATGTCCCTTAATTTGGGTTTTCTGATGTTATGGTCATGATTAAAGTAGGATAGCTAATTTGGGGGAAGAGTGCCACATCGATTGAAATGTCCTTCTCATGGTGTCACACCAGGAGGTCATGGTGTCAGCTAGGCTTCCCACAAGGCAGGTTAACCATGACCCTTGGGTTAAGTAGGGTCCCCCTGTCCAGTGACTGTTTTTCACTTTCCATAATCTGTGAGAAGTGAGTTCAGCCTTCATTCCAGAAAGGGCATAAGGGAAATTAAACTCCACCTTTTAGAGGAAAGCACATTAAAGAACTGTGGATACATCTTAAAACCATCATCATAATTAATACCTATAATTTCCAGCACTTATTATTCCAAGTACTCTACTAAACACTTTGTAATTTATAATTTAATTTTCACGACAGGCATTGTCTTTTTTTTAACCTCTCTAGTTTGTTCAAATTTCTTTTTATCCCTAAAATTTATGAACCATCTCTTTTCCAGCAATTACTTCCACACACCACATATTTTACCCACACCTGACCGCATGTCCCTACCTTTCTCTGCTTCTCTGTCTAGTCCAAAATTAATAAATTCAAACTACTTGGATTCATTTTGAATCTTTATCCTAATCATGGAAAACATTAAAAGCCCTACAGTTTATCTTTAATGAAACAAACAAACAAACAAACAAAAATAAACCATCTTCACCTCCCTGGCCTTTACAAGACAAGAAATTGTCTTATAACAGTCTTGTAATAATTAGCATTTCCCCTGCCTTCTGTCCTGTTTCACTTCAGAAATCCTCTGAATACTCCTTCACACTCACACTTTTTGCTCCCTTAGCATCTGTCTTACCGTGCACTGACTTCTGTCCCCACCACGTTACCAATTCTCTCTGTCCTGTATTTCCTATTTCTAAAGTCAGAGGTCAAGCCTCAGCGTTTTACCCAACTTCTAGGAGCATTTGCAATTTATCATCCCCATCTTTTCCACCGGTCCCACTGCCCACTCTTTTAAAGTTTTCTTTACTGTCCACTTTTCTCCTTCTAAACTCTAAATATTTGAGTTTCTTAGTAAACAATCTTGACTCTCAAAAAAAAAAAAAAAAAAAACTTGACTCTCCTAACAACTCATGTTTTCATTCAGATCAAACTCACAAAAGTAACGTGTCCCAAACCAAATCTGTGAATTTCCTCTCTTAATCTGTACCTCATCTAGGGTTCTGAGCTCAATGATGGCATCACCATCTGCTTGTTTGCTCAGATTATAAGATGAAATGACATCCTTGATTCTTTTCTTCTCTACGAACCAATATTCAATACCTTACGTGTTTTATTGGCTCAACCTTGAAAGTATCTCCTACACAGGACCACCTCTCACTTCTTCCACTGATACTATGCTAGTTGAATCCGCAAATAGATCCTTAAGAGACAAACACTCTTTCCTAGGAAATCTCTGATGTCCCTATTTATACACTTATTCCACAGTAGGTTCTTCCTATGGTAGCCAGTGTGATTCTGTAAAAATATAAATAACTTTTTTATACTGCTATTATCAAAGTTCTCTAAATTTTATTTCTTTTTTTTTTTCTTCAAACTTATTTATTTGAAGAGGGAAGGGGCAGAGGAAGAGAGAGTCTTAAACAGACTCCATGCTGAGCACAGAGCCAGACATGGGGCTCAATCTCAGGATCTTGAGACCAGGACCTATGCTGACGCTCAACGGCTGCACCACCCAGGGAACCCTCCAAATTTTCTTTTAATCCAAAATAAAATTCAGAATCTATAGGACCTTAGAGACCTGACCTCTGGCTACCTCCCCAAGTATATATATATATATATATATATATATAGAATTATAACTTTAGAAGGTCTGCCTTCTATCTAAAATATCTCATGTTTATTACTCCATATCCCCTTATTCTACCGAATTTTTCTTCCTTACACTACCATTATTTGACAGTATGTTATACATTTTCTTTTTGTTATGGTTATTTATCTTCACAATAATGTAGACTCCATCACATGAGTGATTGTGTCTATTTTATTTTAGGCTGCATGTCCACAGCCAAAGAAGGGGCTTGTGCACCATGAATATTCAGTGGATATTTGCTGCATAATTTATTAAAGAAAAAATGATGTAAATAATAAAACAAAATCAATATTATTATAAAAATAATAAGTAAAATCAGTAAATGGAGTTAACTTTATTGTTAGATCCATGATTACCTACTATCACTGCTTTACTTTCTGGGTTTTCCCTTTCTTGCTTTGGTTGTGTCTGATTTAGTTCTCATCCTCAGTCTTACTATCCTGCCAGCATCTGAGGTGCTTTAGTGAGCAGGATATACCTTGTCACGAAGTTCTTTTAGAGACAAAATCTGGCTTCTGAAACCTGGCCTCCTCCGCTGGACTCACAAAGCACTAGTTTCTATTCTGTAAATAATCTATACTATTACCTCTTAAGACTTCTATAATAATTAAATGAAACAGGCACATGAAAATACTTTATAAACTAAAAAAGCCCTCAGAAGCCATAAGTAAATGTCTTTAGTGAGATAAATCTGCAGAGCAAAAATCGAAATCTCTTTGATTATTTACGTCCCTTAAGTAAGATAATGTAAACAAAGGATCTTACCTAACGTTTTGGATACCTGGTTGTTTCTTTTCATACCGCTTTCTGCTTCCTACTTGTCTCACTTTCTCATCTCTTTCTTGAGAATTCTTTTGCAACAGAAGCTAGAAAGAGCTGTGATTTTTTTCTTCTTCAGAATATTATATAGAATTGGTACTTAAGAATTTATTTATCCTTAAACTCCCACTGCAAGTTTACAGTGGGATGATTGTTGTAGATGATTCATCCATCTACATAAAATTAACTGTAATGTTTTTGACCTCATTCAGAAATGAATTTCTCCTCAAAACTTTTCCTTTTGCAAATTTTAATTCATTTTAATAAAATGGTAATAATTATCCAGTGTTTATAATCTCTACTACTATTTGACGGTGTGTCTATAATGGTTTCTGTTATAGAAACAGGCTTAGCATAATAAATGCTACATAATGTCTCATATCAAGTTTTACACATTTATTTTACTACTTTAATAAATCATGCCTACCACCAGTGACAGTAGTACTAAATCAAATACAAAGAATTTTTGGTGTGCTGTGATATTTTACTTTAACATTTCATAATGAAACGTATTCTGTAATTTAAGTATATTTTTCATTACCACCAAAAGCAGATTTTTCATTCTCTTAGCACTTTCTCAAGTATTCTGTTTGCAAATGTCATTTTAGATAAAGTTAGCAAACAATTCCTGTTCTATGAGAACAAGCAGACCAAATAAAAAGGGCATATTCATAACTCAACTGCCATAAAAGCACAATAAAACAAATCAGATCAGAAGATGATATATGAAAAATTGTTTTGATGTAAAAGTCTAGACACAAAGCTTCTTGTTCTAACTTTACTTTTAATTGGCAGTGTGACATTGGGAAGCTCAATTAATGTTCAGATATTTACATAGTGTAGAGATCCGACCTTGAGTCAAAGAATTTGGTTTTGAATCTCAGCTCTGGCACTTGTTATTGTAGTTAAATATTTTATTGAGACTCTAGTTTTTCATCTGTAAAATGGGCAGGGTAACTAATGCTTTCCTTCTCAAGATATGTATGAATGCAAAATGTGACATCTATGTTGAGGAGTTTCATGATTCATTTATATATGCCATTTTACTGACCTAAAATTATTAATGAATATGAAATGAGGATTTTAATCAGAACTTATATTTTCTGGTATTAAGTTTTGGGAACCACTATTAAATTAATAAATGGCTGGTGGTTAAACATGACATTGTAAAAAAACACAATGGCTATGTTATAGTGTTCATATAAATCTCATGCTGAAAAGTCAAAAGCAAGTGAAATTAAAAAATTTAAATGCATATACGTAATATGCAACTAGCTATTTGTGATTTAATTATAGTAAAACAGTGACTAAATTAAATTAGTTTAATTGAATAAATGTCTTGAGTGGTTTTATTAAGCAAGTTTATTTTGTTAAAACCAATTGGCTTATTAGACTAATTAATTTTATTAAATAATTTAAATGATAACTTAATTGAAATAATGATTTTGGTATTATATGAATTAAATTATTACATTTAATTGATTTTGTAGTTTTAGTTATATTTATTTTTTAAAATACTTTGGTTTTATAATGGCATAAGAGTTGAAACCATGAATATCTAATACCAGCTTTTATATGTGAATATTTTAAATAACATAATTGAAAAATTTTCAATTTGGCAATGAAGTTTTCCATCAATTTTTCATATTTTAAGAGAGTTCTAGAATATTATAACATATTGCCAATCCTTTACCTATAGACATTTATGTTTTTAATTCATCGTTAGGTATCAAGACAAAACTTCAAGCTCTTGAAGCAATATTCGTAGTCTCTGCCTATAGAAATTGCTTGAGAAATATGTTTGAATTTGTTTATTTATTCTAAAAACCAGCATCTATTTTACATAAAACTAGATACTGGAAACACAAAAGGAAGGACAGAATTTCCTGTCTCAAGTAGTTGCTTTCTAGGTGGTGAAAGAGAAGAACCTTTGAATTTACTGCAGGATGAAAGGAATAATGGTATTTTGCTTCTCTGCTTCTAACTGGGTGTAAGATCTCGATCTACTATGATTTTATCTCCAGACCATCAGTGCGCACCAACATCACCACTTACACCAGTCCCTCTGATCTCAGGCAAGTTAGATGTCCAGGATTCAGATACTGGAAAGAGTATTTTGTTTTGGTTTTGTTGTGTTGTTTATTTGTTTTAGTATTCTTTTAAATTACCAGGCAGTACTGACTGGTGTAATGTTTTCCCTTCAGTATTAACTTTCTGCTTTTGTGGATGTATTTCTTCTAAATTATTATGTGCAGAAGGAGAAAGAGCAGAGGAAGCAGAGGTTTCCTTCATAGGAAGTGCATTTTCAAGATCGTGTTGAACTCATTATGTTGCCTACTTAGAACTATACTGGCATTGACGTGGTGTTCATGCTGCTTAGTATGAAGATAGAATCAACTGGGTGGTGATAACTTTGGATCTCACAGTCATTCTAAATTTTCCATGGTCACTTAATATGCAAGGCTTGGCAGACATTACAGAGACCTAGCTATCCTTTTAGGACTTTGAGATATATTTAAGGCACAACAGTCACATTTTGTGATCAAAAAGAATAGAATATGTATGCTCCGATTTTAATGAAAATGAAAGTCATACACAGTTGAAACTTGTCCTAACCGACCTCAGTTTAACTAATTCACTGGATCAAACTATCCACTCCATTTCTTCTGTGAAGCATATGGAGTGATGCTTTTGGCAGGCTGTGTTCTCACGGCTCGAAGACCACTCTCTAATGTGTTGGTGGCCTCTGATCTTATCAGCTGAGCTGTGTGTTTATTGAGAGTCAGTCACACTTGCTCCCAAACTGGTTAATGCCTGCTGTTCTTGTTATTCCCATTATATAACTTAGTTAAATCTTACATGGACCAAATAAAAAGAAAGAGAATAAATGTTTCTATAAAAACGACTGAGCCCTTTGGAATTCTTGATAAGTCATGGCACTGAATATAAAAGTAAACTTATTTGCTATACAGCTATGAAAATATAAAACTGTGCACACACACTACTTTTAAAGAACCCTGGATTAGAAACTATAGATGATAAATTATGGGTGATTTATGCTGGAAAGGAGTCAGAACCCCCATCAGCATTAATATCACCAAGAAAAGGCCCCCATATTATATAATATGCTGCCATTTTTTTGAATAAAGCACAGAGTTGTTTTCAGCTAAAATATTTGAATTCTCTCGGAATTTCATTATTCTCATATTTAACTAAATTTTGGTAAGTGATCTATTACCAGCCTACATGTTTTTGAATAATGGGGTCACGTTGTAAACAAGAGGGTGGAAACAGGATAAAAAGAAGAGATGGAGAATGTATGGCTCATTAAAGCTAATTAAATGAAAAATTCCTTTTGAAATTATGAAAACAACAGAATTTGGAAAACATTTTTCACCAACATTAACTCAAATGACTATATAATAAAATGGAGAGTTTATTTGGAGACTGAACTATAAATTCCTGCAAAGATAGGTATTTGGAAACCCAGAACATTCTGGAATTTGAGCCATAGTCATCACACTTTTGATAAAACTGTCCTGATACTTTTCTTTCAACTTGTTTTATCAATGTGTATGGCGTATGCACAATACAAAAGATATGTGTATATAAAATGTATGCATATACATGTTTGTATTTTATGTCTATTTTCTTCATTCTATAGGAACAGAGGTTTTAGTCTGGCTACTTCTTATTGAACTCAATATTTGAATGTAAAATAAATTTAATCAAAAATCTATATGATGCCCAAGAAAGGATTATTTCAATAAAATTCAAAAATACTTACAAAAATCTTGCAAAGTAAACTCAATAAAATATCACTTTTGTAAAAATTATACTTTATAAAAATACTACTCATTAAAATAATAAAACATGCCTCATCCCAAGGAAAAGATCAATGATGTTATTAGTAATGAATGAGAAAGAATATACAAATTCACAAAATATTAAAATCAATGCACCATGAAAATATTTGTTTTCTAATTAAAAATAGGTCAATTTACTCTCCCACAAATCAGTTGACTGGAACATGAGAAAAACATATCTCTGTAGTTCATCACACATGTATACAAAAACAAATAATTTTTGTTTTCTTATTCAGAATCGAAACAAAATACTTAAACAGTTCTTAATTTCTACTCATTTGATAATCAGATAACTGTACCTTATATTAATAAGTGATCTTTATTCTCATCTAAACAATAGAAATGAATTAACATTAATTTGTTAGTGTTATTTCCTTTGTTTTTTAACAAACCACAAATTTCTAAAAGGCAGAAGATATAGCAGCTTAATGATTAGATAAGTGTATATTACTTCTTATTTTTTGTATCTTCTCCATGTTATTAAAAGTTTTAACACTTCCATTTAGTGTTAGTTATATGCTTTGGAATACATTTCTAAAATATAGCATATATGCTTTGAAGTTTACAGATCAGAAGTGTACAGTTGTATAAACTTTTCAAAGAGAACACATCCATGTAACTACATTCAGTTCAAGGAAAACACCATTTCAGTGATCCATAATTCCTCCTACTGCATTAAAGTCATACCCAGTGAAAGGTAGACAATGCTTACCTCTAATACTAAAAATTAGGTTTGTTTTTAAAATATATATAAGTAGAATCATGCAGTTTTTAATCATTGGGCATCGATTTTCTTGCCTATTGTTTGAGATGTAACTACGTTGCTGTGTTAATGCTAAATCATTAATTCCTTGTGTAATATGCTACTGTCAACTGTCAGGAGATATTTTCTTAATTCCATCTTTTGTCTATATAAACATTTTAAACATTTTAGTGTGTATTTCTAATGATGATTTGCATGATAGACAAAGATAAATGGAATGTTAAAACTGGCATATCGATTTGTTCAATGAAAAATCATAATGTCTTTGTCAGTAAAATTGACTCACTCATGTGTCTTTGTATTATCTACAAAAATATAAATAATATGTTTCTTGTACATTAAGCTAAAAATACTTTTTGTATTGGGTTAGGCAACAATTCTCCAATATTATTGTTCTGATTAATTTTGCAATGTTATGAGCATGGGAAGCAATATCTGAAAAAAATTAGAACACGTGCCATAACTTATTTATGCTAATTAGGGAAGTCTCAGATTTATCTGAGGGCCCTGACAGCTCACTTAGGTGTTACATCTATGCCAGATACTCCTCACCTTCCATGAAATTCTGATTGGAAAAGATGTTTTACTTCTTTAGTAAGTGAATTAATGTGATATTTCTGTGGGCTTGCATTGTTCCATGGTATTTCTGAATGGTGGTATTAATTAAGCAGGACAAATTTATCTATAAGTGACCAATCTGAAATCATGCCTTCCTTGCTATATTATGAAGGTCAGAAATAAAGGAAGTGAACTGTCATTGGAATATTTCAATTTCATTTTCATTCCAGATGGAATTTAAGAAGTTACAATTCCTAATAAGTAGTATGCATTCATGGTAAGGAGGTGGGGGAGGGGCGAGCATTGCGTGTGTACACAACTAGGCATAGTAAAGAAATGGAGCTGCTGATAATAATCGTGTCCACAGGCAAAAACACATGCAACCAAGCTTGTGATGTATAACTCTTATATTTTTGGAGCATCTCAATTCATAGGAAGTAGAGCTAATTAGAGGAGCCATGCTAAAAAGTGTTTCTTATTTACAAAATCATTAGGCTTTCCATTATTGAATTAAGGTTTCCTTTTCCTTGTCCCTCTCTTAAACTCATTAACATTTACGGTTTTGTCAAGGTTATAAAAGATTATTATTTGGATCAGCTGAAATAGCTAAAAAAAAAAGATGCTTAATTAGTCTTTTTTTTTTTTAAAGTGAACTTGTTCAGGAAATTATCATTTGCTGTAATGGAAAATGGTTATCGAGGGTGTACCCCTAGGGAATAGAAAGGGTAATTTCTTTATATTTGTAATGAAGTTAAATACAAACTAGCGAAAGAAATAATGCTTTCTATAATAATGAACATTTCATCATCAACTTGAAAAATAGCATTTTGTCACAGAAAGGTATCTCTGTTAAGAAATTCAAATTATACACCCCACCCTTACACACGTTAAACTCATCACTTATCCTGAGGGCTAATTTCTGTTAACTTCATCCAGCTAGTCACTTACTTATTACTTTAAAAAATAGATTGACTACTTACTACATGAAAGTCACTCTGTTATGTGCTAGGAGTACAAAAAGGGGAAATACATGTTTCTCTTACTCTCAAGACTCCAAATTGTCATTCAAAAAAGATAGTTCATAATCAGATAATTATAGTTCAGTTTCTAATGATGCAGTCCAATCATAGGGTTATGGACAAAGGTTTCAGGATTCAAGAATATGACACATTAGAAAGGGTTTTCTAAAAGCAGTATCCCAAAGCTGAGTGTTAGAGGGATAGTAGAGATGTTAAAGTACAAGTTTTTATGTTTTTTTTTTCTGTTTGGATTTTGTTTTAATTTAAGTATAGTTGACACACAGTGTTACATTAATTTCAGGCTTACAACATAGTGATTCAACAACTCTTATACATTAGGCTACGCTTGTCACAGTGTAACTCCCATCTGTCACAGTGCAACACCATTACAATATAAGGTACAGGTTTAATGTTAGACAAAATCTGAGTTCATAACCTGACTCTACAATGTAGTCCCTATAATACCTTCTGCAAAATGCTAAACTTTAGTTTCCTCTTCTGCAAAGGTTGGTAGACCACATGTCTATAGCGAGAATCAAAAAGCATACAAAGGACTTAGTTAAAAAAAAAATTAGTAGCTACTTACGATGGGCCATGCACCCTTCTAAGCTTGTTACATAGTTAATTTATATAATTCACACAACACATCTAAAAATAGGAGGTGTGTTTAGTCGCATATGACAAATCAAGAAATTGAGGTACTAAAGAAGATATTCAGATGGCAAATAAATGTATAAAAAGATACTCCACCTGACAGTCATCAGGGAATGCAAATTAAAACAACAATGAAATATCACTATGCACCTATTAAAATGGCTAAAATCTGGAACACCGACAACACCAAATGCTGGCAAGGGTGTGAAGCAACAGGAAATCTCATTTTGTTGCTTTTGAGAATACGAAATTGTACAGCACTTTGGAGGACTCTTGCACTTTCTTATAAAACTAAATATACTCTTACCATATAATCCAGCAATCCTGCTCCTCAGTATTTACCCAATAGGGCTGAAAACTTGTATTTACACAAAAATCTGCTAACATATTGATAGCAGCTCTATTAATAATTGCCCAAACTTGGAAGCAACCAAGATGTCCTTCAGTAGGTAAATGGATAAACTGTGGTCCTTCCAGACAATGGAACATTATCCAGTGCTAAAAATAAATGAGGTATCAAGCCATGAAAATACATGAAGGAAACTTAAATGCATGCCACTAAGTGAAAGAAACCAATTTGCAAAAGCTACATACTGAATGTTTCTAAGTATATGACTTCTGCAAAAACCAAAACAAAGAACAAAAGCTATGGGGATAGTAAAAGATGCTTCTCAGTGGTTGGGGTCTGGGAGGAAGATGAAAAGGTGGAGCACAGATGATTCTTAATGCAGTAAATATACTTTTATGATACTATAATGATGGGTACCTGTCATTATGTTGGTTGTCCGAATCAATAGAATGTACAACATGAAAAGTGAACCCTAAGGTAAACTATGACTATTACCCTAAGGTTAGCCTAGGGTAAACATTGGGTGATTAAGATGTGTCATTATAGGTTTATCGGTTGTAATAAATATACCACTCTGGTGGGGATGTTGACAATGGAGGAGGCCCTGCATATATGCATGCATATATGCGGCCATATATGCGGTGTATATGGAAAATCTTTTTACTTCACTCTCAATTTTGCTATAAAACTAAAGCTGCTCTATTAAAAAAAAAGAACAAGTACGTTCTTCATCTATGTTTTGCTATAAGAGATTGGCATTAAGTTTAGGAATACAGACTAAGAAAAAAGAGGTAAAGGCAACTTATATAAGGTGGATTTGCATTTTGAGCAAAAGAGAGTCTGAATCTAGAGTTTGTTTTTTAATGGATTCACTCCATCTTTAGAACTTGTCACATAACTAAGGTATATATTATTGATGGTGACGATGATGATGATGATGGTAGATGAGTAGGGGTTAGCTAGAGCAAGGAAATGGGGTGGGGACAGTGATCATGAAGTGTTTTCCTAGCAGACAGGGGAGTAATAGCAGAGGCAGATAGGAGCAGAGGCATTTATATAAAAGCGATATGTGTCAAGGGTCCCTGGAGTGTGCAATGGTCATGGGGGAGAGGCATCCACTTCAAGCTCATATAAGCTCTTATGTAAAATGTTAAGGAGTTGAGATTTACTGTGAGTCACAGGTGTTTTAAAGAAAGGAAATTTCTTCATATATATGATATATATATGAAATACATATATATTTCTTCATATATATATGGAAAGAGAGGGAAGAGAGACAAAGGAGAAGAGGGAGAGAGAGAGGAGAGGAGGGAGAGAGGAGAGAGAACAGCCTTTTTAAAGAGTTAAGTCTAGAAAATGGTGGGCGATAGATTTGAGAAAAATAGTGGAAGTAAAGATTCCTTTAAGCAGACTGTTGAAGAACTCCAAGCAAGAAGAGAGAAAGGAATGAATTAAGACTTAACTGGTGGGGAAATATATGTTAAAATTTTTGGAGAGAAAATCTGCCTATCTTGATGGAATAATGGCACTGGAATAGAGATGGACTTTATACACTCATATTTTATTGAAAATCACCCCTATCTGAAATCCACCATCAGTGGACACTGCTAAATTCTTGGCAGGAAGATGATGTTGATGATGATTTACTTATATCAGATTTTTTTTCTAGTTTCATGAATATTGACATTGTAATAACTATCAAAAACACTGATAAAGACAAAGACAGGTTCAAGAAACTTTGAAAACATTAGCAAAAATAATCAGGTTTTTGTCCTGCAAAATGTCTTAGATTTTTTTAATATGCTAAAGCACATGAATCTCTGTATTTTCCAAGCTTCTTTGATAGTATCTCTGATTAAGGTGCTGTGTATGTAGACTTTAGAGAATTTCATAGAACATTCTTAAGGAAGTAGTGATAAATACTCATTAGAAATATAATCCACTTTATAATTTATCCTCTGTTCCTTTTTTATCTGATTAAGATACTTTTTTCCTAAGTTCCCTTTATTACTGGTTTCTTCTTATTCTCCATTTCCTATATCAAATGTCACCTTCTTAGAGAAAAGTCTATCTTGATCATCTTATCTAAGTTTGCCTAAGCCACTTTTTCTCCTGGATGTTCTAAAAATTTCACCTTATTTACTATCTTTCTAATATTGCAATCTTTTTTTTTTGCTTATTTGCTTGTTTACTGTCTCTTTCCACTACATAGACTATAAGCTTTCTTTTTTTAAAAGGTCTTATTTATTGATTTATTTGACAGGGAGACAGAGAGATTGAGAATGAACGTGGGGAGGGGGGTGCGGCAGGCAGAGGGAGAGGGAGTAGCAGGACTCGATCCCAGGACCCTGAGATCATGACCTGAGTTGAAGGCACATGCTCAACTGACTGAGCCACTCAGGCTCCCTTAAAATATAAGCTTTCTAAGGAATTGTGTGTTTCTGTCTTATCCTGATATTTCCAACACTTCAAATGGCAAGGATATAAAAGAAATTCATTAAATATTTATTAAATATATTAAATAGTGAAATACTTTTAATTATAAAATACAAAATAACATTCAAATTGCAGAAATATATCTCAAACACCTACTCCTATGAAATTTTTGAGTTCTCAATCTACAAATTCTTGACTTATTCATTAAATAATCAAGACTCAAGGGAAATGAGAGTTTGTTCAATGTAGTATTTCCCCAAATATTCACTTTAATAAA
Source organism: Ailurus styani (assembly GCA_002007465.1). Taxonomy (NCBI): domain Eukaryota; kingdom Metazoa; phylum Chordata; class Mammalia; order Carnivora; family Ailuridae; genus Ailurus; species Ailurus styani. Next base: position 3,249,276 of record LNAC01000173.1, read on the forward strand.
TAAATAATGTTCCAGAGTATTGTTAATTAATGCATCAAAAAACATGTCACATATTAATGATAGACTATTTTAACAGATTCACTTTTTTAAAATGATGATTAATAAAGAGACAGACACTTTTTCTAAGAGTGCTGTTTGAACAGTAAAAACTGAATTTAAAATATCTTGTGATGATTGAACTAATCGATGGCAGAATTTATTCTTCACTGAGCCACAGGAACATGTAGTTATGCTATGATTTTCAGTACCCAAGGGCCCGAAAGATTCCTTGCAGTAAGAATACAAATCAACTTGATTTTTATGACATCCAAAGTGCCTATGTTTCTCCTCCAAAGTTTTAAAAGGTGTCTGTGATTTGAAAAAGTTGACAACCAACATATGACAATGTAAAACATCCCTGAGTTTCCTGTTTCTCATGCTCTCAACCCTTGGAGCATTGTAGAATTGAGGAAACTCCACATCAACTTTCAGAAACATATGCACTAACAGATGAAGCTGCATCTGAGATGTTTCAGGGTGGTATTTGCTAGAGATACCACACTAGAGTCTCTCTTGTCTCTAGGGTCTATACAGATGTTAATTTTAAGGAAAAAATTTAAAAAACATTACAAGTAAATTAAAATCACTGAAAAGTCTTAGCTCATCTTCTGGCCACAATTACTTTTTTTTTTTAATTCATATTATTTTGTCTACTTTTAGTGAAGAGACAGGACTCTATTGTTGAATGCCTAATAAGTACTTAATACCCAAAGACCTGCTCTGACTCCTATTTAGGTCCATTGAGAAAGCCATATAGAACACTCTATGAGTCCCTGTTGTCTCAGTACGTTCATCGATAATTTTGAAGAATGATGATTCCTTATCCATTATAGTCATCTACGAGTCTAAAGGGTGAATGATGATGACCGATGTTCATCCACTCATTTTCTTATGAGTTACTATAGTCAAGATGTTTTGCTTCTCACTGTAATAGGTAAGCAAAAGCACTCAAATATTCATCCATGTCTTTATTGAGCCTTGTTACCTGCTGTGTGTTAGGCTTTATGCTAAGCAGTCAAGATGTGAAATAGGGTCTCAGGAAAAAATGATCTCAAAACCTAACAGGAGAGGATACAAGGATAAATTTTCTCCTCTTTGTCTCTCTGTCTTTCTTCCTTCTTCCCTCCCTCCCTCTTTTTGTTCTTCCTATATCTCATTTTTTCTCTCTCCATCTATTTTATTTACTATGACTTCAGAACAGTATATATGAAATTATGGCATTGAGAACCATAGGAGTTATTTTATGTCTGGGGTAACATAGGTGTGGGAGAAGGCAGGTGTTCTAAGAAGATTCCATGGAGAATGTGGCATTTTATCCAGATTTTAATAGGCAAACACACATCTGTTCTATTAATGTAGGTCTCCTAAAATGTAAATGTACCATAGGCATTCTGAAAAAAACTAATTTCCCAATAAAAGAAACAATGATGGCTCAGTAGTTTGTAAAATTTTTTCCCCCATATTTTGCATTAATATGGCGCCTTAAAGTGTAGAAAATTCTGAAGAGTTAAAAGTTGGGGGTTACTGCCTCGCACAAATGAGCAGCTTGTTGTAGAAATGTGGAAAAGGAAAAATACAAATTATTAATTGCTCACTGGTGATTATAATTTACCATGTTTTTATTTCATTTTTTCTCACCTTGAGGGAACAACATATTCTTGTTATAAGTGGAGAAATAGACAACATCCGTTCTTACATTCTTTCATTTGTTCAGACTTATGCTACATAAAAAGGAAAAATTGATGGCTTCCTTGGAAGCGCAGTTCTGAATATGCATAAAAGGAAATTAGAATTCTTCTTACCCAGCAATCAGAACTCACACAGATTGTAAGGACAACTTGATTGTAGTGAAGAATAAATGGCCTATAATTTGTATATTGTGAAAGTGTGAAATAAATAAATTTGTGGGTTGGCATGAATGTATCTGTGTTAATGAATTTGTGCCATCCTGAATGTATTTATGCATTCCAATTTTATGATTATCTCATTTTGTTGTAGTTGTTTATCTAATAGTTTAGTATTCTACACTAAATATTTCGTTGTGGAACCCTAACATGTCATTCTATGAAGACTAAAATCAGGGCGCCTGGGTGGCTCAGTGGGTTAAAGCCTCTGCTTTCGGCCCAGGTCATGATCTCAGGGTCCTGGGATCGAGGCCCGCATCGGGCTCCCTGCTCAGCGGGGAGCCTGCTTCCCCCTCTCTCTCTCTGCCTGCTTCTCAGCCTCCTTGTGATCTCTCTCCCTCTGTGAAATAAATAAATAAAATCTTTAAAAAAAAAAGACTAAAATCATCAACTGGTAAGCTCTGGGCAAATGGTCTTGCTGCCTTAATTATTAGTTTCCTGATGGAAATTTCACAAAACATCATTTTATCTATTCTGTTGCTATAAATACTACACTTTTGTACAAAGAGCACTGGGAAAGCTAAACTTATTAACTCACTATTCACCAGTATTTCACTGAAAAACAAGGGATAAACATTATCAATGTCATAGGTAAGAGTAAGATGGTTTGATGGAGTGAAAAGAGAGCTACCTGGGTTCAACTGTTGGCTCTGCCATTTTGGTTGTGTACTTCGGCAAGAAATGTTGGGAAATGGCACCAGTGTGGATGGTAATTGTATAAATCTGGCCTTAACCTAAACCTCCAGCTTCAGATGTATATCCAGTACTTTGTTGAACTGCCTATAGATGAGAGATGCTGTCTATGGTTGAGAAGTGCGTCAGGGCACCATGTCTAAGAAGGCATCTTATCTTCTACATTATGGATACTATGTAATTGTTTATTTATTCCAAAATTTTCTGTTAGATGCCCTCAGGCTTTCTTGTTTAAAGATGACAAGAAATATGTGAGATGGAGAATGGCCCACTGAATATGTCCATACCCTAATTCCTGGAAACTAAATATGTTATGTTACAGATGTAATCAATACTACAGACCTTAATATAGGAGGACTTCTTGGATTATCCAGGTGGACAATCCAGTCTAATCATAGGAACCCTTAAAACCAGAGAGTTTTCTCTGATTATAGTCAGAGAAATGTATTAAAAGAGACAGGCAAGAGAGATACAACAGCAGAGTAAGTCAGATTTCAAACATGAGAAGGATGCCAAGTGTTGTTGCTGGCTCTGAGATGGACCAGTCCATATGCAAAGACCAGAAGACACCCCTAGGAGACAAGGGCTCCCCCAGCTGATAGCCATCATGAAAATGTGGACCTCAGTTCTACAAGTGTAAAAAATTTGATTTGGGAACAACTTGAATGAGCTTGGAAGTAGATTCTTTCCAGAGCCTCCAGAGAAGAGCTCTACTGGCCAGCTCCTTGTTATCAGCCCTACTAAACATGGAACAGAGAAACCTGCCAAGCCCCTCTGCACATGGCCTTGTGAACAGCAGAATGTGAAATTATACATTTATGTTTTTAAATTGATAAGTGTGTGGTAATTTTTTAGAGCAGTGATGAGAGACTAATACAGTGATTTATGTCAATTTTCCAACATATGGAAATGCAGTATCTTGAGTAACTAAGTGCGCCTTTTTTTCCTCATTTACACTGTGGTACTGTATGGTCTAGCAACAGCTCTGCTAAATGTAGAAAATTATCATAACTAGCCAAATCCCGAAATGTATCCCAAGGATCATCCATGCCATGCCTAATGGAATATATATTTTCAAATATCTTGGTTTCCATCTTTTTTCAATTCAAATGTCAATAAATCCAGTGGTGCTTGGTCAAAAACCACTCCTTGTCTTTGCAAAAAGAATACAGTATGTTTTGCCTCATAATTGAGATGTCTGGGCCTCCATAAAATTTTCTAAGTGTGTGAAAAAACCTATATAACTATTTGAAACCTCCCATGGAATGGAAGAGCCGTGTTTATAGTAGCAAGGATAATATTTTTTGGGATAATGAATACAGGCCTCTACACCTATGTGCTCACTCATACCTCCTTAACAGGTGTTTGATAACCCTGTGAGGCTTAATTTATAAAACAGAAGCATGTCCACGCTATTGTAAACTCTTCTTTCTTTTTTTTTTTAAAGATTTTATTTATTTATTTCACAGAGGGAGAGAGATTACAAGTAGGCAGAGAGGCAGGCAGAGAGAGGAGGAAGCAGGCTCCCTGCTGAGCAGAGAGCCCGATGCGGGCCTCGATCCCAGGACCCTGAGATCATGACCTGAGCCGAAAGCAGAGGCTTTAACCCACTGAGCCACCCAGGCGCCCTCTACTATCTTTCTTATTCATGAGCAGGCATATGATATTGTGTCTGAGCTCTAACACTGGAGGATACAAGGAACAGAATGCACCATGATGGCCTCAGCCTGCCAGCTCTGCCCGCTGGACCAGAGAGAAGGGATCCTATCCCAAGGCAAGAAAATAACCAGGTAGATAGTTAGGGCCATGTTAAGGAGCAACTAGTAAGTAAAACACCAGGCTGGAGGTCATGATTCGGAAAAGTCAAGCCAAGACTTTGCCAACCTGTAGGTACTGGGAAGAAGGTAGATGAAGTAAGGGGTCCGGGAGCAAACAGAGAATGAACACATTATAGGCATAATAGACTCAGACTTGGGTTAGGGACAGTTGGGTTGGTGAATATTAATTTCTGGTTTCCAACATGTTTCTGATGTATGGTTTGCAGTTGTATTGGCCTGGAGGTGAGCTCTTAAACTGATAGAAAAATGTTGGAAGTAGAAGCAAGCTAGATGTGTTGAGGGAGTAGAATGGGGGTGATTTAGTTGCAGGTGCATGTTGTAGCTTGGGGTGGAGATTATGAGATGGTTAAAGGTCTGATACCCTTTCTATTCAGTGCAGACTGTCTTTTATTGGTGGTTCCTGCTGGATGTGATGTGGGATGGGATGGTGAGGAATTTTCAAATTTTAATCGGTTAGAGGTTTATGTTTTAGAAAGGTCACCACAGCGTAATGAGAAGTGTTTTTCAAACTCCGATGTTCCTTAGAATCAACTTGGAGCCTTGTTAAAATGAAAATGTTCATTCAGTAGGTCTGGGGTGAATACTAAGAATTCACATTTCCAGCAAGCCACCGGGAGCTAACTCTGCTGATGGTCCCAGGAGCACCCTTTGAGTGACAAGGATATAGGCACTATAATAGTAAGAGAGTAATGCTGCAAAGGGAAACAATTGCTTGCAATGGTCCAAGACAAAATGCCTATCATAAACTAAAGCAATGGCGGGGAGGGGTGCAGAAAAGAGAACAGAATCAAAGGCATATGCAGAAGGGAGTATTCAGCATAAGGTGACCAACTAGGCGCCTGCAGCACTTTAAGGAAGAGTAAAATACCTGACTACTCATTGGAAGTCTCACATGCCTCCTCAGGTAGAGACGATTGCAATACTTCAGTTTGCTGGCTCTTTTTTCCCTGTGATGAGCTCGTTTCTGCAGTGGCTCCTAAATGAGGATAAAAATCTCACTTAGACACTAATATGTCTTTAATGTATCCCTTTAACACTTGCTAATGTTTTAACTGGGCTCGTCTCAGTTTTGGACTGTCTGCCGGCAGTAGAAGCTATAGTTAGAAGTACTTGTCATGTGTGAATATTTGATACTGAGAATTCTGAAAACAAAATCTATAACGCTCACCACACATTCACGAAACGGGTGGGTGTTAAACAGCTGCTCTCTTTATAGCCTCGTGTTTGCAGATGTGACCAGTGCAGGCCCAAGAGGGTGGAAGGCGGGGGGCGGTCCCTAGCAGTGTGGTCAGGGGTGCAGTCCCCAGATAAATAGTCTACATTGTCTCCTGGGGTTTTGTTCTGACAGTGTTTGCTGCTCCATCCCATGCCGCCCCTCTGGTTTTTTTTTTTTTTTTTTTTTTTTGTGGCCATCGATGTCTAAAACAATCGTTCTATGGTGTCTATAAATATATGAAGAGAAATATTTCCTCAGGGTTTGGTATCACTAAAGTAAAATTTCTGAAAAGCCATGTCAACCCTCTTTCAACAAAACGAATTAAAGGTGATTACCAACCTGTAGGTATGGGAACAAAACATTCCAGGTTTAGGAAGGGCTCATTCAATAATATTAATTTAAGAAACATCTACTTTTAGTCATTAAATAATTGTGATATATAAGGTTACCTAACTTTCAGACTAGCTCCAACAGCCATGCCAATCATCATTTTTACTTTAAAGTCATAAGATAAAACACGGAGATAGTTATTTCAGACTCACTGAGTTTTGCTTCCATTTAATAAACTACCCAAAGTGGCAAAATGTCTATCTTCATTTCACACCATTTACATTTGGATTATATGGAATTTGGGGGAGGCCTTAAGGTTTGATTCATTACCATTTCCTGCAGGTGCTCCACGTCCTTTTCAGACACATGTTTAAATCTTTTGGTGCATCTCATTTCCAAGTAGTCTTATTATTAGAAGGCAAACGAGTCAGAAAACAGGCTTGAGGGTGGTTTTAAATGTACTAAACTCAGAAGTAATTAGAAATTCTACCCCTGCCTCTCTCTCTCTCTCTCATACACACACACACACACAGACACACACACAGACACACAGACACACACACACACAGACACACACACAGACACGCACACACACACAGACACACACAGACACACACACACACACTTCTCTATCCTGATTCCTATCCCTCCCCCTCCCCCATCTTTTCCCTATCCCCATCTCGCTGTCTCCTGTTTTTTTCTCTCATCTGACTCTGAAGGAAGGCACAAGGGAATATGTCTTCCAAGCTAGGTACCACAACACGAGGGCACTAGGGTGTAATGGTCCAATTGGTAAAAATCTCTTGTGACTTCTTCATATCGGTTTCTCCTGTAGCAAAATGGAGCTGGAAAATGGATGATTTATTCAATTACACACGCATAATACCTGTTAGGAAATGCTGCTGTTGTTTGGAGAACTGACAGAATTTCTTTAGCTGGAATGCCTCGGTGTTCAGAGTAAGTTAAACTTAGCATTTACATTTCAAACTCAAACTTTTTCTTATGCCCTTCAGCCACTTTGCATATTAAGTCCTGGGATATATCAAAAACTGCATGCCACCTCTAAGTAGAATATAAGATGGCTATTAGAGACTCAGGTCTTAGTCCATTTAAGGATTTAATGATGTGTCAGAAACTGAAATTGACTTAAATTTGTGAGAGGGAATATATCAGGTAAAATCTGTGAATAGGTCAGATTCAGAATCAGCCAGAGCTATTGTTTTCTCCTTCCTTGTCTCTTTTATGCACATTAATCTGGACTATGCCACCCAAGTGGTGCACCTGCTCTTTTTATCTGTGCCCTACTTTGGCACAAGGCTGCCTACCAAGGGGCCACTGTGGCTGGTTGGTTTTCCCATTTAAAGTTATTCAATCTCTTCTTATCTCCTGGAGAATACTGGGTGGTTCCTCTGATTGACACATAACAAATTAATTGCTAATGCCCCCACCAGCTATTGAAAATGCAATCTTAGGGAAGGGACTTGAATTCTTGATGTCTCCGTTTGTTTTTTATTTTTGTTTTTGTTTTGCCTGTAGAAGTCATGGCCAAACTTGTCCCCATCCAATTTTTCTACCTAATCAACCATAAGTTCTTTATATGAAGCTGCTGGTGAGTTTGATTTTTTATTTGCTGTACATTCTGCAACACACATTTTTTTAGTGTGTTTGTGTGTGTGTGTAATCTCTTGGACTTGACCATTTGCCTGTGATCCTTTATTTTCTATCACTGATTTTTATATATTTTTTAAGATCTGGAATATTTCTCCCTTCCTCTTATATGAACCTTATTCTTGCCCTCCCAGTGGAAGGCACTTCCACTAGCAGTCCTGCCTTCTCCCATGCAAGTACTAACCAGGCCCAACCCTGCTTAGCTTCTGACATCAGATGATATTGGGCATGTTCGGATCTTCTGAACATGTATCTTGGCATAAGTTTGACCGTCATAACATAATGCTTTATCCTGGAAGATGGATACTCTTTAAAACAATAAAATTACTGTTTTATGTAAATATACCTACTCAGCTAAAGAAATCGGAATACGTAAAAATAACTACTAGAGCCTTTAAAACAGCTAAAGCCCAATTATTTAGAAATAATAATCAAGTTAACATTAAGATAATATTATAGATATATTTCTATACATATAATGGAAAAAATAAGATACAGATGAGGATAGATTATAGATACATGCATGTATGCATAAATAAGAGTTTACTAAAATTTAACAGTAATGATTAATTTTCTATTAATGAGCCTAAAGAAATAAAAATGGAACAGTACAAGTTGCTAAAAATTGCAATAAATAGTTCTTCACCAAAAAAGATATTAATTCCTCTAAATTCTTCCTCATTTTTAAAAAGATTCTTCCTCATTAAAAAGTAAAGTTTACTAAGCCATCCAGAACTTATTATTTTAAAATTAATGTTTCGATTTTAGATTTTGTGGACTTCCAGGTACATAAAAGGAGAAAGATTTGCTCCCCTACTTTCTCCTACGTGCCTACTCTCACTTTCCAGTTTGGCTTCCCAAGTACTGTTTTTACATAGTCAAGTTTATAATATTTACCTAGGTTTCTGTAACAAGTTCACTTAGCCGTATTTCAGATGGTAATTTAATAGAAGTTCTGTATTCAAGTAGATAATTCATTTTTCGTCTGTTTCTACTCACTGATTCCAAAAACATGTATTTTGTCTCATTCGGCTCGATTTCATCGTCATGGAATTTTTTCAGGAAGACTCATAGGTATTGCATTCCTTAATGTCTTCTATGCATCAGTGTACTTATGTGTTGCCTAAAGAAGAAAATGAAAGTGGCCAGTATTCCTACCACATATTCACATTACATTTTACATATGTGCACATAGTTAAAAAACACAGAGAGTAAAGAAAGTTATAATTTAAAACGTTAAGGCCTCCTCCTTCCCTGCCCTAGTCATTCTCAAAGTTGACATCTGTTAAACACATTTTCAGTTGTTTATATTTCCTTACATATACAGTGGTGTGTATTAACTATGTTTGCATATCTCTCCTTTTTGCTTTCACATAAGAATCATTTTAAAGACAGAAGGTTACACTTCACAATGTCCTTCACCTTTATTTTATAGTTTGATAATAGTTCTTTGAAGACTTCCCATATTACCATTAAAAAGTCATTTAGTGAAAGGCTTCATGGTTACCGTGTGTTCATAGTATTATTTATTTAATAATCATTTCTTACTGGTGAACGTACTCTCATAAAACGGTGTTGACTTTTCAGTTGCTTTAAGATGATTCAAAATGGTAGTCTGTACTTCGGTGTGTCTCTTAACCTTCTGATAGATACTCTTGTCCACAAGATTGATTATTTCCACAAGGTATTCTACGCAGAGACCTGCCAAATACACATGTTTGAGAAGGAATCACTGATATTTGTCAAGAGCTTTGCCTCAGGATTACTCCTGTTTGATTCTGGCCAGAACAATAATTCATCATCTGATAATCTTCTTTTGTAAGAGTTACATTTTTCATGATATAGTGAAAATTTACAATGAATGATTTTCTCAAAAATCTTAACATATGATGGCTTATGAGATTTATTTGAAAGACTCTTTAGGATAAAACTGTTTTAGTTCTTTATTTTCCACTGAACCCTATTTGATAAGGGAAGAAAAAATAAGAGAAAAAAAGAGAAATATATGTATGTACCTTACAATAGTTACTGAGCTAAATTCTTTATATATTATATATATATCATTTATATATTAAATTCTTTATATATTAAATATATATAAAATACATATTGTACATTTATAAATATATAGATAAATATTTTTATAATTCTCTGCATTTTTAATTTTTATTTTTTCTAGACCAATTATTTAAATATAAGAAATGCTGCTTACTTGGATATTTGCCATGAGAAATAGTTCAAAATGTTACCAGTTTTTTAAAATGAAGCAAATGAGCTTCCCCTGCAAGTAAAACATGTTTCATATTTTTTAAATTTGAACAGTAAATTGATTAATTTTTTGAGTTCTTTCATTTTTCCAGTATTTTCTGAAAACAAAAGATGTTACATGTCTCCACAAATGAAAGATCTCCTCTGGCATTTGTAGACTGCCCCTCCCCCCCAACACACACACAGCTTGCTGACAGGAACCAGTTTAGAACAGGAAACCACCAATAACCACTAAGCTCACGCTCAGTCTCTGGCCTAGGAGCCTGACTTCATTGTGATTTACGAATTTCACAAGAATAAGCTTTATTTTTCCCACAAATCCAGAGGATAGAAAGGAAAACTACATGCAGATGACTCCTAAATTGGTGAATCTAAGGACAGAGGCATCTCTGCCCTGACTGGTAACTTGCCATGGTTGGAAAAACAGCCCTGCTGCACTGTAGCTTCCACAAACGAGTGAAACGGGCATATTCTTGGGCAAGTGTTACAGATTATCAGTATTGCCCGTTTAATTCCCTCCAGTACTATAGAGAGGGGGGCATGTTTCCTTTAACATTTGGAGGCACACTCTCTGTGTGCATTTCTGGTCTGGGGATTTATAAAAGCGGGAAACGTACTGGAGTGCAGTGAACAAATAAGACAGCAAGGGGCTCTAGCGTGGTGTGTTGTAATGTAGAAGTTAAGGAAATTCCTACATCACCTGTCACTTCGCAGCTCTGTGTGCTGAGCCAGATGACACTGGTGTCCATGGATCCCAAGGAAGGAGTAGAGACAGTTAGACACCATTCTCTTTTAGGGAAATTAGTAGTGGGAATGGACGGAGTTATTTTTCTAAGTGCAGTATTAGAGGAGCGATAGGTACACAGGTCAATAGAACATGGCACAAAACCTAGAAATAGACCCACACAAATTTGTTAGACTGAATTTTGACAAAGGTGTGTAAACAATTCATTATTCCCAAATGGTGCTAGAGCAAATGGACATGTATAGGCAAAAAGTACAAACCTCAAACTAATCCTCATATTTTATATAACGATTAACTTGAAATGGATCATAAATTTATTTTTTAATTTTTATTTTATTTTATTTATTTATTTGAGAGAGAGCAGAACGAGAGAGAGAAGGAGAGCATGAGCAGGGGTGAGGGACCGAGGGAGAAGGACAAGCAGACTCTCTACTGACTGGAAGCTCCACGCGGGCCTCGATCCAGGACCCTGAGATCAGGACCTGAGCCAAAGGCAGAGGCTTAACCGACTGAGCCACCCAGGTGCCCCGGATCATACATTTAAATGTAAAATACACAGCTACAAACATTTTAGGAAAAAATCTTCAGAACGTAGGGCTTACTGAAGAGGTCTTAGTCTTGACAATAAAAGTGCAACTTATAAAGGAAAATTGATAAATCAGATCTCATCAAAATTAAAAATTCTGCTCTTCCAAAAACCCTTTTAAGAGCAGGAAAGCCAAGTTAGTGCCTGGGAGAAAATAATTGCTAACCATATATCTTACAAAGGACTAGTATCTAGTATACGTAACATCCTCTCAAAAATAAGCAAATAAAACAAAAACAAAAACAAATGTTTGGGGCACCTGGATGACTCAGTCAGTTAGTTGAGGGGCCAGCCTTTGATTTTGGCTCAGGTCATGATCTCAGGTCCTGGAATCGAGCCCTACAACAGGTTCCATGCTCAGTGCAGAGTCGGCTTGGGATTCTCTCTCTCCCTCTGCCTCTCCCCCACTCTGTTCTCTCTTTCATTCTCTCTCTCTCTCTCAAATAAATAAATAAATCTTTAAGAACGTTATCAAATTAGAAAATGGACAAAAGGCATAAAGAACATTTCAGTGAAGAGGATATACAGATGGAAAGCAAGTACATGAAAATATGTTCAACATCATTAGCTTTTAGGGAAATGTAAATTATAAGGGCAATGAGGTATCACTATATACCTATTTAAATGGCTAAAATTAAATTAAAAAATAGTGACAACATTAAATCTGGCAAGGATTCAGAGTAGCTGGATTACTCATATGTTACCGATGGAAAAATAAAATGATGCAGCAGCTGAAAACCAATTTTTTTGTTTTGTTTTGTTTGGCTTTGTTTTGTTCTTTATAAAACTAAACATGCAATTACCATACAATTCAGCAATTCCACTGCTGGGCATTTATCCCAGAGAAATGAAAACACGTGTTTACCTATATACAAATATTCATGACAACTTAATTCTTAATGGCAATGTATCTTTCAACGGTTGACTAGTAAATAATAAAACAAAACAAAAAGAAAACAAACAACAACCTGCTTCAGCCATACCATAGCTTACTAAAAAATAAAGATACAAATAATTGAAGCACACAACAACTTCCATGAATCTGAGATGAACTATGCTGAGTGATAAAAGCCACTCATAAAGGCTTAGGTGCTGTCTGATTCCTTATATATGATTCCTTTGTTTTTCTTTTATTGAAAAATGATAGAAATTGAGAAGAAATTAGTGGGTCAGTGAAGCAACATGGGGAGGTCATAGATGATTGTGTTTATAAAGGGGTAACATGAGGGTCTCCATGGTGGCAGAGCTGTGATGTTGAACACACCAATCTGCACCTCAGATAAAAATGCAAAGAACTAAGCAAACACACACACACACACACACACACACACACACACACACATATAGATGAGTACACAAGTACATGTAAAACTGAGGAAACCTGACCAAGATGGCTCAATGTAGTCAATGCTGCTCTCCTGGTTGTGGTATTATACTCTACATTTTCAAGTAGTTACCCCTGGGAAACTGGGTAAGGGGTGCACAATATGTTTTATTTCTTACAACTACATGTTAACCTAAAATTATTCTAAAATAAGAAGTTTGAGGTGTGCCTGGGTGGCTCAGCTGGTTAATCATCTCACTCTTGATTTCAGCTCAGGTCATGGTTTCAGGGTTGTAAGATCAAGCCTCGCATCAGCCTCCAGGCTGGGTGTGGAGCCTGCTTAAGATTCTTTCTATCCTTCTCCTTCTGCCCCTCCATGCTATCTCTCTCTTTCACATACACACACACACACACACACACACACACACACACACACACACACACACAAAAGAAAAAAGTTTTCATCATGTTGTACTTAGTTTCTAAATCACCTGTTCCCGAGTTCTTCCTATCAGGACCCCTTTACACACTTAGAAACAAACAAACAAACAAACAAATAAATATTGAAAAAAAGAAGTTTGATATTTTAAAAAAGGCATCTAGAAAGAAAGGAGCACTTACCTATTGCACAAGAACCATTAAACTGAAAGCTATTGGTTAAGATAATACCTTCAGAATTTCATGAAAAAATAATAGCCTCGAATTTTGTACCTTGAAAACCTGCATTTCAAGAAAATGTGTGAAATAGTTTTTCACACAGACAAATCCTTAGAGATTTTATCACACACTGCACAATCAAAATTTGTAAAAGAATGACTTTCCAAATAAACAAAGTGATCCTAAGAATATATGAGTTATAGCACGGAATGATAATCAGAGGTCCTGTAAGATACATGGGTAAATCCAAATAAACATTCACTCAACAGGGAACAACAAAGATAGTGTATATGTGGGTTTAGGATAAAAAATTCAGACAAAATATCATGTAAATTGGGAAAGTTAATCATCGTTAAGCATTCTATGGTCCTTATATTAATATGTTAAGAAAGATAAAACATACTAATTGTATACTTTAAATGTGAATATTAAAATAGAAAAACATCTGAAGATAGAAAAAGTGTAACTTCAAAAATGTAATAAAAAAAGGAAAATGGAAAGAAAAAATATGAATCATTGCAGAAGAAGAAGAAAAACTGCAGGAATGTAGCTCAAAAGATGTTGGTAGAAATAAATCTAAATATATTATAAATCTCTGAATAAATATCTCACTAAAAAGAAAAAGCCTTGATGGCTTTAAAAAAGAATTCATCTATGTTTGTTTTAGTGTAGTAAACTAAGAAATAAGATCACAAAAATATTAACAATAAAATGAAAGCATTACCAGGGTTAAAGTGTAACAGAAAATTCACATGATCTCAGAACATCATCTTACAGACCACTTGCTATTATGAAGGAAAACGTAAAAGTTATTGCATTACCGGAAGCAGAGATTAGAAAGTTTGAAAGTTGCAACCCAGGAGAAAGGATGACCTATAACATAACTGTGACGATGATGAAGCTGCAGTTATACACACTGGGTAACCTCACAAATATGACACCAAGTGGAAAAAAAAATTGAAAAAAATCTTGTTACATAAAATCCTAAAGCCTGCAGAGGTAAATATACTATTTGGGGATGCATGCCTGTGTGGTAAATCTACTGAAATGAATGAAGGTCACTAGATACAAAATGACTTTCTTCCGGGTAGCAGGATGTTAGGGGGAGGGGAACGGAGGGACTAGCATAGTTTTACGTATTTAAGTTGTGTGGTGATTATAAGAGGATACACATTATTTTTTTTTTTT
>LNAC01000174.1:1442-49257 GCA_002007465.1 Ailurus styani
GGAGCTTTTGTTCCCTGAACGCTTTCCGTACCTCGTTGGAGGACGGGACTGAAAATGGCGGCTCCCGGTCTCCGACCCGGAGGATTCGAGAGCCTGGGGCCTCAGTCCTCAGTGCGCCTCAGAGAAAAGCAGTCCCTCCCGTCTCCTGGTCTCTGGCCGCGCTCCGAGCTCACCCGGCCTGTGACCGAGCGTCTCTGTCTCTGGCGCGGCCCCGTTTAGAATCTCCAAACCCGGCAGATTCCTGCAGCCGCTCCCGCGCCGCCACTTCCGGAGGAGGAAGGTGAGTCTCTCCGGGTCTGCCGCCCGTGGGGTCCCCGCTCACAGATCAGTGGCCTGGCTGCGCTTCAGATCACAGCCCAAGGTAACCCCGAGCTGAGAGACACCTCAGCTCAGCTCCGTCTCTCCCGCCGGCTTCTCTCTGAGACCTGGGAGCTTGGTCGCACTCAGACACCCCTGGTCTTTTTGTGTCCCTGTGGGTCCTGAGACCACAGTGTCCCTGCAGGGGCTTCACCCCCCGCTTGGTCTCTGGGGCGACATCCCTCAGTGGAGCCGACTTCTCACAGTTCCGAGTCTGTGCTCCGCTGCTCGCTCCCTTGGCGGCAGCCGGCCCCTCCCCCAGGGGTCTATCTTCCCATCGCCTCAGATTCACTTCTCCGCATGTCCTACCTTCCAGAAGGTG
Source organism: Ailurus styani (assembly GCA_002007465.1). Taxonomy (NCBI): domain Eukaryota; kingdom Metazoa; phylum Chordata; class Mammalia; order Carnivora; family Ailuridae; genus Ailurus; species Ailurus styani. The sequence continues at coordinate 2,122 of LNAC01000174.1, forward strand.
GTCGATTTTCTGTTCCTAGAATTGCTGCTCTTCTTCTCTTCGATCTCCGGTGGAATTTGTAGGTGTTCAGAATAGTTTGATAGCTCTCTGGGTGAATTCCTGGGACCCGATGATAATCGGTCTCCTACTCCTCGGCCATCTTGCCGCTCTCTCGGAGTAAACATTTTTTTAAAGATTTTTTTATTTATTTGATACAGAGAGAGAGCAGAAGTAGGCAGAGTGGCAGGCAGAGGGAGAGTGAGTAGCAGGCTCTCAGCTGAGCAGGGAGCCCGATGCGGGGCTCGATCCCAGGACTCTGGGATCATGACCTGAGCTGAAGGCAGCTGCTTAACCAACTGAGCCACCCAGGGGCCCCTGGAGTAAACATTTTAACTACACTACTTACTTAATGTAATTATAACTCCTTATATGTTAAAAAATTAAGAATTCAGAAATAAAAATAAAACAATTCCTAGATACTAATATAAGAAATTATGAAATTCAAGGCATCCTATGTTAAGACTAGTGTATTTCACTGTTGACTTCATAACTATTAAATATGTCTTTAAAAGTTCTTTTTTTAAATTTATTTTTATTGTGTTATGTTAGTCACTATACAGTACATCATTAGTTTGGTTTTTTTTTTAAGATTTTATTTATTTATTTGACACAGAGAGAGAGATTACAAGTAGGCAGAGAGGCAGGCAGAGAGAGGAGGAAGCAGGCTCCCCGCTGAGCAGAGAGCCCGATGTGGGCCTTGATCCCAGGACTCTGAGATCATGACCTGAGCCGAAAACAGAGGCTTTAACCCACTGAGCCACCCAGGCGCCCCATCATTAGTTTTTGATGTAGTGTTCCACGATTCATTGTTTGCTTATAACACCCAGTGCTCCATGCAAAAGTTCTAAAATGAGGAAAAACTAACAGGATTTTCAGTCAGCAAGTACTTAAGGAGAATTTTTTGAATGCTTTTTTTGGGAAAACACAGGATATACTGCCATAAAGATGGTAATTTGTTCTCATTCTCTCTCTGCTTCTTTTCTTCTCTCTCTTTCCCTTCCCTTTCTTCTCCTTCTCCCCCTTCCTGTCTTTCTTCTATGAGTAGGTAGACTCTTACCTGAATAAGACTAGTTTCTAAACATGAAAGTTACAAAAATAACCAAAAAGGAAACATCAGTATATTTAAAGTGGTCCCCAAATTGTAGGAGAAACCAGAGATGATTATGACAGAGGTGACAAAGCATGTTTTAATTGTCTTAATATGCAAGTGGCTCTTCCAAATTCACAAGCAATAATAAAACCCAATATCAAAATGGGAAGAAGACCTAAGTTAATAATAAAATATTTTATTTTCCTTCTTTTATTGTTATCAGTATTTTTTTCCTCCTATTTTAGACTAAATATTATACCATGATTAGCCTCAAATTTTGCATTCTGTGTGACTTCTCTGACATTGTTTCTGTAAAAACTGTTATGACCCTTCACTCTAAGGTAGTATTGTGACTGGCTCATCTATTAATGTTTACATTTGAATTAATATTTAGATCTGCAGCATGTAATAGCATGTTAGACTAGACTTTTACCTACATGTCTTACTCCATATAATTATGGCAACATATGCAAATCTAAATAGGAACAGAAACTCTTCATTCAGGATCAGAAAGCACTTTGTCTGTTGTGCCTAGATAACTTTGAGTTATCCAGTTAATTTCTTAAATGCTTTCTTTCATCTTGTAACTTTAGCTTTGGATTCCTACTGATCAAAAATTTTTAAAAATATTTTATTTATTTACTTGACAGAAAAAGAGAGAGAGCACAAGCAGGGGGAGCAGCAGAGGGAGAGGGAGAAGCAGATTCCCCACTGAGCGGGGAGCCCAGGGCGGGACTCTATTCTAGGACCCTGGGATCATGACCCAAGATGAGGGCAAATGTTTAACTGACTGAGCCACTCTGGCACCCCTCAACTAAACAAAATTTATCATCTAAATTATGGGAGAACAATAGAGCCACTGGTAGAAAAAGGACCTCCCTTTCCATACACTATTGTACATTCAGATGCATACATGAGAGGAATGTCAGGAACTCTTTAGACCTTGGGTTGTTCACTTGGTTTCTAAGCCTTGCAGTGTGTTCCCTTTATTTCTTGTCTTCTCACACACAGAAGCAGGTAAGGCACTTTTTATCTGGGCATAATGCCAGCTCTCCTTTCAATTGCTTTTGAATAAGCTGGTGGTTTCTAAAACATGGCCCCTCAGTGGGACCCGGAAGCTAAGCCTATAGGAGTCCCTCTCCTACTGGGCACTGAGCATGAGCTCCTCCGTCCTGGCTCTTCCCAGACTGTGGTCCTTGATCTTGTCAGCCTCATGCTCTGCTCTGAATTGTCTTCAGGATGTCATTTTCCACTGACTGCAAGGAGCTTCCGCTGTTGCTTATTTGGCAATAAGGTCGTAAGCACGTTTTGCCTGTCAAGCATATGTATGATCAAAAAGGTGTGCCCTCTGCTCATTTACGTTCCTGCTGTAAATCTGCTTTCTGGCCTGCGAGCTGATCTCATCAGGACTAAACCCGGAGCAGCACTTCCAGACAGTTATATTGAGATTGTAACCCTGTGTGGCGTGTTGGCCTTTTGTTTTGGCTGCGGGGGCATCAGCGCTGCCTCGGCAGGTACAAATAGACAGTTCTTGAGATCAACAAGATCCCCTTTTGCAAGACGTCCAGGAATTGCCTAGTTGAAATATTAAAAATGGGGTATTTTCATTGGCTGGGTATGAATCAATGTATGAATCAATTTTTTTTTGTTGTCGTTTTTTCTCTTTTCCTTCCTGGATTCTGTAAAAAAAAAAAAAAGATTCTCACTGAAAGGGAAACTATTTTTAGTTTAGGGACAACCCTCCTGCAAAGTGGTGCCTGGGCCCCGACATCTCCTCTCGTGTCAAGTGTCCTCCGCAGTTCCGACATCGGGATCCGTGGTACCACAGATGAGAATCTTTTGCTTTATGGAACGGCTTTGGACTGTGTCAGCTTGGTTGAACTGCCTTTCCTGCTGATGGTATCTTCGGATAGTCACCAGAGAAATCTGTGTGCAGGATCTGGAAGCTAGAAGGAAGGGCATAACCACTGCTGCACTCTGAACGCGTGAGCAGACACTGGGGCAGCTCACACATGCTGTCCCCATCTGCTGACTCCCCTTCTTGGCACGGAACAGTAGCTGCACTGGTTGCTCCTCCAGCTCCTCCAGAACCTGGTCTTTCAGCGTCCCCGAGTCCTGGACCTTGCAGGTGAGCAGCTAAAGGGTGCAGAACACCAGCTTCTCCTGCAGGTCACCTGCATCATCGAAGCTGGAGGCAGTGAGAGACTGATGTGAGTTCCAATCTGTCCTTGCTCTCTGCCACTTCCTGTACATCCTTAATTCCCACCTGTCTGCCCTCTGATATCATGCCCAGAACCAGATGCAGAAGGAAGAACCTTCCATAGATGGCTTAACGTGCTTCTAAAGTGCATAAGATTCTGTCTCTATAACAAATCCTTTATTCTGTATTACTCATAGTGTTTCCATGTTTCTGGAAAGTCTGTAACTGATGCACTATCAGTTAAGATAAGTTAAGAACTTCTTTGTCATCCATTCTATGACTAAGGACCAAAAGGGCAAACATTTTCCCCTTTTCCCATCCAATGGATGAACATGTGACTTTATTCCCCCCCTCAACTGGGAAGATGGGAAGATTTTAATCCCTAAGAGTTCTTGTCCCTCCTGCACTCTTGTGCTTCTGGTTAAGTAGAGACAGTAACTATTAGTCCCTTGGTGAATAAAATGCCAAACCACACATGACACCCACTTTGCTCTCCCTATTAAAATTTTACAGGTCAAAAATCCAAAACCCACTTAATAAAAATTGTTCTTCATCATAAGTGACAGGAGAGAACAGGTCAATCTATGGAATAATGGAGCAGTAATTAGAAACTTTGTAGTTGATAAAGTGTGACTGCTAATCAATGTTTGGCTAATTAATCAATATCTTAATCATTAGACCTTTTAAATTTGTTTTAATGAGCATTTCCTCTAATTCCCCTGATCCCATTGCTTCCAGGGCTTCTATTATCACTATTAAAGAACAAAGCAAGGATTTGTCTGTTCAGTGTCCGGCATCTCTGAAGACTTTGTAGAGTAATACACCTCATGTACATAGAGACATCCAAGAATGCCCAGATTTAGGTGATTAAACAAGAAAGGTATAAAGTCACCACATTATTATGGAACATATGCTTAATGGCAATAAGTTATGATTTAGAACATCACATTAAAACCATCATAAACTTTCCCTTCTCAAAGGATGTTTGGGAAATTGTGTGCCTTTCCTTGCTGTTAGGATTGGATGATGTTTGTGGAAGCTTACTGTCTCCTAGTTCAGAGTCCATATTTGCTTTTGTGCTGTGTTATAAACTTCGTTGGTAAATGTGACTTCATTTTATTCTCCTCTCCTTCACCCTCCTCCTTCTTTTTCCCCCTTCTTCTCTTTCCACCTGCACCTCCTTTCCCTCCTCTTATCTGTCAACCCTCTCTCCTCTATACCTTTCCATACCCACCACACCCCCACAGGAACAATCACATTTCCTGTGATTTCACATTGTGAGAACAGTGTGAACAAGAACAATATACAGGACTCCTCCTTGCTATTTAACAGGAAACTCAGTGAGGTTTAGAAAAGTTGAGAGATGTGACCAAAGGACACATGGACTAAAATAGAACCCAAGTCACTTATGTGTTCCTCTTCTGCATTCAGTGTTCTTCTTAAAATTGACTTGGAAATTATACTTGGACAAGAGACCTTTCCCAACAAGTTAGACAGATAAAATCTCTCATTTCCCTGCAGTCTTTGTGCAGCAGCTACCACTTCCCGTAATATTCACTCTAAATCAATGTCACAGCAAATAAAGACGTAAGTAAAGAAAGTAGCAAGAAGGACTTCTGTATGTGCCTTTAAGACTTCCTTAGGAAAATGTCAGAAGGACATCACAGCAGCTCAGGTTGGGCACCTGTGAGAATATGGGGTCACGGTGCTGTGGGTCTTCCCAGATGACATTGTACACTGTGTTAGTACATGGCCGTGCCTGACATGAACAGAGCAGGGGGAATGCTGGGCTGTACAGGCCTCAGAGACTCTGCAACACTAAATATTAAACACTGCACTGTCCAAAAATACGATGATGACATTCTGCCTAGACTCAAGTACTTTTTGATATCCTAATTATGCTGGAAATTCAGGGCACTTTTGTAAATTACTGTGGGCACCAGTGGCAAACACATTTAAATACTTGATAAGCAGTATGATAGGTTTGCTCTAGGATTTTGGTGAAAATGTTTGATACCCAGTAGAGCCATTTCTTCACAACATTTCTCCCCTCTTTCCAGGCACATGGTAGCATTACGCTACCCGCCGCCTTTGGAGTAGGTGCAATCATTTATTTGCTTAGGCCAGAAGTGACATATGTCTCTTCTGGGAATTGAACACCGGAAAGTGATTTCCCATCTTCTCTTACCTCTGTTGCGGAGACCGTGGAAAGGTGACCCCCTCTGTCAGTCTGGGTACCAGCATGACTACAGGGGGCTACAGAGACCCCTGCAGACTTACACAGGATGGGGGCCAGACATGTGGCATCCCAGAAGCCTCTCCGAGGGATGGGGCATGTTTTGCAAAGGTTGTAGGGTGTTTGGCATTGCCCTGTAGAAAGCTCTTCCTTTTCGCATCCCTTGGAATGACAGGCCTCTGCAGTATTGTGAGAATGGTACATTCTTCTCACAGATGAGTATGACACAAACCAGGGAGCTTGATCTTAAGTGTGGCTTTGGGCGATCAGTCTCATTATTTATGACAATACCTCACAAGATCTATTTCATGCCAGGACCATAGTTTCTATTGAACCACTTTAACTCCTCCCTCTTATTTTAGCCACAAACTCGAATTCTCTTTTACTTTGCTTCTTATTACCCAGAGTTCAGGACAGCTGGTCTATCTATCAGCGGTGAAGAAAATTCATGGAGGCAGTTATAAAATTCATACCGTTATATCAGGATTTATTTTCATTTTCTGAGTGAGGAATTAACTGCCATTTTCAGGGGGGGAAACCTCATAAACACATCTTTATAATAAATTTTTCTTTCTATTACCTATAAAAAAGCAAAAACACTATGCTCCAAAAAGAAGGCTTGAGACTGACATTTAGTGTTCGTGTTTTTATCATCATTTTGGAGTTGACGTGTGAGTCTTAAATCAATTAGTTAGCATTATATTTTGGCAGTCTTTGCTGAATGAGATCTCTGACACAGAAGGCCAGGAATTCTGGAGGTAAGCCATTAAGATCCTGAACCATCAGACAGTAACAGATTTTGGGTTTTAGGGGGTCAGAAAATAACACCACCGTTCCCAACCTGAGATCAGAACCAATTTACAGAGAATGATACAGGAGTCAGACAGTTAGAGATCAAAATGTCAGCTTTATTACTGATAAAAGCAATAGTGAAGGACATAGCTTAGATAAGTCCTAATAGGCTTGCTGAGGCTCCTGTGAATTGAAGTCACTCCTCTTCCCATGCTTACCAAACAGACAACAAACAAAACCCAGCCATCCACAGGGGTAGTGACATGGTCTGCTGGAACAACTCAATCGCATGACTAACAGCAGGTGGGAACCCACTCTCTGTAGGCTGTCGGATTCCAGAGAGAAAAGTAAAGGGACGGATTACAGTAAGCATGTCCAGTTCATGCTTGCAAACCAAATAAGTCACTCTTCTCTGAGGAAGGGGAATGTAAGGCGTGGTAAGTGGACCTCACTCTGGGGCAGAGTTTCTAAGCTTCAGCTTAGAAATGTTGACATTTTGGATGGAGTCATTCTCTGTTATAGGGGGCTGTCTTACACATAGTTGGATCTACCCACTAGATGGGAGAACGCCCCCATCAGATGTGACAACCCAAAATATATTCAAATATTACCAAATGTCTGCAGTTGGGGTGGGAGTGTGAAATTGCTCCTGATTAAGAACCACCCACTAGGGACTTCTCTGACTTGGAAATGTGAGGAAAAAGCAGTAAGTGTTCCCCATTAAAAACTAGCACTTCCGTGGAATGGACCACTAGATTTTAAATTCTCTGACTACTTCTTTGAAAAGGAGAGCCTAGAAAAGTGCCTTTCAAATGGGCAACAACACAATGAATTCTAACTAATGGTAACTCAGGCATTATCAGAAAAGAAGCCAATATTACCTGCTGGAAAGAGGAAAAATTATCATTATTTCTGCTGATTAGAAAACACAAATATTCATACAAATGCTATTAATAAGAATTAACAGATGATAAAGACAAAAAGAAAAAAAGCAGAAGGGAAGAATATGACCAAATTAATCCCCCTAATATTTACATGTTCCCTACTTAAACAGCAATCTTCTAGATGTTGGAGGAGGTTATAAAATGTACTTAAATATATCATCTAAACTCTATCTTCCCTGTCATGAAAAATATGGGCATTATGACACACACCAATAAAAAGTTCAACGTCAAGATCATGCAGCATGTGATTCAGTGCAATCCAGGCCTCTTCTACTGCTTTTCAGAATCTACCTTTTAGCTCCTTGAAGTGAAGAAAGCCCTGGCTTTGTTCCTGTTCTCAGTCTGCAAGCCTGATGCTCCCTCCATCAAAGGTCTTTTGTCGGGAGTAGGTGACTTTCTTACATCCAAATAAATCCATTTTTCATGTAGCTACAGCTGCTGTGTAGTAAACTATCAGAAAGGGAAAAGTCCCATCAGCACTTGACTTTGGCTAGTTAAGATTATGGGACAAGATAAAAAACTCAGAAACAATCAAGTGTGCTCAATGATGGGGTATAGGCCAGACATGGTCATGGGGCCAGAAACAAAAGTCACTTAAAGTTCAAAATGAAACCATGGTCAGAAAATGCTTGGGCAAAAATTAAGGAGGCCCAAATAGTTAACGAGTCCCACCTTTTTGATGTCATATACTCTTTCCAGGATCTGATAAATGCTATATATTCCATTCCCAAAGAAATGCACATATATGCACACACGCAAATGCAGAGTCAGGCTTTACTTGAATTCCAGTAGGTAGATACAAGTTATTAATCTAGAATAAGGTAAGGCTGTTAAACAAAAGAATTTTCAACTGGAACATGAAATAATGTCTTAAATGAAACATCATCAAGTAGAGAGTGTGGGCAGTTATATAGATAATTGCGACCCAGAAATTTTTTTTGAAGAAAAAGATGTTTGACCTTTTTATTATATATTTTTATAGATCAGATTCATGTGTCTTCAACTTATATTGCCCTTGGACACAGTTTTGATCTAAATAAGCACATATCCTAAAAGTCTCCTTTTCCAGTTTATACCACATCACTGATACCTTAATTAAAAAATTTTAGAATCTGATATATATGAGAGAACAGATTTGCTAGGCTACATAGAAATTTAACAGATGGCTTTAAAAATGTTTCTAACACAGATATCCTTAGAATATACATCTTAGAATTTAAGTCATATTGCCTGTTTGTTGTAACACTTTTGTGTTTATGTTTCTTTAGACATTCTACCTTGACTTTTTATTTCTAAAAATTCTGTTCAAGTTTCCCTAGTTCTAGATATAAATGTCGTGATTACATTACTCTTAACCTTTGGTGTTGCCAATGCAAAACATATAGGAAACTATAAATTATCTCCCTAACCCTATGCTTGTTCTCTGTTAAACACAGTCTCAACTTAGCCCTATGGCAAATTATAGTAAGAGTTAACATATTTCGAGTGTCTACTATATGCCAGGCAGTGTTCTAAGTACCTTATATAAATTATCTCATTTCATTCTCAAGGAACACTATGGATTATTATCTCCATTCCACCAAATAAAAAATCTGAGGCCTACCTAAAAGATTAAATAACTTTGATCATCACTACTAAAAGCAACAGAACAGGAATGCAAACAGACCTCTGATTCTCAATCCAAGGCTTTCCAACATCTCCACTCCACTAGACATATGACATTATAAAAAGTACAATTCTTTAATTTTTTAATTCTCCTCCTCATATACATTATTTTAATTTCTAAAAAATTCTATATGTTTCCATCTTTCCAATTTGTGTGTTCTCTATGTAATTTAGAAATGATGCTAATTTTATTAGCTCTTGAGTTGATCAAAGGAGAGACAGCTGATTTCACACTACAGGGCATGAGGGAAGAGATACCCAATCCCAAAAGAGAGTTGATTGGCCTTTCCGCTGTTCTGTTTTATTTTAAGCATTTATAAAATTTTTGCTTAACTTGTACTTGAAGTACATTTCATCTACTTCCAATTTTTTTCTTCCTATGGGTCTGAAAAAAATCTACTATAAAATACTTTTTAATTTGATGCCTTAATTTTTCTCTTTCTTAGATTTTCTTCTCATAAAAGAAAGAAACTTAGTCAAGTGAAGAGGGTGCTTTTAAGGGGGTTCAGAAGGCTGAGATTTCATTCCTGACTCTGCTACTGACCTGTTATATGCCCTTGGGTTTAACCTCACTGCACCGGACTTAGTGAAGAGGTGTTTCAGCTTCTCTGCTAACATACACTCAATGGGCCAGATCCTTCAAATGAGCCAATTGCACTTGGGGATTAAGTTAAGCCATTTGGAGGGGCATTAACCCTTTCTGGTCAATGAATTTTTTATGCATGAGTAGAATAACTTACTAAACAGCACCTACTGTCCTTCATTATGAACTCCTTCTGCCCCAACGGCCTGACTTACACACGAAGTATTGCACTCAGTCAATAACTAAGCAATCCTTGAGAGAAGTGCTGAGCAGTGGGAAAAAAGGAATAGCAAGTAAATGAAACGACCCTCAACAAACTGGTGAACAAACTGTAGAAATCAATGACATGAAAATGGATTGTTTTCTCCTCCTCATTGAATTTAGCAGTTGCCTCTTTGTGTCTTCTCCCCTTTGCTGGCTGCAGCCTTCCAGGGGTAAATGTGTCATGGAATAGCCTTGCATGGCCACAGAGTGGCCTGAGAAAGAGCCTGGTCATTAAGTTCTGGGATGGCATCCATCGCCCTCTGGTTCAGAGATAAACTCCTGATTGTTGCCTTCAGAACTCTCCGTTAGCAGGGCTCACTCCACTTATTTGTTCTAACCCCGAGTGTGTCAATGACATTCTCTCTAGAGTGGAATCACAGTAAGACCTTCCACGGCTGCCCCAGTCCTTTCCCTGAGACTCTCCAGACAGACTCTTCCTGCCTCCTATCTCGCAGGTTCACCTTGCTTCCGCCTTTCACATGAATCACAAGGTTTGCCTCCCCAAAACTCCCCACCAGCACTTCTTCTGGGAAATCCACAATGAAGCCAGGACTCTTTTTTTTTTAAATTGTGTTATGTTAGTCACCATAGAGTACATCATTAGTTTTGATGCAGTGTTCCATGATTCATTGTTTGCATATAACACCCAGTGCTCCCTTAAAATGTAAATGTCTTTTCTTTTATTGTGGAAGTGGGGTAGTGATTCTATTAGATTTGTATGCTTCTCGAGTCCTGGGTCCTTTTATTAAATTGATAATTTAGGAGTCCAGTCTGTGGTCAGGAAACGTGCTGACATGCTAAAGTAAAAAAGAGAGAAGACTAAATTTCACAATCTGGGGAAACAGCAGGGCCTTTATGTAGTTTCATAGATATTGTGAACATCCCTTTCCAGTTTGGATTGTGGAATTGTATTTACATATCTACTCACATATTATGCATGGGTCCTTACCACAAAGTAAAGAAGAAAAATCTCTCTAAATAAAAGCAAATGAATTAGAAAGAGGAAATTATTCTGTTTTGCCTTTCTGTTATATAATTCATTTAAAATATGGAACTGAGAGCTGTGGGTTAGGAACAAACATGTTTAATAATTTCTGATTCCACTTTATTATAGTACTTCCAGATCAAACTTGAATAAATATACAGTTGTGTGACCTTGAACAAATTACCCAATCTCTTTGAGCCTTTGTTTCTTCAGTGTAATACAGGGATAAAATCACTTAATTCTATGGCTGAATGAGAATAAGATAAAATAAATCAAATAGCACTATGCCTGGCACATAGTATGAACTGGAAAAACATGATTCATGGCTCTCTCCCTTCTCTGTCTTTCTAGTTTCTACAGGTGCTCCCACACTTACAACTTTTGAATATTGCTGAGAAAGGTAGTAAGTTTGGAAAAATAGAATGGAAAAAATACAGAAAAAATAAAATTAAACCTTCACGAGTGATTAAATAAGTGACTTTAAAAGGTAACAAACGGAAGTTTTGATTTAAAATGGGATCTTCTGGCTGACTGTTTAGATGTAGCGCCCTAAAATATCTAAGTAGATACAGGGAAATTAGAAAATTCACAACAAACCTTAACGCTATTACGGATCATCCTCTTGGTGCTGGAATCTGAAAGAAATGTCCCATAGCATTAAGGCTGATGAAACTGTATCAAAACAAATGATTGATAGTCTTTTCTTGGTATAATTTTAAAAAGCAGCAGTCCTGTTTTCTTGGAAGTTGTCAGGAACACCTTTCATCTCTCTCCTTAGACTCTATTTCTTAGTTCAGAAATACAAGGTCAGTGCCAACCAAAACAAGTATAAAGGTGCTATTTTTTTTAAAGCAGCTAGAGTTCTGGTGCACTGTATCCTGGCAGCTATAGGATCTAGAATAAAATGCTAGGAAGAGGGGAAAAAATGAATATAGAGCTAGAAGGCACCTTGAAACATGATATATACTAAGGATTGTAACTTCCTATGTGTTCCATCTGTACAGAGTGTTGGTCAACAGGAGTTTAGGAGATTATGTCAGGTCACCATAACTTCCACTAACTGAATATATTGCAGCTGGTAGAAGTTGTGATGAACTTCCTGCACTTCAAAACACTGATCATGTCCAGATCTGAGGAAGGGAGAACATCTGAATTTGTTAGACTTGGGGAAAAGTGTAATACATACAGTACAATGTCTCATGATGAACACTGGATTTGGACAGATCTTTGTTCCATTGAGGATGAATAAAGAGAAAACAGCAGTACAAGGGGGAAAGAGGAAAGGAGTTGGAGGGCCACAAGCCATGTGGTTCCAGAGCGAATCCTGAAAAAAATTTAACCATGTGCACAAGGTAGTTTTATAAAACTGTTTGACATTTTTAATTAAGGTAACAGATAGCATCCACTGCCCTCAGGATCAAAAATGAACTCCATACCATTGTTATTAAAGCTCTCCATTGGTAGAAACTCACTAACTGATCAACAATTATAAAACCTCTTTATGAAGTAGGAGCCAACATTTATAAGGAAAGGAGAGGATAAGATGAAATCCAGGGGAGTGAAATGAAAAGGGAGTCAGATATCATGGAAAATACTAGCTAGGTGAGGCCATAGAAATTCATTTTGTAATCTACAGGGATGGTTAATTTTCAGATGATGGTTTTATTCATTCATTCATTAACCAAATATTTATTGAGTACTTACTCTGCCCGAGACTTGCAGGCAGTGAGCAAGATATAGCAATAAACAACAGAGTTTAGGTCTCTAATCTTAAAGTTAATTTTAAGATTAATCCCTAATCTTACATGGCAGCAATTCAGACAAAAATTCAAAAAGAGTTGATAATGAAAAGTACTAGAATAATTAAATTGTATAACAGAAAGTGAGTAACCATTCTGAGCATTGAGTGCCTAAGGGAGATCTCACTGAGAAAATAACATAAAACTGAGGTACAAATGGCAAAAGGCTGGTCTTTAATAGGGAAGTGGGAAATTCTAAGAGAAAAATATTTTAGTGTCAGAACACTTTTGGTATGAGCAAACTTAGTGTGTTCAAGGAATGAAGAGAAGGCTAGCATGGCTGAATCCTAGTAAATGATGAGATTGTGTTAAAATATAATTGGAGCCGAAGCCAGAACATGCTAAGCTTTTTAAGTCAGGTAAAATAGCTGGGAACTATTCTAAATGTGCTGGAAGACATTGGAGGTCTTATTGAGTGAGCTGATCTGGGTGTTAGTTTGTCAGTGCTTTTTTCGAGAGTTTGATCCCAGGGAGCAGCTAGGAGGAATGTGAGAGCAATTCAAAGAATGAAGTAGAATGCAGCCACTTGGATATTTTATTTTTTTAATTTTTAAATTTTTACTTTTTAAAAGATCTTATTCATTTATTTGAGAGTGAGAGAACAAGAGTGCATGAGTGGGGTGAGGGACAGAGGGAGAGAGAGAATCCCAAGCAGATTCCCCACTGAGTGTGGAACTTGACGTGGGGCTCAATCAATCCCAGGACCTTGAGATTGTGACCTGAACTGAAGTCAGATGCTTAACTGACTGAGCCACCAAGATGCCCCTCCACTTGGACATTTTAAAACATTATTGACAGCAAATAACAAGCTAGTTGAAGAAGAAATTACTAACACGATTACAGAACAACTTAAAAAATAAAGAAAATAAAACTAATACATGCATAAGGTGAAATAAAACTATAACTCTGCACATAAAGATATTTCTAGTATTAGATGTTTCTATTTAAAAACAAAATTAAATTATTCAACATAAGAAGCCATTAGGAAAGTCCTCAGGAAAGTAGCACTAAAGAATATAGGGTTTGAAAAACGATATTAAATAATGAGAAGTGGAAATTCAGAACATTTCAAATCCAAGATCTGGTTCTTCTAAAACAAAAATAAACAACATGGCAAACACAAAACCCCACACAAATAAAGAACCAAAACTACATTAAAATTGACAAGATCCAGTCTCCAACTTTTGCTTATGAATTTGATTCATGAGCATCTCATGAATTTGGTTTGCCATCTGCAGTATTTAGATGACCAAAATACATTTCTTATATATATATTTGGTCTTAGTCCATGGTTCCTACCTCACAGCTCCCCAAACACTTGGAATTTCCTAAAGGAGGTGACTTTTGCAAAGTTTCTAAAGATGGGGGCTGGTTTCTAGCAAAGCAGCCATGTGATTAGAGGTCTGGAACTTTCAGTCTCACCTCCTGAGCTCTAGAGAAAGGAAAAGTGGCTGGAGGTTGAATCAATCACCAATGGCCAATGATTTAATTTATCATGCCCATGTAATGCAGCCTCCATAAAAACCCTTCAGAAGCAGGGTTTGGAGAGCTTCTGGGTTGGTGAACATAAGGATATTCAGGAAGAGTGGCATGCCTGGAGAGGGCATGAAGCTCCCTGCTTTCTTCCTATACCTTGCCCTATGCCTCTCTTCCAACTTGTTCTACTTCAGTTATATCCTTTTATAGTAAACTGGGTAACCTGGTAAGTAAAATGTTTCTCTGAGTTCTGAGAGCTATTCTAGCAAGTTAATCAAAGCCAAGGAAAAAGTTTTAGAAATATCTTACTTAGAGCTGGTTGGTCAGAAGTACAGGTAACAACCTGGATTTTCAACTGGTGTCTGAAGTCCAAGGAGAAGGTTAAGGAAACATCCAGTCTATAGCTTGTTGGTCAGACGTACTGGTACAATCTGGGCTTATGACTTCTATCTGAAGTTATTGTGGACTTGAAAGGTCATCTTGTAGAACTGAACCCTTCACCTATAGCCCCCCTAAAAAATAAAAAAAAAAATTCTGATCAAGGACATTATAGGCTACATCCTGCAGGGGAAATAAACTTTGTAAAATTAGTCCAGCCAAGTTACTAAACAAATAAACAAACAACCAAGCAAACAGCAATCCGTGGGAGGATCAATACCCAATCACTACAGTATATTATTCCAAAATGTACAGTTTTCAGAAAAAAAATTATGATATGTGAAAAGAAACAGAAAACCATGACCCATATATAAGGGAGAAAGCAAGCAATATAAACTGCTTTTGAAAAGCCCTTGACTTGGCAGACAAGGACATTAAAGCAGCATCTATAGATATATTCAAAGAAATAAAGAAAACCACACTTATAGAAATATAGGAAAGAAGATGATAATGTCTCATTAAATAAAAAAATCAGTAAAAATACAGAAATTATTAAAAAGAACCAAATAGAAATTCAGGATTCAAAAATTGCAATAATCAAATTTAAAAATACAATGTACATTCTCAGAAGTATGTTTAAGCTGGAAAAAAAAAAGCTTTGGCCAAATTAAAGAAAGAGCCATAGAGATTATGCGTTGGGAGACCACAAAGAAAAAGAGAATAAATAAAACAAAGCAGTGCTTTAGAAGAATGTGAGACTCCATTAACTGGACCAACATATCTGTAATGTGAGTTTTAGAGGAGAGAAAATCACAGAAAAAATATTTGAAGACATGATGGCTAAAAACTCCCCAAATTTGATGAAAAACATTAATCTACATACCAATACAGTAAAAAAAATTCCAAGTAGGATGAAACAAAGATATCCACATGCAGTCACACCCCAGTCAAATTTTGAAGCAAACACAGAGAGAAAATATTGAAAGTTACAAGAGGAAAATGAGTCATCATATACAACAGGTTTTGCACAGCAGAATCCCAATAAGATCGACAGTTGAATTCTTATCAGAAACAGTAGGGACTAAGATTAAGGTGACATATTCAAAGCACTGAAACTAAAAAATTCAACCAAGAATTTTATCACCAGCAGAGCTATCTTTCAAAAATGAAGGAGAAATTTATTTTCCTTCATGAAAACATATTCTCAGATAAACAAAGAGAATTTGTCATTAGCAGAATGGCTTACAAGAAAGTTATGCAAGTATGAACTAAGTGATACCTGTGATACCTGACAATAATTTGAACAGTGAAAGAAAAAAAGAGTAACATAATGGTAACTATGCAGATGATATACAATGGTGGTATAATTGCATATTTTTTAATTAATTTTTACTTGACTGACTTATAAAGCAATTGCATAAAACATTAGGTATGTAACTGTATTTTTGACATTACAGAAATGTAATATATTTGACAATAAAACAAATGGGTTGTTGGGAGCAAGGCTGTATTTCAGTAAAGAAATAACACATAATAACTTGAATCCACAGGTACAAAAGAAAAGAATCAGAAAGGATAAATAAGAAGTTTAATATAGCAAAGTCTATAGATATACATTTGTTTTCATTTTCTCCCAGTTTCCCTCAAAGGAATATACTGTTGAGTTTGTAACATATAGACATAAATAGTGGTAATAGGACAAAAATATTGAGGTGGGATGGAGCTATATAGCAGTAAAACTTCTATATTGTACTGAACATAAGTCAGTATAAACTGAAATAGATTGGTATAATTTAGAAAGCATTTTGTAAACCACAGAACATTCACTAAGTAAATAACTCAAAAGTAAAATTTAAAAAAAAATTACAGAAATTAAAATGTTATACAACAAACCTATGCACTTAGTACAAACAAGACAATAAAGAGAAAGAGAGCTGAAAAAAATCATGGGACACATAGAAAACCAAAAGAAAGATTACAGCTTTAAACCTAACCATACAAATAATGACATTAAATCTGAATAGATTGTTTAAACAATACATTCAAAATGTGGATTTTGAGATATTGGATAAGAAAAAGATCCAACTATATCTGGTTTATGGGGGACACATTTTATATTCAAACATACGAAGGGATGGAAAAAGTTACATTATGCAAATAACTATAAACAAGCTAGATTGTCTATATTAATATCAAAGAGACTTTAAAACAAAAAATATGTTTTCTATAAGAGGAAAAAACACATTTCAACTCATTTTATGAGGCCAATATTACCCTGAAGCAAGAAGGACAAAAAATATCCTAAGAAAATTACAGACTAATATTTCTTATGAGTACACATGCAAAAATACTTTTGCAATATACCAGCAAATTGAATTAGCAACATATAAAAAGGATAGTATACCATGACCAAGTGGGTTTTATGCCAGGAATATAGAATTATTTAATAGCTGAAAATCAAGTAATGTAATATACCATATTAATAGAATAATGGATGAAATTCATAAAACTATCACAATAGGTGTTGAAAAAGCATTTGACAACATCTAACAATCTTTCATGATAAAAATAATCAAAATAGAAGGGAACATTTTCGACCTGATAAGTGATATCTGTGAAAAGCCTAAAGGTCTCATCATATTGTTGGTGAAAGATTTCTTCCAAAGATCAGAAAAAAGATAAGGGTGTGCGCTCTTGCTACTTTTATTTGATATTGTACTGGAGATTCTAGCCAGGACATTTAGAGGAAAAAAAGCAAAGCAAATCAAAGCAAAAAAAGGAAAAGGAAACAGAAAATGCATCCAGATTGGAAAGGAAGATGTAAAACTATTTCCATTTGCATGTGAAGCAAACTAGCATATATAAAATCCTACTAAAACTACTAAAACACTATTAGAATTGATAAATCAATTGAGCAAGATGTAGGATACAAGAAAAAGTACAAAAATCAATTGTATTTCTACCTATAAGCAATTACATTCTGAAAATTAAAGATAATTCCAGTTACAATAGCATTGAAAAATAAAATAGATATGCATTTAACAGAAGAAGGACAAAACTTGTACTCAGAAAAATTTGTACTCAGAAATGTGAAAAAAATTAAAGAAGACATAAATGAACAAAAAGACATTCCATGTTCATAGGTTGGTGGACTCAATAT
Organism: Ailurus styani; assembly: GCA_002007465.1. NCBI lineage: Eukaryota > Metazoa > Chordata > Mammalia > Carnivora > Ailuridae > Ailurus > Ailurus styani. The sequence goes on from LNAC01000174.1 coordinate 19,733, forward strand.
TTTTTTTTAAAGATTTTATTTATTCATTTGACACAGAGAGAGAGATTACAAGTAGGCAGAGAGAGGAGAGAGGAGTAAGCAGGCTCCCTGCTGAGCAGAGAGCCCGATGTGGGCCTCGATCCCAGGACCCTGGGATCATGACCTGAGCCGAAGGCAGCGGCTTTAACCCACTGAGCCACCCAGGCNCCGAAGGCAGCGGCTTTAACCCACTGAGCCACCAAGGAGCCCTGTGGACTCAATATTAAGATGGCAATATTCCCCAAATTGATTTATGAATTTATAAACACAATCCCTGTCCAAATACCAGGTTTCTTTTTATACAAATTGACAAGCTGATCCTAAAATAAACAGGTTAAAACAAAGCATTAGAAATAACTGCTCTTACCTCAGTTTTTCTCCAAGCTTTTTGAGAATTGATCATCTCTATGCTATAACAAATAGTTCCATATGTTGGAAAATGTTTACATATTTCAAATTTATTATGTGCCATGTAATTTAATTGCTAATACTTAACCATATTTAAGGGCACCTGGGTGGCTCAGTTCGTTAAGCATCTGCCTTCAGCTCAGGTCATGATCTTGGGGTCCTGGGATGGAGGCCTCTGCCAGACCCCCTACTCTGGGGAGTCTGTTTCTCCCCCCGCCTCCCCTGCTCATGTGCATGCTCTTTTAAAAAAATAAAGGAAACTATTTAGTTATAAAAACAGATATTGAGGGCGCCTGGGTGGCTCAGTGGGTTAAAGCCTCTGCTTTCGGCTCAGGTCATGATCTCAGCGTCCTGAGATCGAGGCCCACATCCGGCTCTCTGCTCAGCAGGGAGCCTGCTTCCTCCTCTCTCTCTGCCTGCCTCTCTGCCTACTTGTGATCTGATCTCTCTGTGTCAAGTAAATAAATAAAATCTTAAAAAAAATTATAAAAAAAACATATTGAAATCATAAAAGAAATATTAGAAAGGAAATTCAACATTATATTGAAAGGGTACTCCTACAGAAGGAGGTATTTTTCAGAAATGCAGAGTAGCTTAATATTTATATCAATATTATGTGACAAATTAATGTTATCATTATAAAAGGGGAAACATGCAAAGCATTAGTTGAATATGACATTTGACCAAATTGACCAAAATTCTGGGGCAAAAGAGGTTTTAGCAAAGCAATATAAAGGCACTTCTTAATATGAGAAACTATATATGACAGATAGAAAATGGGTTTTTTTGGAATGTGAGACTTAGAGTCAAATTTACGGAAATAATTAGAATTACAATAAAGATATTTTTGTCCTAATTATCTAACTTTGTCCCAGAAATGTTCATCTGTATTATAAGATTTTAAACAGAAGTAAGACACATAGACATAATGAGATCAAATTATCATTATTTTTTTTTTAAAGCATGGGCAGGTTTTTTAAAACTCAATATAGAGGGTGCCTGGGTGGCTCAGTGGGTTAAAGCCTCTACTTTTGGCTCAGGTCATGATCTCAGCGTCCTGGGATTGAGGCCCTCATCGGGCTCTCTGCTCAGCAGGGAGCCTGCTTCCTCCTCTCCCTGTCTCTCTGCCTGCCTCTCTGCCTACTTGTGGTCTCTCTCTCTCTGTGTCAAATAAATAAATAAAATCTTTTAAAAAAAGCTCAATATAGAGGGCATATGCTAGCAATCTCTGATTTTTACATGTGTGTATATATTCTATTAAAACAACGATTCAATGAGAAAGAGTAGGATTTTTTTTAGCTAACTTTTATTTAACCAACTCACCAGATTAACCCAATACTAGAATTCTTTCCAAAAAATGAGTCACTGAATTTCACCACAGACAGAGTGCTTGACACTACCAACAGTGTCAACTCACTATTTCCACACTCACCTTTTGAACTGTTCGCTTATCAAGAGTGAGTTACATAAATGGTCAAAGATCTCTTTATGCTGTTTGAATGTATTGTTGTGATTAAATAATTTGATTAAGTTTTATATAAACTGATAGAATTAGAGAGTGAAAAGTAAGTGCTATTCTGCAAAAACAAAACTGATTACTTGGAAAAATTGAATGAATATGAGTCTCTAAAAACAGACTGCTATAGTGTTACAGATGGGATACAATATGTAAAAATTTAGATAATTCACACTCAGATTACACACATCTTCAAGTTGCCATACCACTTTTAAGAAACCAATACTTGAGGGGTGCCTGGATGGCTCAGTCAGTTAAGCGTCTGACTCTTGATTTTGACTCAGGTCCTGAGATCGATCTCTGTGGGGGACTCGGCACTGACTGTGGAGCCTGCTTAAGATTCTCTCTCTCCCTTTCCTTCTGCCCCTCCTCCTCTTCCTCTCTTTCTCGCAAATAAATAAATAAATCTTAAAAAAAGATGAAACCAATACTTGAAATTGTAGGACAGATTATATGAAAATCCCTTCAAAGATGAGCATAGAAAAATTTTGATCGCATGTCAATATATTTTCAAATGCTTATGTCTTTATCTTTGTTTTAAGTGAAAATAGTTTTAGCTATGTACGTGTCATTTTGATTCTTACTCTTCCTGATTTTTTGCTGATCACTCTTCAGCAGTATCCTATATGATCAATAACAGTGGTATCTTAATGCTGTTTGTAACCAGGGAACCATGCCAGAACCCTAGGCGAGAGAGGACATTTGAAGAAAAACCAAAGTCGTGTTTGTCTGCTGACAGTCCGGTGAAATGGGGATTCAAAGTGAAAAAGGGAGAATAGTTATAGAAAAAGAAGAAGGAGCAATATATTTTGCACGTCTGAATGTGTGGCATGGAAGAGTGTAAATATGCCAGATATTAAGAGTATTATAGAGCAGTGGGATTTTGAGTCATATTTTCTCCTACGATTAGCATGGATGACTTTTACACACAGAGGGAAAAAAAGAACAATGTATTATCACAGAATATAATAATTCAATTAAGAACTTAAACTGTACCAACTGAAATTTAGGTAATTGTGTATTAAAGTTCAAGCCACATGGAAATATAAATGTCAAATAATTCCTGTATCTCTGACATGAGAAAGAACAGACCATGTGTTCCTGCTGTGACTGTTTGTGGGTACACGTACAAAAGGCACAGAGGGGAGAGGATAAGGGAGGGAGAAGAAAACAGCTAATCTAGAGATCAGTTGTTCAGTAAGAGAAAGTTGGGGTGGCCTCTCCAACGCAGAAGGAGAAGGGTTTTTTTTTTCTCCATTTTCCATTTCTGAATGTTGACTCATTAATAAGAATTAGTTCTTGGCACATACATATTCCCAGAAGATGGAATATGTCTTTCTCCTTAAATTCATGTAGGCTACCCAGAAATTCACGAATTCCTGGAATTTTTATTAAAATTTTCATACAAACAAGCAATCATTTTGAAACTCTAATTCCTGGTAATGACCTCCATGGATGTCATTGAAACATGCATTTGCACTCAAAGGTAGAAGATGGAAGAAATGAGGAAGACATTTTCTTAAAGACAGATTTTTATTAAAATGCTTATTTTTTCTTTATTCATTCACATTGGGTATTACAGCACCATTAGTAAATTGTTATTTTTATGAGTCTGTTTCACTCAGGAAATTTCTTAATTCATTACATTTTATTAGATCAGCAGTAATGAACCAAAAACAATATCATTTATTTTTATTACTACTGTAGGTTAAATCACAATGATTTATATAGCCAGATTGAAGCAATGACTGTGTAATTACTGTTATTGTCAACGATATATTTTTCTTAAATAAGACACTTTAACCACATGTAAAGTTGATAAATATAGAAACTTGGAAGTGGAAATAGACTAGCTATGCAGCCACCATTTTGTATGCAAGGTATGAGGTGGATCCATTCTGGATGGTGGGCATGGGTAATGTAAGGAAACAGGCAAAACAGTGGTATTGATGATGTGACAGTGATGGGTTTCTTACTGTCAGGATTCATGGTTTACAATGTTACTCATTGTATCATAATTTAAGGGGCTCATTCCCTTAAGTGTAGACCAAATATGAGCATTCCAGATAGATAGTTGTCTGCATTTTTCTTCTCTTTCTATGCAAAGAACTATTTTCCAAACATTTCTGACCATTTTCCCTTAATGTCTTATAAGTCTGACAGTCATAGCATGTTAGTCAGTGTTCTTTCTGTCCAATCTCCTGAAGCCTATGTCTCTTCTATTACTCCTATCTTCAGTAGAAATAGAGAATCACTACTCTGACACCTGTACTGTAATCTTTAAACCACTTGAAGACCTATCAAAATTTTTCTTTTCTTCCTCAGTAAATGACCTCAATCCAAATACAAGATTTTACCCTATGACCCAGCTATTGCACTACTGGGTATTTACCCCAAAGATACAGATGTGGTGAAAAGAAGGGCTTTTTGCACCCCAATGTTCATAGCAGCAATGTCCACAATACCAAACTGTGGAAGGAGCCAGGATGCCCTTCAGCAGACGAATGGATAAAGAAGCTGTAGTCCATATATACAATGGAATACTACTCAGTCAGGATGAACACCCAACATTTGCATCAACATGGATGGAATTGGAAGAGATTATGCTAAATGAAATAAGTAAAACAGAGAGAGACAGTTACCACATGGCTTCACTTATTTGCGGAACATATGGAATAGCATGGAGGACATTAGAAGGAAAGGAAAAATGAAGGGGGGAAATAAGAGGGAGAGAAGAACCATGAGACACTATGGATTCCGGGAATCAAGGATTTTTGAGGGGAGGGGGTGAGGGGATGGGTGAGCTTGGTGATGGGTATTAAGGAGGACATGTATTGCACGGAACACTGGATGTTATATACAAACAATGAATCATGGAACACTACATCAAAAGTTAATGATGTATTGGGGCACCTGGGTGGCTCAGTGGGTTAAGCCTCTGCCTTCAGCTCAGGTCATGATCTCAGGGTCCTGGGATCCAGTCCCGCATCAGGCTCTCTGCTCAGCAGGGAGCCTGTTTCCCCCTCTCTCCTTGCCTGACTCTCTGACTACTTGTGATCTCATTCTCTCTCTCTCTGTCAAATAAATAAATAAATGCATAAATAAATAAATCTTTAAAAAAAGCTAATGATGTACTATATGGTGACTAACATAATAAAAAATTGTTAAAAAAAGACAAATACAAGATTTCATTAAGTAAGTGTTAATAAATCAAGCCCACAAGTTTTGGGTTTTTTAGTAATGTATTAATATTTTCAGCTATCATGAAAGAATTACCTTCAAAATATCTAGAGGAAAAACAGTTGTAGGTCTACCATCCATGATCCATAACCTTGTATCCAAAAGTACCATAAGCCAAAAAATTAACTCATTTGGCAGAAAAACTTGCTGTGTGGCTATTCATAGCCTTTATTCTACTCCATGTGATTATTCAACTATTTTGTTGCAGTTATATTAATGTGCTTGATTACAGAGTGTTGTCCTAGAATCCATTGTGAGTGTTCCCTAATATGTAGTGAATGCACCATATTACTTTCCAAAATTGAAAAAAAATCTTTATTCTGAAACACATCTGGTCCAATAGTTTTGGACAAAGGGCTGTGAATTTGGTTTGGAAAAGTGAAATGAGGTCTCCTAAGTAACTCTAAGCTATTCCCCTGGTTTCACTAATTTTAAAATATTTCACTATACACTTTTCTCTATTCTGCCTAATGGTTAATTCAAAAGTGTAATGAACAGTACAAAGTCAGGTACTTAAGCACCTTATTACTGGTCCTGAGATACTATGAAGATGGCATTGACACACACTCCACATGCAGAGGATGCAGCAGATGGTCTGGTGGTAAGCAACTTGGATGAGAAAAGATTAGAAGTATCTTGTCAAATAGTTTTGGAGATACTGAGGTCAGCCTAGAGAACCAAAAGGGAAATTAATGATTTACACGTGGACATCCATCTGACCACACAGCTTTCTAAAATGTGAAGAAGGCCTATAACCAGGTTCTTGTTGGATTCTAAACTGCCATCACAGTCCCTGAATACTCGAACTTCATTCTGGTTTCTCATCTGCTTTTGACATGGGGCAGTTTTTTCTCACAGAGTTATTTTATGTTCTGGACTATGAAGAGTTAAGTGATTGCCAAAGCCTGATAAGTCACTGCTATTTCTCTTTATATAGAGAGGTTTTAATGTTTTGGAAACAGCGGCTGTTCTTCAGGGTAAACTAAACTATACTGTAGGCCATGTCATTGCTACTAATTTAGAGCACTCTGAGTGAAAATAAATACAAAGGAGTTCTGTTCTTCTTCCTTTTCCTCTCATCCATCTCTTCTTAGCTTCTGTCTTGCCTGAGCATCCTTAGGGGCAAACAATTTCAATTTCTCTCTGACAGTGTGAATTGGACAGCAGAAGCTAATAAATATATGCATAGTCACTCTCAAAGAACACACAAACACAAAAGTATGTTCATACAGCTATGAACCATTCACATTTTCACAACAATGGAGGCTCTGCTTAACAAAAAAGGAAACACAACCTAAGTAATTTTAAAATATTTTGTCATTTATATACACACTGTGTCAGACTATAAGTCGGAAGTGTGATACGTTACAAACTATCTTTATGGCTATTACTGAATGGCAGTTGCTGATAGCAACGCTGAGTTCTGTCATTGTGTCTGTCTCACACTCTGCTCCCTTTCTCCTTCTTGCTCTATACGTGTGAGCAAGGGAGCACCTGGGTCTTTTCATTCTTCCTTTCTTCTTTTATTTATTTTTGTGTGTCTAAGTCAGTGCTTGTCTTGAGGACTTAACGTCTTCAAGGTTAGTTTACTCAAGTGAAAATGCCTCTATCTGATAAATTCGAAGACAGAAAGTTACTCCATGTTTTCAGTATTTCACAAGAAACCAGTGAGGGGTGGGGAGCAAAGATGTTCTTAAAGAAAAGTTAAAATAATATTTGAGTGTTATTTTGGTTGTGTAATATTATTGAAAATGCTTAATTTATGAGCAATTCTTAATTCAAGCAAATACGACAAGTTAATGATCCAAGCATAACACTTTTGTTAGCGTACTCTTGAACTTGTTAGGCTAATCTGTCTGAAGTGTGGTTACTTGTTTAATTTTTTTTTTCTTAGTTGGTCTGTAATTTACGGTCTTTCAACTCATGAATTTTTGAGGGGTGATACAATCATTACTTGTTGTATTCATTAAGTTCAATTAAAAAGATTTATTTTTTTAAAAGAGAATAGTCTCAAGGATAAATACCCAGTAGTGCGATTGCTGGGTCGTAGGGTAGCTCCATTTTCAACTTTTTGAGGAATCTCCATACTGTTTTCCAGAGTGGCTGCACCAGTTTGCATTCCCACCAACAGTGTAGGAGGTTCCCCTTTCTCCGCAACCTCGCCAACATCTGTCATTTCCTGACTTGTTGATTTTAGCCATTCTGACTGGTGTAAGGTGGTATCTCGCTGTGGTTTTAATTTGTATTTCTCTGATGCCGTGCTTTGGTGAGTGCTGTGAAAGATGTAAGCCTGATGATTCACAGACCTGTACCCCTTGGGCAAATAATAAAAATAAAATTAAAAAAAAAAGAAAAAGTGAAAAAAAAATAAAAAGAGAATAGTCTCAAAGAGAAAAGCCAACAAGAGAAGTGAAAACATAGGCTTTAAAATAGGCCAAATAAGGCACTATGGGCCTTGACGAATCTTAAGGATGACTATAAAGTCAATCCCACTACAAAGCAGGAGTTACTAAGAGAAAAAGCATCTCCCATGTGCCAACTCTGTCCTCTCCTGCTCGTACCCCTCTTTCCCTGGGCATCATCCTTGATATGTTAGGGAACAGGATCTTTGCTTAAGAGGATTCACCTGCGGAGATAGAGTTCGGCCAGTGTAGGTATTGATATTAAATCTAAATGTAACATTTTATGATACTTTAGGGATCTCTCATTATTTTCTACTGAAAATACCCCTTATTGAATTAACAAAAGCTTTCATGACTTAATTTGAATCTATGATTGCTGGAACAGAACCTAAAGCCTAAGGGGAATTATTAACAATTTATGAGAAATCTTTAAGAGATTGAAAGGTCTAATAGATATAAAAGAAAATTTAAGTTAAGATAAGCTGATTAGTGTGAATACCAAAGAGCAAAATTTTTAAGATTTGAATTGTATTCCTTGGAAAATTTTATGTTAACAAGTTCTCTAAGGTGATAAATAGATAAAATCTCAAAAAGCAAAATTTCAAGAAACTCTCTTTTATCAATTATTTAAAATGTTAATGGTATATCTGATAGCCTTTCTCTCCCTGTAAAAACAAGTGATTATTTCAAAATATGAAATGTAAGTGGTCAGTTTGTGTAGAATAGAGTGACAGAAAGAAAAATAAGAATTGGAAAGAAGGAAAGGCAAAGGGCAAAAAGCTTTATTCAACTGAATCAGCAGAAAGTGGGACTTCTTAAAACTTAAAATCCAGAAAGAGTTTGGTCCAATTTTTCTATTTCTTCTTAATGCCACAGTTTTCTTTTATCCTGGACGTGGAATGAACTAATGGACAGGACCTCCCATTTACTTCAATTCCTTGCCTGCACAATTTGCTGCAGAATTACTTTTTCTCACTGAAATCTATCAAGTGTTACTGAAAGAAATAAAAAATATCACCTTATTGGCAGTGGAGAAAGGAAGCAGCATTTTAGAACCAAGACAGAGGTCAGTATTTGTTTGTGCTCAAGCTTGGTGTCACCATTCGAGTGGCTTCCAATTCAATAGTTCTATCCTTGTTCAGTTGATAGCCCAGCTCACAAAAGAAAACATCTTATTTCTGATACTCCCCATCTGAGGAGACAGAGGTTGCCATTAACCCATTAGAGAAGCCACTAGCGCACCTTAGTATTAACAGAAAAATGTCAAAGTAAACATTGTTTTGTGTAGAACTTGACACCGGTGTCAAGTTCTGGTGGACTGTATGTTCCTGCCCCTCATATAGGAGAAGATTCCAAATCTTAAGTTTATGTCAGCATCTCTAGATTTGTGAAATGTGCTTTTGAAAAAGTTTGGTCAAAAGCATAATCAAACATTAAGCCTCGATTGTTCTTTTAAAAAAAGCTTTTTTTGGTAAGAACACTTAACACGATATCTATCCTCTTAACAAAATTTTAAGTACACAATGCAGTAGTGTTGACTATAGGTACAATCTTTGTCCAGCAGTTCGCTAGAGCTTATTCATCTTGCATAACTGGAACTTTATTTCTGTTACTTAGTGACTTGGCATTTCCTCCTCCTCAGAGTACCTGGCAACCAGCAATCCACAATTTGATTCTGTTAATTTGACTATTTAGGGACCTCATGTTAAGTGGAATCACATAGTATTTGTCTTTCTGTGACTTATTTATTTCACTTAGCATAATGTCCTCAAGGTTCATCTCTGTCATTGCATATCACGGAGTTTTCTTTTTCTTTAACACAGAGTAATATTCCATTGTAGGTATATAACACATTTTCTTTTTCCATTTACCTGTCAATGGACATTTATGTTGTTTCCACATCCTGGCTATTGTGCATAATGCTGCAATGAACATGAAAGTGCTAATGTCTCTTTGAGATTCTGACTTCAGTTCTTTTGTATAAACACCCAGATACGGGATTGCTGTATAATATGGTTGTTCTATTTTTCAGTGCAGGGCTTGAACTCACAACCTGGAAATCAAGACCTGAGCTGAGATCCAGAGTTGGACACCCAACTGACTGAGTCACCCAGGTACCTCTGCTGCTTCTATTTCTAATTGTTCTCTGTACATTCCTCTTTCTTGAGATTCACAAGGCCTTGAAAGATTGAGCTCAAAATGATCTCTCTAGTATCATTTATTATTCCTCACTCTTCCACACTCTACAAATCTGAATACTCTTTTTTTTTCCTGTTACTCGAATGTATAAAATTCTACGTGGCTTCTGAACCTTCTCAGTATTGTTCCTAGAAAAACTGTATTCTTCCCTTTCCTTAGGTAATTCTGATTGCAACTTTCAAACTCAGCTTCTCCTTATAAATCTGGGTTAGGTGCTCCCATTTCACTTGTACTTCTCTGAGGGTAGCACTAGCCATCCTTTATCGTAGTTGTCTTTTGCATATTTTCAGTCTTCTTACAAGATTCAAAGTACCATGAGAGCAAAGAATGAATTTATTTTGTTTGCCATCACACACTTGCCGCATAGTATGTGTTCAATAAAATTTGCTTAATGGATGCATGGATGTCTGCTGCCATGAGAGAGTAATGAAAAGAACTAAATATTACTCACTGAAACAAGCTGAATTTGTGAAAATAGTTTCAATTCTTAAGATTTTATACTTGATGATAGAAGATATGATTTTTGTGTCCTTTTATTGATAATAACCATATTAATAACAGGGATAGTAACTACTACTAACTTCTTGAGTTTCAAACATGACGAGGTACCATATTAAGAGCTTTATTACATTGTTCCATCCAATCCTTATAACAACTCAACAAAATGGGTATTATATTTCCCATTTTATAGATGAGAAAGCTAAGACTCAGAAGTAACTTATGGCAAATAACAATAAGAAAAGTCAGAATTTGAATCCAGATCTACATTCAAAGGTTGTCCTGATGTCACTGAACTAAATAGCTTATTCAGAGAGATTCAGGGAGAAACTTACACTTCCGGCATTTGTTTAGTTTCTCTTTACTCGTAAAGCATGATATAGATAATTACATGAGAGAAAGTTAACTATAATACCTGGCTGAATAAAAAATACTCTTTCTCTCTGACACTCTACGCTCAGAACTATACCTAACAAATAGCCTTAGATATAGGTATATATCTAACTGTTAAGAGTCTTAATTAATACTTGACCTTCTTCATTACTCACATATTACAATATCTAATTTCCAACTTTTAAGATCTATTATCATTTCTACTCAATGACTATCATTACTTTGTTTCAGGGCTTTGGAATATCATCATCTTTACCATAAACATCATTGTCAGGGCTTCACAATAAAAGTAACAACCAGTGCTGTGGGTAATCAGTCCGTATCCATTTTTGTGGAGTGGTGACTATGATTATCAACATTTTATATTGTCCTACTTATATTGGTAAGTGCACAGGGGCTTATCAAGTGAAGGTGTTAATAATGGCAGAGCAGGGACATGAATCCCAGCTGTCTGACTCCAGAGGTAGCGATCTTTAGGCGTCAGTGCTTCTTGCTGAGCAAAAAGCTAGAACAGAATTCCTGCTCTGTTTGCCTTCTGTCCCCTTATGCAGTTCAAATAGAGAGGAAATCTCTATTTGTTAAATACAGTTGTATGGTCTGTTATTTCAGAGCATCTTCCAAATGGGAAGATTTGTGCAACATTTCTAAGGACTCCCAGAAACCTCTATTCATAACACAAGACGTTTCTTACCTGAAGCTAAATTCTAAATAACGTTTAACTTAATTGTAATTGCTTCAGGAAAGGCAAATTAGGATTTACCCTGTTCCTTTTTTGCATGTTTTTTACACAAATATTATTTAAATAACTGCATAATAGAATACAAACCTTAGATTTTCAAATTGGAGGTATATTTCTAATATTTAACAACAGACCCTCCCAGTGACTTGATCACAAAGTTCCTCACATCTGGATTTATTGCCATGATTTGGTGGTAGCTTTTGATCTGACTTGAGAGGGTGGAGGTAATATGTGATAAATTGTTTAGTAAATTAGAAATTAGGAACTTTGACCTGTTGAATTAGGCTAGGGCACCTTTAAATTGAAGAGAGGTAGTTTTCGACATGCAAGGCAAGAAACTAAGTACTCAGTGACAGGTATAACTTCTTCTTACTATTATGTCTGGAAATGCAGGTTGTTTCCTTAATGGGCTTTGCTGCTTGGAGATTAGACACATGAGGCAAAATACAGAGCTCACACTTGTTTGGCAGACTTCTTGATATTTACAAAAATATTTCTGGTCGCTGCCTTCTAACCAGAGTCATCATTGTTTTAGCAATTTGTTTTAGCATTGTTTTAGCGATTTGCCAACCTTCTGAATGTCTTTAACATTTGGGGCTTGCCAGAAAAATACCATGGAGAAAATGTAAAATCCTATCAGCTCACAAATATAATTTGGTCTGATTAAGTATGAAAATAAAATCATTAAAAATATTCTGAGGTGGCTTCCTATGACCACTTGACCATAATCATAAATGCTGAGGTTTTGGACTGTCTTATAGACTTCTGCTTTGAAATTACTTTTATTACTAAAAATGGAAAACAGTGTCATGTGAGAACCTGAATGGAGAAATTGTGGTTTTAAAACTATATTAACAAACATCACCATCAATAGCAAAGTGGTCAAGGGCAGCTCACAATATAGAGATTCATAAAATCCTACAAAAGAAATAAAGTTTCCAGATATTTCGTGGATACCAATGTTAGATGGAGAAAAGAGATGTTCTCCTATAGATCAGTGGCTTGTGGAGCAAGTTCTCGGCTAATCTGGCGCTATCTCTGGTCTCCAGTAACCATTCTTCACAGAGAATGTCAATGACGGGACCATGCACAAACATTCTGTGGAAATCTGGAAACTAAATAGCAACATCCGGGTTACTACTTTCTCTCTCTTTTTTTCAAGATTTTATTTATTTATTTGGTGAGAGAGAGAGAACAATTGTGGAGGACAGAGGGAGAAGCAGGGAGCCCAATGCAGGGCTCGGATCCCAGGACCCTGAGATCATGGCCTGAGCCGAAGGCAGATGCTTAACTGACTGAGCCTTCTGGGTGCCCCAGTTATAGTTTCTCAAGGTAGGATGATCAGTAGTCATTGAAGAAAGACAGCTTTACATATCACCTTTGATTCTGCGGTCTTGAATTGCTCATCTGTAAAGCGCTTTTGTTGACTGAAGGATCTGTGAGTCGGAATGAACAAAGACGTATTCACATTATAGCAGATATGTGGACATACACTTCAGTCTAAGTGTCAAAGCTCAGCCGATATTTTTATAAAAGGAATCTCACTTGCCAAGAGTGACACTTGAAAACTAGCTTCACTTAGCATGTCTGAGTCTCATGAAGATTACACAGCAGCCAAAACACTATCAGAGGCCTAAGAAGAAATAAATAAGCACCTTATCACTCAATGATTTTACCTTGATTTTCTTCTGACTGATAGAATAAATGTTAAATAACACAGGGTGTTGGTTGGGCATATGTGCCAGCCAATAATTAATGTACATTTTATTTAGAAAGGGATTCATTAAAATACACGCCTATCAATCTAATTACTCATAATTGTTTTCACATTGTTTCTGTATATGTAATGGAGATAGGAGTTACTTGGATGTGCCTAAATTTTCCAACTTTCTGAGTTATCTCTTTCTTTCATTTATAACACAAATTCTTTTTTTTTTTAAGATTTATTTATTTATTTGAGAGAGAGAGACGTGTGTGAGCAGAGGGCAGGGCAGACGGAGAGGGAGAGAGAGACTCTCAAGCAGACTCCACACTGAGGGTGAAGCCCAATGCAGAGCTTGATCTCACAACTCCTAGATCATGACCTGGGGCGAAATCAAGAGTTGGGCACTTAACTGACTGAGCTACCCAGGTGACCCTATAATACAAATTCTTAAGTTCTCATTCTGTGTGTACAGAAAACCGATTCATTACTTCCTATTAATAATTTCTAAAAGCACGGATTTTCTGAGTCTTAGTTTTCCAGTCACTTCTTGCCCTGGTTTCTCACTTCCACATATTGTTGATGTTGCTTGGATTTCACCTCCTGCAGCTGCTCTTATCCTGATTAGGAGCTCACGCAAAGGTATATCACAGACTCTTGCAATTCCCTAAATCAGTTAGGAAATATGAGACTGTGAAAGAGTGAGAGTTTTCCTTAATGTCTGGATATATTGGAGGGAGTTACATCACAGTACATACCAGAAATTATTCGACTTGAATTCTAGACATCCGTGTTCTTAAAAATGCCTCATATTTTCCTGCAGAGTTAACTGCTTTCTGTCTGTAGACAACCCTAGTCACCTACAGAGCTCCAGAAACTAATTTGGTCATCTGTCCTTTTAAACAACCCTGCCAAACATATTGGTCAGTTGAAAAAACAAGCAAGACTCAAGAAGAGACAAAGAAACACATTTTTTCTCTGCTCATATTGCCACCCACCCCTCACCCCCAATGCACACTCAAGCCTTCTCTGTGTGCTTATTCTTTCCTCTTTCATGAGTAAAATCTAGTAAAGATCCCATGACTTTTGGTCCCTTTTCTATCATAAACATCTTTAAATTATAAAAAAACAGACTTAGTTCATAAATTAGAATGTTCTGTGCTCTTAACAGTCAATACTTTGAAACGCATTTTAAATTAATGCTTCTCCCTCAGGCCCAGTTGGGGGTCTACTGAGGGCAGAAGGCCTGAAGCATCATCTCTATCTGGCTCCACACCTCACTGCCCTCCTCTTCCTCCTCCATGGTGAAGAGCTTTGGCCCCTTCAGTGTTGTAAGTGGAGAGAGAGGGGAGAGGTAAAGGGCAGGGAAATTGGCCTTGACTGGAACCCAGATAATTTGGTGTAAGTTTCATCTAGGACAGCAGATGTTTTAAATTTGAGCCATTTATTTTCTTTTGAGTTGTATTCACGAGTTCTTTGGAGGATCCTTCAGTTGTGGAGACTGCTGACCTATATCTTTCTTTTAATTCCAGTGAAGAATTCATCTAACTTAGTATTTCCCTCCAGGTCCCTAATTTTCTGTGGTCCATTCTCCATGATATCTCTCTCATAAAGTGCCACACTTAGGAGAAGTACATTTAAGTTGATCTTAAGAGAACTGTTGCCCCTGGTGCTCACTTGCACCACTGGGAAACACCCAACTATCCATGTAAGTCAGATGTTCCCTGCAGAACTGCTTCTCCTTATTACCATCAGAAGACAGCCACACTCACTCACCTTTAGGAACGTTTTTCAGAGGCAGGTCCTGAAACATTAGTTAAGCTACTCGAAAAGTGATCTTGAGCCCTTTCTCACATAGCTTAGGGCAAAGGGGAAGTCCCCTCTTATCCACCATGATAAGAGAAGTAGAAGGAATGCATGGCAGCTCTCTTCCAAGAACCTCCACCTTCAATGTCCAGTCTCATTCTTCCAATTAGTCCAACATTATTTGAAGACTGGAGGTAGGGGTTCAGCAAAGCATGGCAGTGTTTGGTCACAACCACCTCCTCTGGAGGCCCTGCCTGGGAATGTAGGTGCTCATTTTGAAGTGTAAGTTTGGGGACCACCTGTTCTTGGGCCTCAGCCAAAAGTAAGACCAATATTGTTCATTTACATCTTGTTACATGAAAAACAAAATTTTGTTTTCTCCCTAAGAAGATGCTATAGTCATACTTTGAAATTAAAAAAAACAAAAACAGAAACCCTTGGCTGTAATAAACAGTGGTTCTTCTAAAGACATTGTTATTCTGCTAGGTACTGCCCTTGGATTAAGGGTGAAAGAAAAATCAGCTAAAATTTCCTGGTATCTCCAGAGGTCTTTGGTGTACATAGAGAATAAAGTATGTGTAGGAGCACCTGGGTGGCTCAGTGAGTTAGGTGGCTGCCTTCCATCTGGGTCATGATCCCAGGGTCCTGGGATTGAGCCCGGCATTGGGCTCCCTGCTCAGTGGGGAATCTGTTTCTTCCTCTCCTGCTTCCCCTGTTTGTGTTCTCTCTCACTGTATCTATCTGTCAAATAAAAATATATACATGCTTACATATAAATATTTTCTGAACTCCTTTGGTTTTACTGTTCAGTAAAAAAGGAGATAAATGTTAGAGTAGGCGTGGGGAGAAAGGCAAGAGTGTGGAGGAGTTGACGGTTTTTTTCTTCCCCACTCTTTGGGAGAACAGTTTTTTCAGACACAAAGATGGCTATCAGAAACAAAAATTCAATGAAACATCTATAAAATTGGAATAGTAGTAATAATATCTTCCTCTTAGGGTAGTTGTCAGAATGCAAATAATATCTTGCATAAGTAGTAAGTACCTATTACATGTTGGAAATTATTATCATTATCATTATTAAAGTGAATGCCATTATTGCTGCTCTTCACATCTGTATCCCAAGTACCCAGAACAGTGTTCAAAATGTGAAAGGACATAATAGTTGTTGAATAATTGAATGAATGACTTTGCAGAGTAGTATTATTATCCCAAATGTTCAAAACAACTATTCTAAAGGACATGTTTTTATTCAAACGTTGCTAGATTACGCTTTTTGGAGGTAAGAATTATCTTTCTTCTTCATTGCTGTAGTTCCCATGCCTGACATATGGTCTTCCAAGCACTAATGCTTGATATATAAACATTTTGAATAAATAGAACACATTTTTAGACATTTCATATCTAAAATCAGATTTGGGCTTTTTGCAGAAAAGAATAAGTTAGTACTAGAATCGTGGTTATTGGAAATTTTTTCAGTTCTTGCTACTATTTTTAAAAATTGTGAAATGATCAAACCTACTAAAATATTAAAATTTTATGAAACTAAAATACTATATATACAAGTGAAGCTCCTTATGGCTGCCTCCTCAAATTCATTCTCTTCTTTTTCCAGAGAAAAATGATTTTGAGTTAGTTATTTATTGTGTGTGAGTTAATGAACAATACATAGTGCCCTTCATGTTTTTAAGTATTATATAATTTTATTTGTTGTGGGTGCATGTTTCTGCAACTTGCCTTTTTTGAGCAACATTACATTTTTTGAGCTTTAATTAAAAGGATACATATGGTATATAGTCCATGTCAACTGCTGTATAATATTCCATAGAATAAATAAAAGAGAAAAATGTTTACTTGTTTTCCTATTGATGTATATTCAAGTTGCTAACAAATTCTGCTTTTATTAACAATTTTGCAACAAGCATGCATTAATTGTTTCCATATATACTCCATCTTCTCTTTGATATAGGCTGAGAAGTGAAAGCACTGAATCAGCAACCCTACTGGATAGTTTCCAATGGTCTCTAAACTGGTTGACTCTATACTCTGAAAAGCAGTAAATAAATAAGACGTCCTGGGACATCTGGGTGGCTCAGTTGGTTAAGTGTCTCTCTTTGGCTCAGGTCATGATCTCAGGGGCCCGGGATCGAGCCCTGCCTCAGGTTCCCTGCTCAGTGGGGAGCCTGCTTCTCCCTTTGCTTGCTGCCTCCCATGCTTGTGCTTTTTCTATCTCTCTCTCTCTCTGCAAGAAATAAAAAAATTAAATCTTAAAAAAATAACTCTTTAAAGAAGTCTGCCCCCCAAATCCTCTTCAATAAATGATATTGTTGAATTTAAATATTTTGCCTGTGATGAATGTGTTTTTATTGTAGTTATTGTGATCTTATTATTGTGTGTGTGAATTTATGTGCATTTCCTGTTAACTAATGAGATTAAGCTTGTTAATCAACAACCCAATGATCTGTTTTTTTAAGATTATATTTATTTATTCAACAGGGAGAGACAGCAAAAGAGGGAATATAAGCAGGGAGGGTGGGAGAGGGAGAAGTAGGCTTCCTGCTGAGCAGGGAGCCTAATGTGGGGCTCGATTCCAGGGCCCTGGATTCATGACCTGAGCCAAAGACAGACACTTAATGACAGAGTCACCCAGGTGCCCCTCAATGATCTGATTTTTTTGATGGGATAATTTAATGTTTTTACAAGATTTTAGACTTATTTCTACTGTATAATTTCATGTTTACTATTCATTTGACTTAATTACTTTTTTTTTTACATCTTGTTGAATTAACAGATTTTCATAATCCTCTCTTTTTTATTCACCTATTTATTTGGAAGCCCTACATGACATTACAATTGTTTTTTCTTAAGTTTTAACATACATATATACTTTAACCTTTCTCAAGAAAGTAAAAATTATTTAGTACATCTGTTCTTCTTCTGTCTTGATAATTACAGCTTTGTAATAGAGTACACCTGAAGCAAATAATACATTATATGTTAATAAAATTTAAAAAATATTTTTTTCATTATTTTTTTTCATTATTTTGAAACAAGATGGGAAGGAGACAAACCATAAGAGACTCCTAATCTCACAAAACAAACTGAGGGTTACTGGGGGGTGGGAGGGTAGAGATAGGGTGGATGGGTTATGGACATTGGTGAGGGTTTGTGCTTTGGTAAATGCTGTGAAAGATGTAAGCCGGATGATTCACAGACCTGTACCCCTGGGGCAAAGAATAATAAATAAATAAATAAATAAATAAATAAATAAATAAATAAATGAATAAATAAATGAATAAATAAAAATAAAAAAATTAATCTTATCATATTCTTCTTCTGGATACAACACAGAACTCAACACACTTTATTAATCAGATACCCAACAGTCCAATCTTTGTCTAATATTTCAAAATTTAATTTTATCTCTGAAACATACACAATGTTAAACTTACCGATATTTTATAAGGCTCCGTTTCCTGAGCTCAACTGTGAAATTATATGGCATGGGCATGGTTACAGGGAAAGATAAAGAGCAGGGAACGATAATGCCATCCTCTCCAGCTGGTATAAGCTCTTTTACCTCAGCACATGGAAGCTATTGGTCCTTCATCTTCTGTCATCTGTTTTTGCTGGTGACACCCATGCTGTAGTCTAATTATTATTGCTGTTTGGATTATCGCTCTTTTCTTCTTGATGTTTTTTAAAGATTTCTCTTTATCATCATTCTGCAGATTAACTACAACATTTCTAAATGTAGATTTGTGTTATTTAGCCTGCTTGGTATTCATGGTATATTCCCAATGTCACATTTTTTTCAATGCTGGAAAATTATTATAAAAACAGCTTCAAAACTGCAACTGTATTGTTTCTTTCACTCCCACATAGAACTCCATTGTCATTATTGGGTATCAGTTGGAGCTTTTCAGTTTATGCTTCATATTTCTTATAACTGCTCTTTCTATCTCGTTCTAGGTTCTGCAGGCTAGGTTCCTGCACAAATACCTTAGGAGAATATTTTAATTCACTAATTTTCTTTTCATGTGTGTCTGGTCACAGTACATACCAGCTATTGATTGTGCCCCCACCCCGTGACTATAATTCTTACATTCAAGTCTTGGAATTGGTTCATTTTCTTACCAGATACTATACCATGTCTGCACTTTTTGTTTCTTAAATTCTTGCCCTTTTTAAAATGAAACTTGTTTCCTTCATCTCTCAGAGCAAATTAATCATATTTATGTTAAATTACTTGTCAGACAATTTCATAAATATATTATCTTTTCCAGCAATTCTTTCCCAATATTAATGTCTATGTGAGTTGCCCCATAGTTAAGTTAAAATGTGGATTTTGATTTAGCAGGTCTAAGATGAGGCCTGAGGCTCTGCATTTCTGACAAGCTCCCAGGTGATGCTGAATGTTTCTGGTGCAAGGATCCAGGTCCCAGAGTTTATGATCTACCATTTGGGATCTTTTACTGCTTTTTAAAAAAGCCTCAGATGCCTTCATGTTTTGGGAATGTTTGTCTTCAGGCTCATTTTTTGAGTGGAAACTATTTAGTTAATTTTGATCCCTTGTTTTCTTCTTCCTTAAGCCACTTGTATTCGCCTTGCCTGCCTCGCTTACTGGTGGGTTTATGACCGAGCCCACACAATTCCCTGGGCTCCTGGCCCAGAATCAAGTCTTTTAAGGATGCTTCATTCTCCTGCCATGTGGAGGTATCAGGGATGTGTCAGACATGTTCAAGGAGGCCATGCATATAGGTTTGCTTCATCCCTGTCTTGAGGCCATATCTTTGTCTGACCTCCCCAAGTAGTTAGTAGCAACAGTTCTTCTGTTCACCCCCCTTCTTATTTCATGAGTAGAACAGTAGAGCTCCTCCCCACTCCCCTGGTTTCAAGCAGTTTGATCAGATCCCATTTCCTGTCTCCTGCCTTCCACAGAACACTTTATTCCCAAGTAGCCAAACTCATGGGTTCAATAGGTCTTGTCTTCAATTCTATTCACAAATTTGCATTTCTGTTCCATTGTCTGCACAGAAATGTTTGTCCTCTTTTCAAACACAGTTACATATTTTGGTTTTCTCTTTGCAAATGTAACCTGTTATTGTTAGGTTGCTGAGCAGAGATGATGGATCAAAATGTGAACATACACAGACATCTCAACAAGATACTAGTTCCTGCATTTTTAGCTGGCTCAGAGTCTCTGTCTTTGGAATGCAATTCAAACACAGACCTAAAACAAAAAATTCAAAGGTAATAATTATTGGTAATAATATGTTGGTACCATCCTTTTAATATATCATTTTAACTAATTTGGCCTAAAAGTTTTGTTTTAGAAGAGAGCATTTTTCAAGATGAAGTACCATACCTGTGTGTGAAAAATGCTCCAGAAGTCATTTTAAAGGGGAGAAATAGGAGTGGGTCATGAACCATGAGGGACTATGGACTCTGAGAAACAAACAGAGGGCTTTAGAGGGAAGGCGGGTGGGGGCATGGGTGAGCCTGGCGATGGGTAGAAAGGAGGGCACGGATTGCATGGAGTACTGGGTGTTATATGCAAACAATGAATCATGGAACACTACATAAAAGGCTAATGATGTAGTGTATAGTGGCTAACATAACAGAATAAAAACAAAAACAAAAAAAAGTGTTATGAAGAGATATCACACACAAAGTGTAACTTCTCCAATAACTTAAGAATAGGTATATATATTTGGGTAAATTGGGTTGGTAACATTTAAATTTCTATCTGCTAAAGCCACAACCGAACATTAGTTCATATATTTAGTGACTGCCTATATGTGTCTCCAATGATTCTGGATAATTCAGTCTGCAAATCCCTCCATGGTATTAAATTCATAATGTTGAAAGGGACCCTTATCTGGTACAACTGCTTTCTTATGGGGCTGACTAATAAACTACTTCAGAAAAATAACTTAGCTGAAGCTTTCTTTCAGAAATATCAAAATAGGCTTCTGCAAGTTACTTTTAAAAAATTATTATTTATTATTTGACAGAGAGAAACACACTGAGAGAGGGAACACCAGCAGGGGGAGTGGGAGAGGGAGAAGCAGGCTTCTCACTGAACAGGGAGCCGGATGTGGGGCTTGATCCCAGGACCCTGGGATCATTACCTGAGCTGAAGACAGATGCTTAACTGACTGAGTCACCCAGGCGCCCCTGCAAGTTACTTTTGTAATGTATTCCAGGAACTTTTATGGCTAGTGGCAGTGGAGGGAAGTGGAATATTCTCACAGCAGGGCAAAGGGATGCCAGCCCAATCCTAATTCTGCCCACAATAAAAGAGACTGACTTGTGGAACATAAGGAATAAGATGGAGGACTTTAGGAGAAGGAAAGGAAAAGTAAATTGGAGTAAAACAGGACGGGGAGACGAACCATGAGAGACTGTGGACTCTGAGAAACAAAGTGAGGATTATGGAGGGGGTGGGGGGATGGGTGAGCCTGGTGGTGGGTATTAAGGAGGGCACGTATTGCATGGAGCACTGGGTGTGGTGCGTAAACAACGAATCTCGGATCACTGAAAAAAATTTTAAAAAATAATAAATAAATAAATAAACAAGCAAAGAGATTTTAGGGGCAACCCCCACTTGCTCTTTGTGCCTCCGTTTCATCTACAGAAAACACAGAGACTTTTGCTTGCTCTAACAAATCATCATGAGGCTGAAATGAGGTAACAGGCATAAATAACTTTTTAGAAAGTTAAATAAGAAATACGGTAAAAAGAAAGACAGTGAATTCAGATTAGCTATTTATACTGCCACACTTTTGAAACCGTGGCTACCTCACTCCTGTTCAGAAAAGACAGCAAAGGACTGGAGTTCCTTCGATGGTCAAATCTAATTGTATGGCCGGCAAAAATAAAATACATTTCCTTTAATGTAATGTGGCTTTCTGGGGGGCCTTGGGCTAAACAGTCCCTTAGCCTGCTCTCTCTTACTGCCATTCTTTTTCTTTTACACATCCTTCTTACCTTTCGGTGAGTGGGTCATAAGCTCAAAATGAAGTCGGAAGCTAAAATGTATTTCAGCAATTAGCAGCCTAGAAACTCAAGCTGTTTTTGGCAATATTGTAAAAAGATGATTTCAGCACCTTTCATCCCTAGCTTGTTTGATAATTCACATTCCCATGTCCTTGGACTTGGAAAGCTCTCCAGTGCTAGAGGCATTCTGAAGTTGGTGAGGAAAGTGTAAGCAACTTGAAGATGCTAAATAGGGACATTAGCTACATCTGAACTAGATACACTGAGGCAGTAAGGTTTTGTGCTCAGCCTGTTCTCTCTATTTTTAAATGTGATTGTACTCAGAGCTATTCTGAACGTTTTAGTTAACTCCCTGCCATCCACCTACCTATCTTATTATTAGCTACTCTTTCCAGAAATATTTTTAAAGAAGTTAAAAAAGAGATGAAACAAAATGTCTTCCAAACTGCTTCTACCTCTGGCTTCAGAGGAGCGAGCAGACACTTAGCTGCTTTTGTATCTCATTTCTTGGAGGCAGGGACAATGGAAAGCCAAAAAGAGACTAGGGAATTTGGTCTGGCATTAAAAGTTCTTTATATTTTAAGTCACTTAACATACTCAGACACAGGTGACAATTTTTCATTCAGGAAGAATTAATGTTGTCCTTCCCTAGTGAAAATATGAATGGCATTATCAGCATTAACTACAAAGCATAATGACAAAAAGCGTTGGTTGAAATTGTGATAACTATTTGTCCTCCACTCCATCAATTTACAAACAAAAGTTCCATGACCAAGTCAAGTGTGGGTCTTGTTTGTCTCCAAACTGGGTCTAGATAAAAAGTCATGAGAACAACCAAAAGCCTAGAGGGGGCCTACAGGAAACCAGCATGAGCTTAATGCCAGGAATTTATACCCTTCGTTTGGGCTACTCAGATTCTCTTTCTTCCTTTCTTCTCTTTGGCTGCTTCTTCTGATAACTGGTGCAAGGATTTCTAATTCTAAAATTACTTGACCAAAGATGCTAAAGAAAATAAAAAAATAGGAGTCTTTGGTCCATAATTTATTTTTATACACCCTTAACAATGCTACCTAAGTAAGAATAAGGTGTAAGGTTGGTTGGAGAGTGGCAAACCTTCAAAATCAGGAGACTACTGTTCTGGTCCTAACTCTGGTCCTTCTCAGTATTACAGAGAAATGAGACTGTCATTGGGGGATGCATGTCAAAATAGCTTTATAACTGCATATTGCCAGATATACCACTAGATTCCATTGCTGGCCCCTTTTTTTGTTTGTTTGTTTGTTTGTTGTTTTTGCTAGGCCCTTTGAATCCGAGTCCTGAAGAGTGGAGCTCTGTTGATATTTTGAAAAGTTTCCATAGGGGATTCCAATGTGTGCCCCTCACTGACAAACCCCAGACCCACTGATCTTCAGGTTTCCTGAGAACCTTGAGTCTCTGGCTCCATCTAGGTGTGGGGATTCTTATAAGTTGTCCCAACGAACCAGAGAAGAGCAATACCATGTTTCAGATATGTAATATATTTGAAAGTAAGTTAGTTGGTGAAAAGACTTGTGAGAGGTACTTACAACATGTTTTCAAGTAGGTGAAGACTTCTGACAAAGAGCGCTTAAGTTTACGATTGAACAATAGTCCCAACTACAGGAATATTAAATACATAGCCAAGAAAGGTTTTTGTTTGTTTGTTTGTTTTTTGCCCTTATTCTCTATCTATGCCAAACTAGTTCAATCAGAGAACTTTTCTGGGTCCACTTAAGAGCAGTCTTATTTCTCAAAAAATTCCTCAAATCTTCCTAGTTTCTCTCCTCTATTAGTGCGGAAAATAATTATCGTCACATCAACTTGTATCACACTTCTCCTGTACTAGAATTCAACCTCCCTGGCTTTCTGTCCTCCCGAAACACCAAGTTCATTTCCTGCTTCAGGACCTAGACTGCTTTTCCAAAGGCAAGCTCCTTCCCCACCTCCGCCCTCCCCGCATTCTCATGTCTGCCTGCCTTTCTCCTCCTCAGAGAAATCTTTCTTAACACCCCATTCTCAAGTGATTCTTACAACCTACTTAATCTCTGTCACATTATGCTGTTTTATTAGGTCTTCATAGCACTTACTACTACCTGAAATAATCTAGTTTATCTCTTCGTTTGCTTGTTTACTCCTTGTTTCTTAAAACTTGCGTGCAGTTTCCTTAGCACCATGACCTTTCCTATTTTGTTTCATCCCCAACCAGCACAGGGTGGGTCCACAATAAATGATTATTAGATAAATAATCAAAACTCTGCTGTTTTTTCCCCCACACGGTTATTGTCCAGTAATAAGCATCTTCAAGAGCATGAGTGGCCACTATCCAGAGTAATTTTAACATTTTCATGCTTTCCCTTCTTAGAGCTTACGTGCTAGATAAACATCATTGAGAATATAAACTTAAGCAGTAATAGGAACAGGCATAATATAAGAGAGATGTAATACATAATATAGTGATATAATACAAAAGTATAAAAGATCACTATTTGCAATACATGTGCTCGTATACCTGTTACTAGTTCATTACTCCCTCACTTCACCATTTTATGAAGAGCTTCTTGCTGTGTCAGAAGCAACGCCAAGAGTAGAAGTGTTATCTAGGTTTCTTTTGGTTGTAAGGGACTGAAAAACTAAAGAAAGTTCACCTAGGCAAAAGAGGGACCTATGGATTCATGCATTTAAACCAGCAGAAGGCAGCCAGCATAGAGGGACAACTGGAATTAAGAACTTGACGTCTCCCAGCACATGTCCTATGACTTTCTTCTGTGTTTCTTTTACTCCTGCAGCACCCTGACTTCTTCAGGGAGTAGCTCAAAAGCTACATGGTTTCACTGCCAGAGAACTGAGTCTCCTTCCCTGACTCCTATTTAGAGAAAAGAAAAATGAAGAAACAAAAAGGAAACAAATCTATAAGAGGCTATGATAACCCAGCATTCATCAGAGTTCTATCCTTGAGCCAATTAATTTTTCCCTGAAATGGTAAGGTAACATGATGGCCTAGCCTGTGTCTGAGCCTCTACCTTTTCTAATCAATCATAGCTGTGTAATAAGTCATCTCTAAAGGAATCAGCAAAATCTGTAGGAATATTGCTACACTAATTCATATCATATGATTGGAAAATACGGGTAGATGGAAAGGTGATTTCCCATATGGGAGTTTCTATTCTTAGAAGAGGAAACAGTAAATATCTACTAGGTTTTCATATTTTCCTTCCTTAGAAGGCACCTCAGTGCCTAAAATTAGGGTGACCATAAGTCCTAATTCCGGTTTTTTTCCTGTTCTTCTGAAGTGTTTATTAACATGCCCCCACTTATCTCAGAATTTTCTTGACTTGAGCACTACAAAATTTATGATGACCTTACCTAGAAATCGCTGCCAATCAAGTTCCAGGTATATGTATATATGTAATTAACTAGTATATACCCAGAAATTTTCCAAGTTTTATATAGGGGTTCAAAGAAGGTATCTCTTCTCTTAAGGAACTTACAATATGCTGTGTCACAGATTTCTCATCAGAAAACAGAATAATGACATATTTAAAATGTTGAAGGAACAGAACTATCAACTCAAGGAAGAAGAAGAAGAAGAAAAAAAAGAACTATCAACCCAGAATTCTATATATAGTGAAACATCAGAAGTGAAGGTGCAATAAAAACATTCTCATACAAAGGAAAACTGAAACAATTCGTCACCAGTAGGTTCCTCTAATGGTAATACCATGGAAATTCTTCAAGTCATGGGAAAGAAATAATACCAGAAAGAGATTTAGATAATCAGAAATGAAGGCAGATCAACGAAAGTGGAAGAAAGATGAACAAAAGTGGTAAATATCTGAGTAAATATAATTAATTATTCTTCTCTTAAGTCTTCATATTTAATGGTTGAAAGTACAAATTAGAACACTGCTAATGGAATTTTCCATTCATCTGCTGTAATGTGTGAGACAGCATAAAAAGGAGAGGACAGCGACTTACACTTTGATCGAGTTACTACATGCCACCTGATGTGTTAAGAATTCTGATTGCACATAGATTGTAAAATGTTAAGTGGCTATGTTATAGTGCTTATATCATGCACTAGAATATCCGTAGAGATACAGGTAAAGCCATGATAAGTAAATTAAAATGGAATACTAAAAATGTTCAAATAATAGTAAAGAGAAGAAAGGAGAAAGATAAGGATAGAAAATGGAGGAACCACACAGAAAACAAATAACTTCAAGATAGACCTAAACCTAAACATAGCAAAGGTGATGTTACATAATGGTCTAAACACAAGTCAGAGAGAGAGATTGCCTGAACAGATTTAAAGATATGGCCTAACTACCTGCTGGCTATAAGAAACTCACTTCAAGTGTAATAGTAAAGGTAAATGAAAAGTAAAACCGTGAAGGAAATGGTATCCTGCAAATACTCATCAAAACGAAGCTGAAGTGGCCATGTTAATATCAGACAATGTAGACTTCAGAGCAAAGAATGACCAAGGATAAAGAAGGTGCATTATAATGATAAAAAGAGGGATTCTGCTAAGACATAAAGATCTTAAATATGTAACAGCAGAGCTTCAAAATATGTGAAGTAAAACTAACAGGATTGAAAGGAGAAATAGGAAATACTACAACTGGCAGTTTGAGTATTAAACATATCTCAGTAACTAACAGAAATAGCAGACAGGGGCTCAGCAAGGATATGAAGCCACTAAACACCACCAACAACAGATTGAATGTAATGGGCGTTTATAGAATACTAACCTCAAAATAGCACAAATATGTATTCTTTTCAAGGATGCATGGAATAAATTCACCAAGATAGCAGAAATCCTGGGTCATGAAGAAATTTTAATACCTTTCAAGGAATTAAAAGGATGCAAAATATTATTTCTGATACAAAGTTCTGTGATCACATGGAATAAAAAGAGAAGTTAATACCATGTTTAATAGGAAATTCTCCAAACAGTTGGAAATTAAACATATTTTTTAATAATCTACTAGACAAAGTAGTCCACGGGAAAATTAGAAGATATTTTTAACTGAATGAAAATAAAAATAGGGTTTATCTAAATGTATGGATATAGCTAAAGCCCTGCTTAGAGGTCCCTTTTTAGTAATACATGCTTCTATTTTTTTTTTAAAAAAGATCTCAAACCAATGAGCTAAGTTTCCATCTTAAGAAACTAGAAAAACAGGAGTAAAAATGATCCTAAGGCAAGCAGAAGGAAGTGCATAATAAAGATAAGAAATCAGTGAAATCTAAAAGAATAGAATAATAGGTAAAATCAATAAAACCAAAAGCTGATTTTTTTAAAAAGCCCAATATAACCATTAAGCTTCTAGCCAGGCTAATAAAGAAATGAATGAGAAAGGACACAAATTATAAGTATCAGGAAGGAAAAATGGGGTATCACTACAGACCCTGCAGACATTTAAAAATAATAAGGAAATCCTATGAATGAATCTTCATCCATAAATTCAGCACCATAGATGACATGGATCCATTTCCCAGAAGCCACAAACAATTAAAACTCACTCAAGACGTAATAGACAACCTGAATAATTATACAAACATTAAACAAGTTACTTTCGGATTTTAAAATCTTCTAAAAAAATGAAACCTCCATGGCCAGATGATTTCACTAACAAATATTTAAAAACAAAATAGCATCGATGCCCTACAATCTCTTCCAGAAAATTTCAAGAGGATAGCCACTTCACAACAAGGCCAGCATTATCCTGATATTAAAACACTAGGGCAAGGCAGTGTAAAATCAATAACACTTATAATATTGATGTAAAAACCCTTAACAAAATGTTAGCTAATAAAATCCAGAAATATATAAAGGGAATAATATATCATGACTAAGTGAGGTTTTCCTCAGCACTATAAGGCTAGCTAGTACTCAAAAATCAATCAATGTAATGCCCCATATTAACAGTCTAAGAAGAAAAGCCACATGATCATATTATTTGATGCAGAAAAAAACACATGACAGAAACAAACATCAATTCAGTGGCTAACTGAACATAATAAAAAAAATTCTCAGCAGATGAGGAATTGAAGGGAATCTCTTCAACTGTATAAAAAGTATCTACTCCTCTCCCTCTGCCAAAAAGGTAGCATTATAGTTAATGGTGACATAATAAAATTATGCACAGAGCAAAGATGTCCACTCTCATCATTTCAATCTAGTATCATACTGGGAGTCCCAGGCAGAGCAATAGGGTGAAATAATTAGTAACAATCATAAAATATACAGATGATTAGAAAGCAAGAGATACAACTATTTCTATTCACAGATTACATCTCCTAGAAATAATAAGTGAGTTTAGCAAAGTGACAGGAAAAAAGTCAACACACTAAAATCAATTATATTGCTATATAGTAAAAATAAGGAATTTAGAGCCTAAATTTTAAAATATTCATTTTAATATTTCTAAAAAAAGAGAAACCCAGCTATAAATCTATTTTACATACAAAATCTGCATGCTGAAAATTATAAAATGTTGACAAAAGAAACAAAAAAAGATCTAAATAAAGGGAGAGGTGTTCTGAGTTCATGGGTTAGAAGTCTCTTTATAGAAAAATGTCAATTCTCTCCCAGATCGATCTACAAATTTATCTCAGTTCCTGTAAATATCCCAACACGTGTCTTTGTAGATATAGATAATTTGAATATAAAATTGATATGTAAAACAAAGGAACTAGAAGAACTAGTATGATTTTGAAAAAGGAATAAATCACACTACCTGATTTTAAGACTTATTCTAAAGCTACAATAATAAAGTCAGACTGTTATTGACATAGATCAATAGAACAGACCCAGAAAAAGACCCATGCAAATGTGGTCTGTTGACTTTTGACAAAGAAACAAATATAATTTACTTGAGAAAGTACAATCTTTCAATGAATAATGCTAGAGAAATTGTACTTCTATATGCAAAAAATGGACTTTGAGCTACATGTATGAACATTACATAAAAATTAACTCAAAATAAATATTGGTTTAAGGGTAAAATACAAAACTATAAAACTCTTAGAAAAAAACATTTGAGAAAATCCTTATGATTTGAGTTAGGCAAAAATTTCTTAGACATGGCACTATGAGCATGACCATAAAAGAGAATATTTGTAAATCACATAACTGACATAAGACTTGTATCCAGAGTATGTAAAAAACAATAAGAACTATATGTTCAGGGGCACCTGGGTGGCTCAGTGGGTTAAAGCCTCTGCCTTGGGCTCAGGTCATGATCTCAGGGTCCTGGGATCGAGCCCCGCATTGGGCTCTCTGCTCAGCAGGGAGCCTGCTTCCTCCTCCTCTCTCTCTCTCTGCCTGCCTCTCTGCCTACTTGTAATTTCTCTCTCTGTGTCAAATAAATAAAAAAAATCTTTTTTTAAAAAAGAACTATATGTTCAGTTAAAAAAAAACAACCCAATTAAAATGGGCAAAAGACTTGAAAGGCACTTTATTTATTTATTTATTTTTAAACAAAGGGGATTTTTTTTTAAAGATTTTATTTATTCATTTGACACAGAGAGAGAGATTACAAGTAAGCAGAGAGGCAGGCAGAGAGAGAGAGGAGAGAGGAG
>LNAC01000174.1:49537-80270 GCA_002007465.1 Ailurus styani
CTCTCTCTGCCTGCCTCTCTGTCTACTTGTAATCTCTCTCTCTGTGTCAAATGAATAAATAAAAAAAAAAAGTATAGAAAAGGCAAATAAGCACACTAATGATGTTTTATATCATTAACCATTAGGAAAATGAAAAATAAAGCCACAATAAGAAATCAGTCTATACCAATTAGGATGACTAAAATAAAAATAAAGATCATACCAAGTTCTAGAGAAGATATAGGGCAAATATGACTGTCACTCATTGCCTGATGAGAGTGCAAAATGGTAGAGAGATTCTGGAAAATAGTTCAACAGGTTCCTTATAAAGTTAAACATCTCTTAAATATATGACCTAGTAATTTTACTCTTACATAGATATTTACCCTAGAAAAAACAAAAACATTTTCACACAAAGACCTATACATAGGTATTTATAGTGCATTTATTTTTTTTTATAGATTTTATTTGACACAGAGAGATTACAAGTAGGCAGAGAGGCAGGGAGAGAGAGGAGGAAGCAGGCTCCCTGCTGAGCAGGGAGCCCGATGTGGGGCTCGATGTGGGGCTCGATCCCAGGACCCTGGGATCATGACCTGAGCCGAAGGCAGAGGCTTTAACCCACTGAGCCACCCAGGAGCCCCTAGTGCATTTATTTTTTTGTAGTAAACAGCCCGACATAGTCCAGATATCCTTCAATGGGTGAATGGATAATTCAACTGTGATCTATCCATACAATGGAATAGTACTTATAAATAAATGGGAATTATTGATATTTGCAAACAACTTGCATTCATCTCAAAAACATCATTCTTAGTGAAAAAGAGCCAGCCCAAATGATTGCATAAAGTCTGGTTCCATTCACGAAATGACAAAAGAATAGTGATGGAGAGTGGGTCCATGTTTACCAAGGGTTAAGAGTAAAGGAGGGTGTGATTTAAGAGGAAGTATTAGAGAGTTTTATGGGATGGTGACGTTGTTCCGTAGCTTGATTATGGTAGTTACACAAATGTATACATGTGTTAAAATTCACAAAACAGGGTAACAAATGTACCACTTTTATATCGCCATGTGCCAAAATGGCGAATGGCCAACGGTTGAAGCAAGTAGAACAAATGCTGGTGAGGATGCAGAACAAAAGAAACTCATTCAGTCTTGGGAATGCAAAATGGTACAGCCACTTTGAAATGCAGTGTGGCAATTTCTCACAAAACTAAACATAATCTTTCCATACAATTCAGCAATTGTGTCCCTAGATCCCCAAATATGTTGAAAACATGTCCACACAAAATTCTGCATATGAATGTTCATAGAAGCTTTATTCATAGTCAACAAAACTTGGAAGCAATCAAGATAACCCTCATTAGGTGAATAAATTGTGATACATCCAGATAATGAGATGTTATTCAATGATAAGAGAAAAGAGTTCCCAAGCTGCAAAAAGACATGGAGGAAACTTAAATGCAGGCTACTAATGAAAGAAGGCAAGCTGGATAGACCACATATTGTATGTTCCAACTACATGATGTTCTGGAAAAGGCAAAACTACAGAGACAATAAAAAAAAATCAGTGGCTGCTAGGATCTGGGAGTGGTGGGGGAGGGATGAAGAGGTGAAACTTGGGGGTTTTAGGGCAGTGAAACTATTGTGTATGATACTTTAATGCTGATTACATGACATCATGCATTTGGCAAAACCCATAGAACTGCACAACCAAGGGAACCTTAATTGTAATAATATCGTATAAATACTAGTTCATCAAATTAACAAATGTACCACACTAATGTAGGATGTTAATAATAGAGGAAACCGTGTGTTGGGGGGGTAGAGGTGAAGGAAGGGAAGTGTATGGGAGTTCTCTCTACCCTCTGCTCAACTTCTCTGCACCTAAAACTGTTTTAAAAAGTAAAGTCCATTAGTTAACCCTTGTGCACTGTTGGTAGGTGTGCAAATTGGTGCAGCCACTCTGGAAAACAGTATGAAGTTTCCTCAGAACGTTACAAATAGAACTACCCTATGATCCAGCAACTTACCCTACTTAACCGAAGACAAAAAAAATACAGATTCGAAAGAATAAGTGCAACCCAATGTTTATAGTGACATTACCTACAATAGCCAGATCATGGAAACAGCCCAAGTGGCCATCAACTGATTAATGGGTAAAGAACATGTGATAGATAGATAGATAGATCTTTGAGCTCTATCTATCTAGTCTCCATTGCAACTATCTTGGAATATTATTCAGCCATCAAAAAGAATGAAATCTTGCCATTTGCAATGACATAGATGGAGCTAGACAGTATTATGCTAAGTGAAATAAGTCAGTCAGAGAAAGACAAATATGATTTCACTCCATGTGGATTTTAAGAAACAAAACAAAACGAAGGGAAAAAAAGAGAAAGAAAGGCAAACTAAGAAACAGACTCTTAACTATGGGGAAAAAACTGATCACTCCCAGAGGAGAGGTGGGTGGGGAGAAGGGTGAAATAGGTGATGGAGATTGAGGAGGGCACTTGTGATGAGCCCCGGGTGTTTTATGGAAGGATCAAATCACTATACCATACACCTGAAACGAATATTGCACTGTATGTTAACTGGAATTTAAATAAAAACTTAAGTCCATTAATTAAAAGAAAAAAACTATTTTTATTATAGATGAAGAAATAAAAATTTTAAAAGAGACACGGAAAGAATAGTAATTTAATTATCCAAAAAATGTGAGTGGCAAGAAGGCCCAGTTAGAGACAGCACAAAGCCAATGCAAATTTTTCCCATGGACATCTTGCCATTTTTTTTATATTCCAATTTCAATCAGTTAATCAAGTCCTCTCTCTGTCCATTTTCATCACTGATTTGAAGTAAGCCTTTGATTTCTGTTTTATTTACAAAGAAGAAAATTATTACCATGCAATTCTTGTTAGTATTTCAAGACTGAAACTGTTAGTTTCTTCTGCTGTTGCTAACAGAACCATAAAACTGTGACTCCTTTTTAGGAATCCTATTTCCATACGTTGCAAACTCCTTTCAGCTGCTTCTCAAGAGTTATTGAGATGGCTCGAGATATCATTCCACTACACTTATCATCCTCCACATTTTTATTGAAGATATTTCATTGGTATGACAACATGTCTGGATTAATATATAATAAACATCTTTTTAAGTAGTGGCCGGTCCTTTTATGATTTGTCATAGCCACACTATTATGATAAATTACCTTAACCAAGTTCAACTTGATAACTATGAAAAAGGTTACATTGTTCTTCAATTATCCTTTTAATCAATCTCCCAGGATAATCATACTGCCTAAAAATATGTTTCTCAATACTAATTTCATTATCTAGGTGATTCTCATCACTAATCATTAGAGTGAGAGTCTCCATATTCTTAACAACTCTTACTTTAACTTAAATGGGTGATTAGACTCAATATGCAGGATATTACCTGCACGGTGGTCTTGATAATATATTCTCCGTCGTAGCTATCTCCACTTCATCCTACTGATAAATGTTAAAAAAGGGGGGGGGAAGCTCTCTTATTAAACCCTTCCATAGTAAATCATATATCTAAATGAAGATTACTTTTAAAAGAGAGAGAGAGAGAGAGAGAGAGATAATAAAGAACTTTCTTTCCTTTATGCCAAGAAAAGCTTGTTAAATTTTGCTACACTGGCTATATCATTGGGCCTTTCCGAGTAATAGAAGGGACATCCTTTCAAAAATGTTGGCAAAAGCATTTAGGGAACCTATGTTGTTGAAGATATGGATTTAAATAAAAAGGTGAAACTTGTAATTAAGGAGAGTAGAATACTTCTATGGCTCTCCTGCTTTTCTTTAGTATTCCTCGCCAGACTACATCTTTAGCCACAAAATAAGGCCTCGATAAGCTTTTGTGATTTTGCCCTGTCCCAGCTCACACCGCCTAGTGACAGCTGGTGGAAGCTCGGTGTGAGCTTTTGTGAGGAACTTCTAAAGTACACAAATCCCAAGTACATCTCCGGGTGAACTCTCACCTTTCACATTACAAGACGTGAGAGAATTTTATACATTCCTCTCATTTCAACAATGTTTTGTCCTCTGTTAAATAATGTTTTCCTCACCCTAGAGCCAGTCTTTAAGCTATGTTCATAACTAGCAATCATAAACCGGCTTGATTTCACTTGGGTTTTAGGAAAATGTCATTATGCAAGCCTTCCTGCATCATAGCTTCGTCTACACAGTAGTTGAGAACCGGTCCCCAAGATAAAATGAAATCGAAGCTGCATCCTGACACTTTATATGTGTTTATTGACTCTAGTTAATAATTTAGTTTATTGACTCTGTTATAATTGTGGTTATTATTATTTATACTTTAGGTTCTAAAATCACAGATTACTTTTTTCTCACTATGGAAACCTTTTGAAAGTTACTTTTTTTGCACTTTTTAACTTCCATACAGCAGAATTACATGCAGTAAATTTTGTGTTCAGAAAGATGAAGGATATACTTTTGATGTTATTAGAAAATCACCATACTGCGCAGACATCTACTTTAACTGTGAAGAGAAAGGTGGCGCACTTTCATTCATTTGAATATTAGATTTGATTTTCAGGAAACTTTCTCATATCCTCCCTTTCTCCAGGAGGGTAAACATATGCTATTTCCTTGAAAACAAGATCCTGTCCATTCGCTTGCCAATGATTGTGATGGTTGGCAAGAAAAAGAAAAAAATACATCCCACCAGCCTTTGTCACAATGACTTGCACCAGCTTAAGCAGCAGACTTCCTAAACCAAGACTTATCACTTCAGGGTTATTTCCATGTGACCTGTGGAGAATACTCATGAATAGGAGGAGAAAGCATGTGGCTTTCTCTGCTGTAGGGCTGAACTCTTCGGTGCGAGACTAGAAGGCAGTCCCGAGTGTTGTGAAGTAATCATTAAGTTACACGCTTGTCATTTCTTGTACATTCACTCAGAACTAATGCACATCACTTTTTCCAATTATAATTATTCCACCATTTAACAAGCACAAAAGGCCTTAGATTCCAATTTGCCACTGATGCCTCGCTCTCACTTGCTTATTTCTTGGCATTTGCTAGGTTGTGCATCGCTCCAATAATACGGAGCATTCTCCTTTCCTAAAACAAACTTGCAAACGGAGGCGTCAGAAACAGCTAGTCTCACGTTGGAGGGCAGGGCATTTCTGCTGTTTTGATAATTTCTCTGTTCTTATGATTCTTTCCTGCTGTTGTAAATACACATTATTTCTCAGTTTCCTTGTTGCCAAAATGAAACATGAATCACATAGTGATATCCTATAGATGTTTCTGTCCAGGATTCTCTGCAGGTCCTATCAAAGCTTCTCTGGCATACGTCTCATTTCATTTAGTTTCTCAAATCTGTTTCTGTCCTCGCCAGCATGCACACACACACACAAACTGCAATCACTAGGCTAGAAAAAAACACCATTGTCTTCATACTTTGTTAGCTTCTGCTTCCTTCAGTGAGTATTAATATGCCGGAATGAGCTGTGAACATGCTAGCTTTGGATACGCTGCCTTAAACACGAACTACATATAAGAGGAAATTGGTATTTTCATTTGCTGCACATGCTTTAATGATATTAAGCAATCTAATATGGTGCATACGCCGGATTTCAGTAATGCTTCTCTTGAGAATTTCCAACGGTAATGGCAATTTAAAATGACAGCCTTACATTTACAGAGCTCCTTTCATCTCAGAGGTCTTTACACTTTATAAAGTTATATGGAGCAATCATTTCACTTACCCACCACAGAAACTCTGCCACCTCTAGGGCAAATCTAGGCTTACTTTCAAAATTGACTCAACATTACAGATAATTATGACAAGAGGCAAAAAGGAGCCCAGTCAATGAAAACTGAATAGGGAATACAGAAAGATAAAATAATTTCCAAAAGAAATTTTCACCAAAGGTAAAAATCAAGCAAACAAACAAAAATTCCCTGAGGTTATTTAATAACCACCGGTGCACGGGACTGTGAACTCCCATGCCAGCCACTAGAGAGCATTTCAGGGATAACAAATTTATGGCTAATTCTCTGAAGGTGAATTTAGATTAGGGAATGTACAAATTCAAAAAAAAAAAAAGAAAAGAAAAAGAAAAAGTTAAGAGTTCTTACACAGCCAGGAGAAAAGGGCTTAAAGTTTTCAGATTCTAAATAAAGATGTGTCATGTTTCTCCTTGCTTAAAATACTGCCAGTTTCCTTCCACTTCTAGCACTGGACAAAGGCTTACACAGGCATTCACACACGCACGTGTGCACATTTTGGCACCCCAAATCTTGAAAGTTATTTACAAAACATATTACTTTAATAGCATTTTGAAAGGCCTCTCAGGATCCTTTCTGATCGCTTTTCCTTGACAGAGTATATTTGTATTTAGGAATTATATAAAGAAAGTTAACACATTTACATTTAGGTCTGGGTACTGGCCATACGCTTACACACTTTGAGTTGTTTGAGGCTCTGTCTAATTGAGGATGAACTAGCCTCCAACTCGACACTGATGTCAGGAGTCCTCACATGAAAAGTGGTCATAACCAGAACTAAGGGACCCATGGTCACGCCTCCCCCTTTTCCCGCCTGCTAATGCCAGTGTTGCTGGTCTGCCTACACGGCAGAAACCTTTAAACCAGGATAATCCCAGCACCCCTAGGACATCCAGAACTCTCTCCTAGGTATTGGAGTCAAGACTCTCAAACCAGACTCTCTCAAGCCCTCAGCACTGTTGAAAGGTGAATGCTTTCTTTTCTACCTTATCCTCCATGGTCTTATTGTCCTTGTAGCTCATCTCCTGTACTTTAGACATTGTTGAAAAAATTAGGGGGCTATGGTTATATGTGAATTCATTTGAAAATTTTAACTCCTTGCTAAATCTCAGGCATTCTCAAGGGAATGTTGAGATATGACATTCATAAAATGTAGCAATCACAACTGGGTGAGATGTTGTCATTTAATAAGTTCATTGTATAGGAAATTTTTTTATTTAAACATAATTGCATTACTTTAAGAAAATACAAAAGTGACATACCTATTGAAGACAATCTAGAAAAGACAAGCAAATAGAAGAAAAAAGAAAGTGTAACTCTATGGTTAATACATTAACAGTATTAGGTCTTCACATAAGAGGTCTCCCATCATTTTCTTGTGTTCATCTATACCTTTCCAACGTTATTTTTTTAAAGATTTTATTTATTTATTTTTGAGAGAGAGAGATACAGAGAGAGAATGAGTGGAAGGGGAGGGAGAAGCAGACTCCCCATTGAGCAGGGAGCTTGATGCACGACTCTATGTCAGGACCCTGGGATCATGACCTGAGCCACCCAGGCACCCCCTTCCCAACTTCATATTAAAAAATATGATAATAGTGGTGTGCAGGTAAATGTTTCACCAACAGATCTCCAGAAAAAGAAATAAAGCTCTGACTTGTAGCACTTGCCAATTTGTGTAATGGAAATACTCTCACTTTGGCTGATTTCAAGCTACTCATACAAAGCCCCTGAAGGACGAGATGGAAAGAGATGTGTCCATTTGGTTCTGTGGCTACAAGCCACTCCAGCACATCACTGAACTCTGCACACCGATGACGGACTTTCCCTCATCAGTGTTCACGAACATCCGTCCTTGTCAACAAATGTTCCTCTTAAAAGTTATTTCAGTGTCGTATTCCATTTTATGGCTATATCCTAATGTATTTAACCAATCCCCTGCTAGTTATTGCCTAACTTTTACTTTTATTAACAACACAGTGATTAATACCTCAGAATGTAATCATTATATACATTCTTATCTCAAAGAGATCTCTATGCCAACCATTTACCAACTGGGCAAGATGAATGGCAAGAGACAAATTGCTAGGAGACTTGTGTCTCTGGCCACCTTCAATGGAGACTGAGAAAAGTTGAATTAGCCACAGGAGCCTGGCAAACTTAAATGAGAGGCAGGTTGAGTGGGAAGTCTGGCAAACTGGAGCATTCATAGTCCACTATGGAGGAAATGTAGGCCCTCTGTTGACAGATATAATTATTTTTAAAAGGAAACCTCCTGTACTGTAAAAACACCTTTCTGGCTCAAATCTGGTCTATGTGCCAGAGTATTCTGCCCATAAGAGTTA
Source organism: Ailurus styani (assembly GCA_002007465.1). Taxonomy (NCBI): domain Eukaryota; kingdom Metazoa; phylum Chordata; class Mammalia; order Carnivora; family Ailuridae; genus Ailurus; species Ailurus styani. The sequence continues at coordinate 57,648 of LNAC01000174.1, forward strand.
CTAGCAGTGGCCTGCCAGGCAGTAGAGTTCAAGGTACTTGTCTCTTCTAATATCTAATTCCTGTAAGAGACAGATTTTATCTCTGCTTTATTTCTTTTTCAACAATTTATGCAATATCTGTTGATGGTAAAACCCAAGTGGTGTTTCTCACATGACAGCGTTAACATCTCAGTACAGTAGACAAATGAGCAAGTGTTAAAACTCAGCTGTTCTCATACCTCGATATATGTTTTTTCCTTTTCAGGTGATTTGAGGAGTCACCAGGTGTCTTTACTCCTCCATGACTTATAGCACATCTTTGAGTTGTCAAATTTGTAATGTCCAGCTGTCAAGAACTTAAGAAATGCCAGGCTGTCTAGTTAGGGGGAAAAAAGCCTAGAAAAAATATGGTTTCCAGGGGGCTTTTATATATAGGTTTCCCTAACAGGAATGAGAGTGTACCTGTGCTAGCCTACTTGCTGCTACAAGCTTTACTTGTAGCCCAACCTACAGCACTGGGTGTAACACCGTCCCTTTGAATTGTTTGCATATTGGTTTAAATTCCTGGCATGTTTTGTATGCTTTTGAGTACAGTGCTGGGCTCCTGCTACTTCCTCCTCTCTCTGCCTGCCTGTCTGCCTACTTGTAATCTCTCTCTCTGTGTGTCAAATAAATAAATAAAATCTTTAAAAAAAAAAGAATCTTGGGTATGATGAGGAACTGAAATCCTAAGGACCTCAGAAGATAAGAATTAAAGAAAACATGAGGGTTTTATAAAGTCCATAAACAACACATGAGCTCTCAATTCTCTTCTACCCATTCAGCCAGTTGAGTACACCTCCCAGGTCACCCTGAACTTGGATTTGCAAGACTAAGCGAACAACTGAAATCAAGAAGTCTTAACAAAAACGAAAACAAGAAAGGTATTTATCGTCCACATATATTGAATGGTTGAGATCACTACCCTTACTCGGCTTGAGTCTAAGAACATTGACAATTTTGAGCATACTCCAACTCTCCCCCACTTCACCCAAAGTCAGAGGTCAAAAAATTTCTAATCTAGAATAAAAGATCTGAGATACTGATGAGCAAAAAGGCTCCAACAAAAGGAGAACCTGGAAATTCAAAATATGTTAGTAGATATTTTAATGTAGGTTTAAAAATTGAAGTCAAGGAAAACTCAGAGACAGAGACAGAAAAACAAAAAGAGACAAACAGATTATAGACTCTAACTTAGGAATAATGGAAGTTTCAAAAGGAGAGAACAAAGGACAGAAAAAGGAGGAAATTATTAATAAAAATTTCAGAGACAAATTTCCCTAGGCAAATGATGAGAAATCAGAAGAGCATCAAACTTGTCAGCAGCCTTGCCAGAAGCTAAAACCAATGGATGAAATCCTTTAAAATTCCAAGGAAAAAGTATATCCATGCCAAGTTTCTCTCCCTACCCAAATTATCAATCAACTGTAAAGTCATTTTGTCATTAATTAATCATGCACAGTTTCAAAATATTTACCTCCTATGTACCACTTTTAGAAAGTTTCTAAATTGTATGCTTCACCAAAATAACAAGAAAAAGAAAAAAAGAGAGAGAAAGGCATAATTAAACAACAGGGAAAAAAAGATAAATATTTCCAGAATAACAATACTGGGAAGCACGAGGTCAATAGCCATGTTAAAGTCCTAGAGAACCAGTCCAGACTGAAGTTATAATTAAACTGATGTTCTATCTGATATGTTTGAATATATAAAAACAATGTTTTGAATTCTATTAGAGGGGATGAAAGAGTGATTGGGATATATAAAACTAAACAAATGGAAAAATAAGTCAATAATTGTAGGCACAGTGGTGAATATACTAGAGCTAAAATCATCTAAAGTAGAAAATCAGCATTTTTAAAAATCAAGCAATGACAAAGTAATTTTTTAAAAACCAGGGGGAAAAAAAGATGAAGCCCTATTGAAAAGTGTTATAGGGATGCCTAGATGGCTCAGTAGGTTAAGCGGCTACTTTCAGCTCCCTCAGGTCATGATCCCAGGGTCTTGGGACCAAGTCCTGTACCGGGCTCCTTGCTCAGTGCGGAGCCTGCTTCTCCCTCTGCCTGCTGCTCCTCTTGCTTGTGCTCTCTCTCTCTCACAAAAATAAATAAATAAAATCTTTAAAAAAAAGTAAAGTGTTATAATAGTTTAATCTACAATTAAGTATATGTATCTTCATTATACTCTTCCCTCTAGTTTTTCACTTGAAAATTTATCTAACAAAAAATCAGATTAATAGAAGTATTAAACATTCCTAAGTGAGATATTGAGGTAAAGAGCAAATTGCTGAAGATGTTTGCCTCTGAGAAGCAGAAATGACTGGTAGAGAGGTAAGGAGTAGGGCATTTGGTTAAGAACATTCTTTCTGTGACTTCTTATTACTATTTTGATTCTTATAAGGAAAAAAAGCATCAATTCCACTAAGGTATATATACATAACTGAAAACAAGTACTTGGGACTATTTGTGAAACAAATTAACTAGTATGAGAATCATTACTCGTTTCTTAGAGAGGAACCTAGTTTTACTAACAGAATAATTAAAAATTAGCCAAAATAACAGTCACTACTAATTTTGAGGGGAATTCTGTATTTCTGTGAATTGTTAGTTTCATGTCTAAGTTTATTTTTTAGGTTATAGTTGGAGGAGCAATTCAGAAATCCAACTGGACTTCACCTTCGAAAATACATACAGTAAGATAGAAATCACTTGCCGCATGACCCAAATCACAGAATTCTATAGTTAGAAACTGTCTTGTCATAATCCAAGATGTCTCGGTCCTTGATGAGGAAACTGAGACCTCAAGTCATTAACTTTTATGTTCAAGTTCACTCATTTATATCAGCGTAAAATTGTATACAGAACACTCAGCAGCTGGCAAACTCACATAAATGAATTTCGCCCATTTAGTATGGTACTACCTGAAGTTGTACCACTCAAGAGAATGACAGTAGAAATTCAGTGGTTGTTGGAATGACCTAAAGATAATCTATGCTTATATTTGGACATACTATCTTTGTTTAAGGAGCCACATCAAGACAAATTCTTTACTTGCACACATATAAGTCAAATATCCATCTAGAGTGTGATCATTTTAAATTGTCTTGTGGATATTATAGATGGTAAGTGTGGTAATTAAAATGTGTTTACTCTGAGTCAAACCGAGTCATGAAAGAAGGTAGAAATGGACTTTGTCATGCGTTGAATTGATTCCCTCCACAAAATTCATATGTTGAAGTCCCCAGTACCTCAGAACATTATTGTATTTGGAGATGGAACCTTTATAGAGATAGTTATGTTAAAATGAAGTCATTAGGATGGGCCCTAATCCCATCTGACTGCTGTCCTTTAAAGAAGAGAAAATTTGGACACAGAAATGCCAGCAAAGTGCACACACAGAGGAAAAGACCGTGGTGAGAAGGTGGCCAGCTGCAAGCCAAGCAGAGAGGCCTCAGAAGAAACCACACCTTGATCTTGGACTTCCAGCCTCTCAAATTGTGAAAACATAAATTTCTGTTGTTTAGGCTGCCTAGTTTCTAGCCTTTTTTTATGACAGCCTGTGCAAACCAATGCAGACTTCACAAGGAAGCTCTTCAGAACAGACTGTAGGTGGCTCTGTGTAATTAAGTCCTATGGATTCTTCTGGTTGTGTTCTCTGGGTAGTGGAGTCTGCTCTAACGTGTGTTTGGGGCCTGAGGCGAGTAAACTGGAAGGAGGGAACTTGGTCTGTGGCAGCTGCTGGAATCCCTCCTCACATTGTACCTGTACCCTAAGGAGCTTACATTAATGGAGATTCAGAAAAGATGCTCTTGCAGAAAGAGGAAAGGCTGAGGGCTCAGAATTGTATTCCTTTGAATACGGATTGAGATAGCATCATATTTTGTACTCCATGCTGGTAAAGCTGCAATAGGTATTACTCTACCTTTCTAACATTTACTGACTTGTTAAAAGAAAAAATTCGGGCAGTTGTCCAAGAATGTGAAGGCCCAGGCTGTCTGTGAACTAGGAATTTAAAGTACTTCTCACAGTTTTGTAGTGAGGTTTTACTTCACAAAGGTATTAGGATGATAGTGGGAAGAGCTGTTATCTTCTCTAGTATTCTTTGCTTATAGCATGTTTGCTTATATGCACAGATAACAGGCTTACGAGAGATTTCTAAATAACTCAAATTGTGAACATAGGCAGTGTATAAAATTAGATCACACAGGTTTTCAAGTGGGACACCCGAGTTTGGTGTCTGATCTCACGACTGTGAGACCTTAGGCAAGTCACTTAACCTCTTTCACCTTGGTTATTTCGCTTCTGAGATGAGAATAATACTATTACTGGATTCACAGGGCGGCTTTCAGAATTCAACAAAATGCATAAAAATCCCTTAGCATGGTACCTGGAAGATAAATTATTCCTAATCAAACTGAGACATTCTAAATACCATGGAATGTCTTCATTTCTAGATGTTGATAGAACTTTTTCTTGCATGAATATTCTTAGAATCCTTTTAAACAGTCGGAAAAAACTGCAACTTTTTTCTTTTGTTATCTGAGATTTAAATCTTTCATTATAGTCACATAAGTGGACATTTTCTTAACTCTGGAGAAGTTGTATTGCTTTGTAAGCATAAAACAGAATTAGTTTTATGTGGCATTGAGTGATTCCAAGTCCAATCGTGTGACAAAAACTAGCCCGTGTCTACCTGCACAGTATAATCTGTTTATGCTGCATTGAAATATCAATTTAGAAATGCCACTTTCCTTGAGCAGCAAGTAATTATCTGGAAGAAACATATTTTATCACTCCCTATGGCTGGTATCAGGCAGCAAATCTTCAGTCCCCGGCACACGATCCCATGTTTCCTTACAAATTGTGCTGCCGAGCCGTACTGTACCTTAACACTTTTAAATAAGATCTTGACACTTGTGTCATTGTACAAGCTCGGATCTGGACGACAGGAATTTTTTCCCCCCTTAATTTAAACGCACTATTTTTCATCAAATGACAAGCATACATTATGGTCTCCATTCTAACCAAGGCTCTAAAGGCTATTTCAATTTGACTAGAGCGGTTTTCTGCCAAATGGCTACTCTAAGTTACACTGTGCACATTACCCACCAGAAAGCACAGAGTTGATGAGAGTGTTCTGTCAACTATCCTGCACATCGATATGGGGGTTATTTGATTTGAAATTGGATTCTAGCCTTCCTTGATCTGTTGTATAAATGGAGAAGCATGTGTTGGAGAAATTCTTACAAAGTTTATGAAGAATGTGATGTACTTTTCCCCCCCTAGAGTTTGTCTTTTACTTCATTTGACTCCAGCACAAGTTCTCATCTCAGTGATAAATATTCAAAGCTAAAAGTAGAAGAGCTTTTTTTTTCTTTAAATGGAAAGAAAACTTAGGAAAAATTATTCTATGCATGAATTTCTTCTGTGATACGAGTTGGGTGCAAGTTGCAGACTTTTGTAGCAGAGTGGCTTTGTGACCCTTCTTTAAACATTTAAGACTTAGTTCAGAAGTTCACTGAATATGATGAGACATGATTCTTAAGTACGGAGCCTTCAAAAAAAGTATCTTCTAAATATATAATATTCTCAGCGAGGCATGTCAGTCATTGTCAAGATGAAAGTCGTTTAAATGCTAAGTTCCTGGTAAACTGTATCTATATTGTAGGGCTCTATTCACAAAGCAATACCTTAGCAGTATGTGTAGAGCATACAAAAATATATCATTTTATTATGGGACATACTGAACTCTGGATATTGTGATGGGAGGTGGGGAGGGAGGGAGTTTGCTATGCAAGTTACATGCTTATCATCAGTATGTGGATGGCCCTAAGGGCAGCATAGAGAACTTCAGAGAAAACATATTAAATGGGCATGGGGGAAGCATCCTTTTGACCCACATAAAAGGGTCTTTGTGTAGATCTCATGAGCACAAGATTTTATATTTGAGTGGATAAAGATGTGCAGTTTCTTTAGAATCAAAGGTAGATTGGCAACACTTTTAGTAAATGGCAAAATAATTATGAGTGTATTTGGTATTCAGTGTAAAACATTTATCACTTTGAATGGTTTTGGCATCAGGGCAGCTGTAATAGGCAATCCCACAAGAATCCCTTTGTAATTTAGCATTAATTGATGTTCCTTTATTGTAACGGCAGTTGATAAGTTAAAAGACACTGAATTGAAGAAGGAAAATAAAATGCTTTGACCGGTCCTTTACAGTTTCTGCCGGTGACTGGAAAAAAAAGAGAATAAAGCAGACAGAAACAGGGCCCAGTTTTCTAGGGATAAGACTAGTTGTGTTTGCATGTACATGTTTATGCGTGCATATACTTGTTAAAGATTGAGATCTAGTATTTAGCTTAGAAGTATGGGCTGTTTCTAAATAATTTAGAATAACTTTTCTTTTTTTACTGCGTGTGTCATAGATTGATTACTAATGGCCCCAGTTCTTCATCCTTTTCTGTATCCACAGCCTTTGCGATGTGAGTTTGTACCTCCTCTCATCAGTGCCTAATTCTATTTTCCCACCTCTTGGATCAGGGCTGGACTGGGGACTTAACTTTGGCTGATAGAATGTGATGGAAGTGATAGTCTGCCTAGGTTTCTGCTGGCTCTCTTGAAACCCGCCCGGCTGCCATGTGAACAGCCTGGGCGAGTCAACGGAAGGATGGGAGACATATTGGCCAGAGGTGAATTATCCCAATAGGGCCTCTAGTTGATTTTGCTGACTGATTACAAATTCCTGGGCAAGCCCAGAAAAAATCACTGTCAAACCAGTGTTTGACAGTGTTTGAGTCAAACCAGAAGAACCACACCTCCGATCTAAACCTAAATTGCCGACCTCCAGGACAGTGAGCTAAAGAAATGGTTATTCTTATAAACCAGGATGTTTGTGGGTCGTTTTTATTAATGCAATATTAGAAAACAATTTCAGCATGGTAGACTGAAGAGGTACTAAATTAAGAAATATAAGGATAAAGTTTTTGTTTTAAAAGCATTTAGCTTCTGATGTAAAATGAATATTCCAGCCATGCTAAACTCGATAATCTTCATATATTGTTCTCCTTTCCTTAGCTTTGTGCCTGAAATGCCCTTCCCAAAGGCCAAAGTGGACTTATCCTTCAAGGCAAAGTTCATGTGTTCTCACTGCATGAAGCCTTCTCTGTTTTCCAGAGCCTGCTCCTCAGAATTTTCTAGAATTTTAGTTTTATCTGTATACTGTCACATATCACTTTTCCCTTGTATTCGCTTTTAATTTGAGTGATTTTTCCACCTCCTCCATAAGATGGTATCTTATCCATGTATATAACCTCGAATCATCTCCTAGTGTCGTGACAAAACTAAACAATCAATAAATATTTGAATGAACGATATAAAAGGCTAAGAAAGCCCTCTGGGTCCCAGCTTTCCCCTCTGTTCTTGGTGTTATTGTAGGGAGTAGTTAGGCTCTTCACAGAGCACTTAAACAAATATAAAGGTTTAATTCCCTTAATTATTACTGCTATTATGTTTTTGCTTTATTTCTATGCATTTCCTCTTCCTATAAAATTTTTATATTCTGTGTTGTGCTTTGGTGAATGCTGTGAAAGATGTAAGCCTGATGATTCACAGACCTGTACCCCTTGGGCAAATAATAAAAATAAAATTAAAAAAAAAAATTAAAAAAAAATTAAAAAAAAAATTTTTTATATTCTGTGAAACAGGATATTTTAAGCTTTTTTGAGTGCATAATAGCAGTAAAAACAATATGAAGGTTATTTGGTTTGTTAAATTTTTAAAGGAGAAGTATCTTTTCAGTATTTATTAATTCTAATAGAGACTATTTTTTTGAAGTATCCAGATATCTTGTCCCCTCTGCCTTTTCATTCATACATTGTGCATCTGGTCTAAAGAAGTAAGAATGTACATCAATTATATAAATTTATTTCAAGGTCTTTTTTTATGTCTACAAATACAAATAAAAAAGATATTAGGCAACTTTAAATGCTTTAAAATTAAGATACATAATTGTATTTCAGTGTATACTTTATCATTATTAAAGTGTTTTCTTTAGGTCTTTTAGAAATTACGGAACTTATGTTTCAACTTCATCTAAGATGTTTTCCTGTTTTGCTTTGTTGCATTGCCAGTTTTTGTTGTTTCTCTGCTACATAGAATCGCAAATATTAACATTCCTATCAGTGAAATGGAAGCAATTTTTAAAGACTGATGATGATTTTGTCAAATGTTGTTTCCCATAATGTTTATGAAATAACAATAAAGTCGTGATGATGACAGCTTGTTCACTGAAGATATTTTTCTCAAGTTATTTATGTCATATAATCCACCTAACTGTAGGAACATTCTCTTTACTCCTTTCTCTCAGTCACTACGGAAAATATTAGAAAGTTGGATTAACTCTGGTCCCTATCATTGCTGCTTCAGAATATGAATAAAATATTTCTCCCCTCCCACCATCACCAGTATGGACTTAAAAATGTCTACACTACTGTTCCCCAGATCAATGTCCGAGCCAACCAAAGTCCAAGGACATATTCTTGGGCAGCCCATGAAACTTTCTAAATGTTATATTTTCATTCTTAAGAGAATTTAAGCGCACGCACACACACACACACACACACTTTTAAGTAAGTATAAACAGAAAATATCTGTTTGCCAAAATAATAAAATGAAAGATATTTGCTTATTCCAAGACTTTGGATTTAAACTGGCCATTTTCAAACCTCTTGCATCTAGCAGAGCTCATCTCACAACTTCCAGATAATTTATCTCACTATAAGTGGTTCATACATTCCCTGAATTTGAGAGACACCAGTCTATAACAGAAGGGGATAAACTTCTACACCTAACATTCTGATTGACACTGTTATCATGGAGCTTTCAATAGAGTAGGGGAAAATGACAATAAACTAATGAACCAACAAATAGATTCTTTGAATGGGTGGTGCGTAGAGACAACGACAGTGTGCAAAAATGATAGGCAGTTTTAAGACCAAGCTTATGACCACTTTGGTGAGTTCAATGGGTGATGGGAATGTGTGCCTGAGGGCAGGTGTTTGTTTTGCTTGATTTGAAACTCTGGCTTAAGTAATTTGGGCCATCTAGGAATTCCAGTATAATAGTCCCCTCTTGTTCCATGGTTTTACTTTCTGCAGTTTCAGTTGCCCACTGTCAACCTCAGTCCAGGAGCCGATGATCCTCCTTATGACCTACGGTCAGAAGGTCAAAGTAGCCTCAGGCTACGTCACAATGCCTGTGCCATCCACCTCACTTCATCTCATCACGTAGGCTTTCATCTCACATCATCTCAAGAAGGGTGAGTATAGTACATATAGGATATTGTGAGAGAGACCATATTCACATAGCTTTCATTATAGTGTACTTAGATTGTTTTATTTTATTATTGGTTATTGTTTTTAATCTCTTTGCTGTGTCTAATTTATAAATTAAATTTTATCATGGGTATGTATGTATAGGAAAAAACACAGTATATATAAAGAGGTTCAGTACTATCTGTGGTTTCAGACATCCACCAGGAGTCTTGGAACGTATCCCTTGTGGATAAGGGGGAACTGCTGTACTTATGCTTGGGTGCATATGTAACCCACTGATATCCATCTCATATGTTTGATGGCAGGACTGCTGTATTGTTTGTTTTCTAGGGTAACATGAATAAAGTTATATTTTATGTAAGTAGAGATGAGCATCATTATTTTTAACCAATATATGATCTGAGAGTAGTAATTGTTTTTTCTTAAGATTTATTTATTTAGGGACACCTGGCTGGCTCAGTCAGTTAAGCAACTGCCTTCAGTTCAGGTCATGATCCCAGAGTCCTGGGATCGAGTCCCGCATCAGGCTCCCTGCTCCGCAGAGAGCCTGCTTCTCCCTCTCCCTCTGTGTGCCACTCTCCCTGCTTGTGCTCTCTATCTCTTTGTCAAATAAATAAATAAAATCTTAAAAAAAAAGATTTGTTTATTTATTTTTGAGGGAGAGAGAGCGCGCGCAGACAAGCAGGGAGAGTGGTATGCAGAGGAAGAAGCAGACTCCCCACTGAGCAGGGAGCCCGATGCAGGACTCCATCCCAGAATTCTGAGATCATGACCTGAGCTAAAAGCAGAAGCTTAACAGACTGAGCCACCCAGGCTCCCCGGAGAGTAGTAACTCTTAACTTTTGCATTTAATATGCTCTAATAGGTATAAAATTTTAACTGTGTCCCCGTATCTATCTTTCAAAATATTTGAAAGCTTCTTAAGTTTCCGAAATCCACTAAGACTCTCAAAATACGAGTTTTATCCCTGTCTGCCATGTCTATACTTCCTTCTGTTTGCATACATAGTCATACTTCTATAGATGCAATCCCCATCACTAGTATCAAGGCAGAATTAATAGTTTTTTCCTCTAATTCCATAGAACTGGAATCTATGTTACAGCATTTGTATTACAATTGGTCATTGTTTTGCTTCTAGAGGCCCAGAGCTCTCAAAGTCTAGGCACTATTTCACAATTTTTACAGGGGCATTTAGTATTTTATAGCAGGCACTCATCAAAGTTCTTTTCAAATATTAGCTAATTTAACACTCACAAAGTAATGTAGTAGATACTCCAATTAACCCTATTTTACAGATGGGGGAAACTGAGACACAGAGAAGTTAAGTAACTTGTCCAAGGTCACACCACAAGTGGTAAAGCCAGGGTTTAGATAGTGCAGCCCCAGGGCTGGGCCTTAATCACTGTATAATGATGCCTCTTCTATGTAACAATGAACATTATCTAAGGAAATGAATCATGGTTGTCGTAGAAAATTGTTATTATTATTATTATTTAGCAAGAATACATTGTGATGTACTTGTGATCGTTAGTTTATGAACCACTTGGCTAGGATATAGTACCTAATTATACAATCGAACATTAGTCTAGGTGTTGCTGTGAAGGTGGTTTGTAGATGTGGTTAACATTTACAATCAGTTGACTTTGAGTGAAGAGATTACCCCTGATAATGTGGGTGGCCTCATCCATTCATTTGAAGACCTTAAGAGTAAATCCTGAGGTTTCCTGGAGAAGAAATTTGGCCTCAAGTTTATAGTATTAGTTCCTACCTGAGTTTCCAGGTTACAGACTTTGGGCTTGCCAACCCCACAAATTAATTCCTTAAATTAAATTATAGTAATCATCAAGTATTAATTATCATATTAAATATGATATGTAATATATAACATATAATGCAATATAATATATAATAAATAATACACATGTATATTAAACAACACAGAGGCTGAGCACACTACATTTATTTAACAAAAAATATAATTTTTATTTCTTATTTAAAAATAACACCACTGTGAGATTGGTTCTTGTCCCTGGTTAATAGTAGAAGAAAATAGATATCAACACTCTGACTTTCAGTTTGATTCCTATCACACGCACACATTATTTTAGCACCTGCGCCACTTTAGAAAACAGGTACCAGGTCTGGTCTTCTCAGACTTTGTCAGGCCATAAGACTGTGTTACTGGATACTTCTTTGTTCATGGGATGGCTCTTCCCTTGCCACAACACCCTTCCAAAAAACAGATTAATCATAAAAGGAGGCATTTGAAAACAGACCCATATCTGTGAACAAAAACAAAAATAAGAGTGTTCAAATTTCAGTAAGAAAGACAGGAACACAGAACCAAACTGTTCTGACAATATTTGGGGATTAACAGAGTACCAATAGCCTGACTAAATAATTATAGTAGCAAACATTTACGTCCTGTTTTTTCCCCCTGCTCTAGGCCCTCTTCTGAACGTTTTGCACATATCAACTCATTTATTTCTCATGATGTCCCTATGGAGAAAGTACAATTACTGTCCCATTTTAAAGATGGGTAAATGAAGTGGAGTTAGGATTTGAACTCAGGTAATCCCTGTAGAGCCTGTTGCTGGCTCTCGGGTTGGTAGAGTACAACTCAACAGAGTAGGAAAACAGGGGTAGAATAATTAAATGAACAATTACTAAAAACCTATTACACGACTATTACTTTATACACATTATCTTACTTCATACTCAAAACATGAGGTAAGTACTTTCCCTCCAATTTAGCCAAGAACAAAACATATCCAGATAATTTTAATTACTTGAAGAATGTTTAATGAGTAATAATTGGTGGCAACTAATTGAAACCCATGTCTGCCTGGCACCCAGAAATTTGCCCTTCCCATAGTGCTACTATGTTACTAATTGACAAGCCTTGAAGAGGTTTGTTCCAAGGGAGAATATTCAAATCTTAAACCCAGTAGAACAGCATTTGCTCATGGACCATCTCAGCACATACAGATCATACAGAAATTCTACTAGTTCATATCCCTTTGGAGCCCCACCTTACACATGACAGTGAATTAAAAGAGCTTCACAGTATTCTGGCACACTGTGGGTCATGTGAATTTACTTGCCCCCCTCCCAATTGATTCCTGTCATAAAGAGCATGATTAGAGTCTCTCCTCTACCCTCCACCCACATTAAACTGTTCTAAGACATTTTATTATTTAAAAGGTGACCAAAATTTAAGACTAGGAGCTTAGAGAGAAAGACTCAAGTCTCTTTTCTTCCTTCAGTAGTTTCAACTGAATTTCTGAAGACTGGTTGATTTGTTTCTGGGAATCTGGCCATTTTTACTTCTTCTCTCTTTTTTTTTCTTTTCTATTTTTTTGTTTACTTTCTTTTCCTTTCCCATGATACTATCTTCCCAACATCAGATGGAATGAATAAAGAGTATCATCAATGTAAGTACATTAAAAGTTAATCTGGAATAATTATCCTTAGATTTTTCCCTCTTCCTTACATTGTTAAATACCAAATAGAAATAGCAGCATCATAGGATTAAATGCAGAAATGTTGTGATATACCATAAGGAGGTCAATACAGCTATTCCAGGGAGATTATATTTCGAGGATGGACAGGCCATTATTAGGAGCTTATAAAAACCATCCTTATCTATTTAGTAAAAAAAAAAAAAGGATGAAACCTCAAATATTATTCACCATCCAGAGTTCAGCATCATTGAACTGTCAAGTTACAATTAAGAATAAAAATATTCTTAAAAGTAGAAACTGTAATATCCCCAAACTTTGATCAGACAATAAAAACAGTTCAAAAGTTCAATAGAGCTTGCAATAGCACTATCTATACAAGCATTTAAGTGCGCCCTACACAATGGAAAATATTATAATTTAAATCATTTTCTATGTAATGGTAAACCAGAATCAAGCAGGTAAAAGGTGGAAAGAAAAAGGTCAGACTTTCTTACCCAGATTTTAGCTTTCCTAACATCGCAATCTAAGACCATCTAATAAATTAGTGTGCCTTAGATTTCATTTGTGCCTGAAAACAAAATGATCATATTTTAATGACTTGTAATAACAATTTTTCTTTTGAAAGAAAAATACATGTTTAAGTCAAAGCCTAACCTTTACTTATAGCGTCAAAATTTTACAACAATTTTCTCAAATAAAGCAACCTTTTTATTTCAAGGAAAGCAAGAAAGGATAAGTTCCCTCCTAAATTTTTTTCTTTAATTTGTTATGTTTATTTATCTTATCCCTTGAAATGACTACTAGTTGTTGTTTACTTCCTACTGATAAGCATATTCAGATCAATGAGAACAACACTCTTTGTATAGTAGATATATTAAAAGTATTTGCTTCAAAGGGTGTAGACAGATCTTCGGAGGGCTCTCAATTTAATGGATAGCTTTTATGTACAATACTGATTTTATTTACTATATTTGATTAATATTTGTGGTGAGGAACTAGGACACTAAAGCTGAGGTCAATGTAATGAAATAAGGGTATGAAGGCCTAATGCTTATTATTTTTTAAAGGTATAAGTAGAAAAGATTTTTAATAAAAGAAATTTTGGTGAGATTAATTTGAGAAATAGTCATTCTTGTACTTCATAACAAGGCATAAATGAAAGACAATTGACCTAATGCTTATTGAATGAACAGATACTTTTTAAAGACTTTTGTTACTTTTAATCCTGGTAAGATGTTGCTATTATGCAGATGAAGCTAAGGTTAATTTATTACCCAAGGAAATACATGTATTTTCCATTTGTTTTGGCTCAGAGAGATCAAGTTATTTCCCAAGAAATTATAGGTGTTGTGTAGAGTAGGTACTAAATGCCAAGCAAGTTTCTTGCCAAAGCCCAAGATCTTCCCATTACATCATATTGACTGTTTTTCTTGTTTGTGGCTTCTTTTCTTAAGCAATTAGAATAAGATATCAATATCTGACATTATTTGATTTTCTTAATTTGCCATGAGACTTTATTTTCCTCCCTTTCATGTACTTCCTGGATGAGTCTGAAATTTAGACAAGTAGTGGTGATCCACGCTGACAAATTTAGAAGCAGATATTGAATTCCTTAATGACATGAAATTTTGAATGGCAGTGGTATTACAAATAATAACACTGTGCATTTATTTAGTACTTCTAACTTATTCAAGAGCAATCATGCTCCATCTTTCTTAGTAACATTAACGGACAGATAGAAGAGATGTTCTGATTTCCATTCTCATAAATGTGGAGCCTGATGCCAAGAGAGGTGATTTTGCCAAAAGTCCTATAGCTTAATCTTGGCAGATGAGGACTAGAAACTATTTTTCTTGACCTTTGTCTGATATTCTCCCTGACTTCCCTCTCTTTACCTTCTCTTCTCCTTTTTTGTGACCCCCCCAAATCTATAGTCTGTGACAGCAGTAATCATGTTCTCAGACATTTTATGTTTCCTTGTGCCCTATAGAAAAATATTTAAGCACTGTGAATCATGGTGTGCCATATAACCTGCCTCCCAAGTAGCTTAGCAGTGTCATTGTATTACTTCCTTCAGTTTTTCTTCCTTGTCATCTATAGACTCATACCATTAATGTTTTTAACCAATCTAGTTCCCATTTTCTGTAAATTCTTTGTGGTGGAAAACTATTATCCTCGTTTTTCCTAAAACCCTTCCTACCCTGCCCTGGTAATTGGCCTAAAAGTTAGGCAGGTGATGCAAGTTGGGCCAGTAAGAGCTTTAAGATAGATTTTTCAAAATGGAATAAGGATAGAGAAGCCACTTTCTTCTCCGGTCATAAAGTAGTAACTGTGAGTTCAAGCAGTTCTTGGCTGGGTTGCAACCCCAGGGAGAAGGTGTTTTGTGGAATGAAACTGATACACAGTTGAAAGCAAAATGAGAAGAGGAAAGAGATCTATCATGGGTTTAAGTTCCCACTTTAGCTTTAATCTCCAGATTTACCCTGTAAGTTCCAAATTTGTGAAGTAAAAAATTTGTTTTTTACTAAAATTAGTTTTTTAAATTTTTAAAGATTTTATTTATTTATTTGAGAGAGAGAGAGAGAGAGAGAGAGAGAGAGAGAGAGAGAGAGAGAGAGAGGGAGAGAGAGGCAGAGAGAAAGTGCAGGGGGGAGCTGCAGAGGGAGAAGGAGAACCAGACTCCTGGTTGAGCAGGGAACCTGATGTGGGGCTTGATCCCAGGATCCTGGGATCATGAGCTGAGCCCAAGGCAAATGCTTAACCAACAGAGCCACCCAGGTGCACCCCTTCTTTTGTATTTCTGACACTAGCAACTGAAGATTATGACTCATACAATTATGTTTCATGTTCATACTATGATACCCAATTCCAATGTCTCCTCTTCTGCACAACCAGCCATAATTCCCCATTTGGATGATGATCCTTCATCTACACCCCCAAAGCTTTCTTCCACTGGTTTGAGCTTGGCATTCCTTGTGATTTGCCTCATATGAGCATTAGCCACATCTATATCTGCCTTCTTCCCCCATCTATGAGCTCTACAAATCAGGGTCCATATCCTAATTGTTAATGCTATATTTAAGTACTCAATTTGAGTATAGTTAGCATTAAATAAATGTTTATGTACTTAGGTTTTCACTTAATTCTCTTGTCTTTTAATGTTTAAAGACAATACATAATGCAATGTGGGCTATAGATATAATCATGAACATAATTATTTTGGTATTGATGTGATGATTATACTGCAAAAATTGCAGGAATTGCATCCCCATTTCTACTCCTAGATTTTTTTATTAAGGCAAGTTGTCTTTTCTTTAGTGCAAGGCTTGTGTTCTGAGAAGAATTGACTCCAACTAGCTATGAACCACACAGGAGAGTGATAAATTGCAATGGATAAATTGCAAGACCATATTTGTACTTTTTAAAAAAAGATTTATTTACTTATTTGAGAGAGAGAGAACGTGCAGAAGGAGCAGAGGGGGAAGGAGAGAGAATCCCAAGCAGACTCCCCACCAAACGGGGAGCCCAATGCAGGGTTCAATCTCATGACCCCGAGATCATGACCTGAGCTGAAACCTAGAGTTGGACACTTAACTAACTGCACCACCCAGCTGCCCCCATATTTGTACTTCTTGACATAGGAACTTGTTATGAGATTTTGTAGAATATAATCCTTTTCCATACAATTCAAGCATTGCAACCATAGGCTGCACTTAATAAGAATTTATTATGCAGGAGCAGTGGGCTCTTACAGAACATTGTCCTCTCCAGGTTCGATGATTGGGACAGGCTTTCTATGAAGATATCGGAGGGGCAGCAATAGCTAGCTAGCATACTTATTCTAGATGTGGACATTGTGATATACCTTAAGGATACAGAAAGAGTAGGTGAAGACCTGAAAGGTATGTTGCTAACTGATTCCATTCTTACCCACATGTGAAAACTGAAGCAATTGAGGTAATGATCCAGAATAGGAGGTCATGATTTTCTCTCAGTTATCTGGATCATCCCACAGAAGAATGGGTGAAGCAAGAATGATCACAATTAGATGAATTATCTCAATTTTCACTTTATGCTGTATGCGTGGACGTGATCTCCCATTTATTTTTGTAATTCAGACTATATGGTTATGTTGTAAGCTTGATGAAATATGATCTAGTTAAATGTTTGTCCTTTAATGGCCAAGAGAAAGAGAGATTTATGCCAACGAAAGGAGTGATTTAAGACAATAACCGTTGACAAGTTGAGTGGACTTTTTTTTTTTTACTTCAGAAAGACATAAAATACCTGTTTCTGAAATGAGGTGGTTTTATGTTTGAAAAGTATTGACTTTTGTCAGGTAGAGCTTAATTAGTCTATATCCACTTGAAAAATATTCTCACCAATTTTTCAAAAAGAGGACTTTTTAAACTTTTTTTTAATGTATTCACTATAGTTGGGAGGAGAGTGGATGGTAGGAAAGGGCCGCTGATAGGCCTGGTAGACATTCAGGACAGGGAAATTTTTTCCTGGAGGAAAACCTTCAGGCAGAACAGGCCTCCATGAAGTATCTCTAGCAATTCCAGATCCTAAACGTAACAACAGTGACAACAGAAGTATCTTTGTGACCTGAGATATTCAGCACAAGTCTTAACCACGGAAGGCTGTAGTTAGCGCCCTTGGGGTGTTCTAAAGTCTCACCCCATCTAAACACGTCAATTAGGTATCTTTGATACTTTTTTTTAAAGATTTTATTTATTTATTTATTTGACAGAGAGAGAGAGAGAGAGATCACAAGGAGGCAGAGAGGCAGCCAGAGAGAGAGAGGAGGAAGCAGGCTCCCCGCTGAGCAGGAAGCCCAGTGCAGGACTTGATCCCAGGACCCTGAGACCATGACCTGAGCCAAAGGCAGAGGCTTTAACCCNAAACCCAGTGCAGGACTCGATCCCAGGACCCTGAGACCATGACCTGAGCCAAAGGCAGAGGCTTTAACCCACTGAGCCACCCAGGCGCCCCTTCGATACTTTTTTTAAAAAGTTTTTTATGTAAATTCCAGTAAGTTAACATAAAACGTAACATTAGTTTCAAGTGTACAATATCGTGATTCCACACTTCCTTACAAGACCAGGTGCTACTAAGGTGTACACATATATACACTCATATTATCGTACAGCATGGTTTTGTTCCCTAACGGATTCAAATTTTCAATGAAACGTTAGACTGCCTTGAGTGTTTGGTTGTTTCTGGTGTTTTTGCTTTGTTTTGTTTTGTTTTGTTTGCTATGGAGGAAAATGGTTCTAAAGGCACATGGCAGTGCGGGGGAGAGAAACTCCGAATAGTTATGCCCCTTTCATGGTTAGGCTGTTATCCAGGTTTCAAAAGTTACCCTTGTCTGTCAGTTTAGACTTCAGTGAATAAAGAACACATATTCATGTCCATTAAAGGCATTAATGCAGTGACTTCAGCAATGACATCTTGGTTTCTAAGGGTACTTGATAAGAATCCCAAACAAACACCATATCTTGCCCACACATTTCCTCACTCTATTCCATCAGTGCCAGGAATATGTTTTTAAAGATTAGGTCAACTTTGTTTGTGTTGTGTTTGTTTGTTTGTTTAATTTTTGTAAAAGTTCATGTTTTGGGAAATGGCTTATGAGAAGGCCTTTCCTGTAGCAATCGTAACTTTAACAATAACAGATATACTTTTTGTGACAAATCTTCACTGGGTTAGAACTAAAATCTGGAAGTAATCAGTAACCACTGAGCATCAGAAATTCTTTAAAAAAATATTTAAACGCAGCTGGAGTCTGCTAGTAGTTGGGATAGGATTCAGGTACCTAATCCCTTGGGGTTAGTCACCGTCCTCCTTCTTCCTTGTCTTGGATGTGGAACTAAAAAGCCCCAGGGTGTTGATGGTTGCAGAGAAACTATGGCATCTGACACCTGCTGGGAGCAATAAATAGAGAACTATTCCTGCCCTTGTCGGTTTGTTCCTATCCTGCTCACTACTGGAGTTGCAGTCTTTTCTTCTGAGCTGGGTTTCAGGAGAGATGAATTTTGTTTACCCATGTACACAAATCTGATAAGTAAGAGAACTCACTGCTGTGCAGACAGTCATTTTGACACATGTGCTTGACCTATAATATAGGCAAGTCTGGTTAAAAAGTAAACAGAATCACACCCTTTGCTTCTGAGTATTATGGTTGTAATTTTTTTCTGGAAATAACATGATTCTAAATGCAGCCTTCTGAAATAGGTTTGATTCGGTTGGTCTGTTTACTGTAGGATGATGGGTTTCCAGTTAACTAATTAAAACTGGTTATTGCTGAGGATTTGTGCAGGCTAAGTGATTGAATAGTTTATGTCTGCCAGTCTTGTCCGGTTATATGGGGGATGCTCACAATTCTATTTAGAAAGAAACAGATGCTAATAAAGAAAGAGATGAATATCTTTTTTATCTGTGGCACTTCATAAAACAGTGAACACACAGTAAGTCTAGAAATCTCTGGAAAATAAAGGAGTATCAGGGTATAGGAATATAGCACTGGCTCCCTGGCATTCAGTTCTACAGAAATCCGGAGTGCTACAGAGGTGAAATTCATCAGGACCAAAGCTTTCAGTCAGCAAGTGAAAAGGAAAGCCAGGCATCCTCTAAGATACTCTTTCTTAAATCCCCACAGCCGAACACCTAACCTGTCCAAATTAATTGCTTATAGAGGAATTACTCTAAACCCTCCCAATGCAAACTAGCCATTGGTTTCCTTGCTAAAATTCATACATTTCTCTATTTGGCAAGTAAACCAGAGCACAATATTTTGCATTCTGTCGAAATGTATTTTTTCCCCTCTGGAGAATGAATGAAAATGTGTTTCATGCCATATGCCTGATATTTTCTAGTTGTGCTTGTTCACATATTTTTGATTCTACAATATCTGGCACTCTGAGATGTGAATCCCGGGCATTCTTCAGTTATAGTCTTGCTGAAAGGAGAAAACAAAGAAAATGGGTAAAATCTGTTTAACAAGGTCAATAGTTTTAAGAGATGTTTTCCATTTGATTTACTTAGAGCAAGTGAATACTCTTTTATTTCTCAGCAAACCTTGATTATGGCTAACCAGAAATTTAAATTTGAGTGCTCCTTATTCTTTTAGAAAAGCAGAGTCCTCTATCTCTGTCTCTCTTTTCTTTATCGGTTGCAAGTAAGGCTAACTTCTCCCCTACATGGGAAAATCATGATGGTGGGCCCTGAGAAAGTCTACAAAGGAGAGGGGATAGTGCGTGGTTTCTCCTGTTGCATTCTTTTCAGAGTAAATCTTCACCAATAGTCACACCTACCAGCTTTCCCCAAGTGAATGAATGACAGTAAGTGTTTAAGACAACTTATTTCTCCTCTAACTCTTCCATCTCTTTTGAAACACTTAGAGAGCCTGCTGCAAGAAGAAAAATGTCTAGAAAAAAATACTTCTGAATGTTAATACTGGTTATATTTAGATAGTAAGATATGGGAAATTTTGTTCTTTTTGTGATCTCTAATTTTTTATACAAAAAGTGGTTTATTTGTGTAAAATAACTTCAAATGAGGTTGCTTTCAGAATGTACTTTCTCTTTGAAAATATGCTATCAGAAATTCATTAACAACCTAACTTGCTTACTTATTAATTCTTTCTGCTAAAATTTATTCAATGCCCATTAAATATCAGCCTATCTTTGTCATCAAAGAATACAAAGGCACCTAACACAGTTCCTCCTTTCAAGTAACTCACAAATTTGGCATTGTTTTTGCGGTAATTGTCTTTATATTGACCATAATTTTCATCTGACATATTTCAGAGTTTTGTTTCTATATCTTTATAGTAAACACTATTTCCACTCCTTTCATCCTTAATACAATGAACATTTCCCTTCGACCTAGAAATTGTTATCTCTTGACAAGACATCTGGAGTTTTCCTATAAATCCTTCAATGACTTTGTCATAATCAAACCTAAAAAAGTACTTCAGTTTCTGTTCTGGGCATGGTATTATTTATAAACAAGCTTTGAGCTCTGTCAGTTAGGAATTCTTCCATGTCCATTTATAGAACTCCAAGTAAAAGACTGATTTGGTGAGCTTTTTAAGCTACCTACTTCATCCAAGTGAGTCGATGAGAAATAAGTAGTTACACCCAGTGGTTGAGGTTTAAATAGTGGTTCCTATGGAAGATGTTGTCAGAAAAGAGTTCTTTATGACTCAGGAATTGAAAAAAATAGTCAATATTTGTTGAGAATATCCTATCTTTTCTTCACCCCCCAACTATGCAATGTAGGGGAAGTGTGAATGATACATATATTACATGAACTATGATATAGTATCTACTTACTACTCAGCCTGCCCCTAACTGGGCATGATCTTATCCCATTTTACATTAGTAACAGAGAACAACACTCCTGAAAGTCCCAAGGTTGTTTTAGTGCTTGGTGTTTTAAAAATATTTTTAAAAGAGTTTTAAAATGTAATGCATTTTCCAGTGATGTAATTCACTGTCATTTAAAATATTCTACTATATACCTTCTTCCCAGACAACTCCTTAAATTTCCTTTAGTGACATGAAATTTAGATTCTTTATTAAAAGAGAAATCATGCTTTGTCAAAATAATCAAGAGCCTTAGAAAAGCTTGCAGACTCTTTATTGTGTTTGCCATTAAAGTATATATCTGCTTCATAATTTAGCATGTTTGGAGAATGAAGTTGCTTTGCATTCTCTCATAAACTAAATCAAAGTGTTTTTCTGCGATATTATCTTTCCTTTCTCCTAATGGTGAAAATAGTTACTAGTTTTATTTATTTTTCTTTTGATTTTCAGAGGTTTTATTCCATGGAATGTGTATTTACTAAATATGTGCAGTCTTGGGTTAAATAATACATCATAGTATTTTTGAGAAAGCCTTAATGTGTGGAGACGTAATCTCATCTCTATCACTAAATTTTTGTGTAATAAGGCATAAGTCACAAACTCTTTGGGTNAATACATCATAGTATTTTTGAGAAAGCCTTAATGTGTGGAGACGTAATCTCATCTCTATCACTAAATTTTTGTGTAATAAGGCATAAGTCACAAACTCTTTGGGTGTCAATTTCTTCATCTATTAAATAATAGCTTCCTACTGAATCATCTTCAGGCCCCTTCATAAATAGAAAACTACTTGATTCTATGAATCTATTGGATCTATAGAATACTATATATGATTCTATGTATGTTTTAACTAGGGAAAAGGATATCATTGGTCAAAATATGATTACATCATAAAGTATTGTTTCCCAAAATATGGGGATCCCAAGAAGGGCAAATAAACTCAGTGATACTCTCTCCACTTAGTCATCCGCACTATCAACATACTGCTATTGAATTCTTACTATGGGTTTAACTATGCTAAGTAACAGGAATAGAAAGTTTAACAAAGAAGGCATGGCAATTCTCACTGGATTTTTGGTCCAGGGGAGTGGTTCTCAACTGAAAGCAACTTTGCATCGAAAGGAACATTTGATGCTAGATGGGAATATTTTGATCATCACGACTTGCACTATTCTAGGTAGCAGCCGGAAGCACTGCTAACCCTCTTCCAGTGCCCAGGAGAGGCTCCAGGACAAAGAATCATCTGATCCAAATTGTCAATACTGCCATGATTGGGAATCCTTGCTACTGGAGGAGGGTGCTATGCAGGTAAATGCTCCCAGTGTGAATAGGCTGTCTATGCCAGCACTTTGAAATTCTTCTCCTAGATATCATACAGAAATAAACCAAAAGAATATAAAGTGATTTATAGACTCCATCTCAGAGTACTAATAAG
>LNAC01000174.1:81676-146676 GCA_002007465.1 Ailurus styani
AGAGAGAATAAGCTGACAAAGTCACATGCAAACGCAACATAAAAGATGCGGAAGTCATAATCTTAATTTCAGAGAACACGAATTTTAGTAAAATTATTGTTATATTGCTATATATTACATTATTATTATATCTCTCATGTATATTATATATAGCTTTAATTTTTGCATCACTCAATTGAATATCCCATCAACAGAAAACTAAATAAAAAATGAAAATGTAAAGTCATACAGGAAACACTAAAAAAAAGTGATGATGTCATATCAAAAGGACATAGTAGCCTACCTAGAAGAGCTCTCAATGTCCAAAGCTGTAACAATTTGAGCAATGAGATGAATTATGATAGTATTAGATTACAGCCCAAAGAATAAAGTAAATACATATGTGATGAATAAGTAACTAAAAGAGAGAAGTCTTCTATACCAAATGGAATAATATTAGATAATAAACACAGAAGAAATGAGGGAAATAAAATAATGACAATTAGAATATCACAGTAATAATTTCTGCCTGCAAGATCTGTGGATAAATGCTAAAATTAGTAGGCAGAACCTTAAGGAGAATCTTTGCATAACTACAAAGCATTTCCCCCAAATACTTAATAATTATTGTGGTGGTTTTAACATATGTTTACAAATGTATGGATAGTCCTACCTCCAAGAAATAAAACTTCACTCCCTTCCATTTAAGTGTGGCCTGGACTTAGCAGCTCACTTCTAATGAATAGAGTATGGAAGAGAAGAAAGGTAACTTTATAATGAAAAATGTTGGCAGACACTACTGTATACAAATAACCAAAGTTATCACCAGTGATATGTAGTCACATTGATAACATGTACCTTCTGATATCAGGCAATGAGAATTATACTTCATCTCTATGTTCTTTCCAAAAATCCATAATCCTAGTGCAATTATGAGAAACCATCAGGGAAATTCAAATTGAGTAACATTTTAAATCATGCCTGGTCAGAAATTTTGAAAATCGACAAGGTCATGATAAACAAAGAAAGACTGGGAAAATGTCTTAAATTGTAAGAAACTAAAGATATAAAGTTAAATTAGAGCATGGCATCCTGGATTGGATTCTGAAAAATAAAAAAAGATATCAATAAAAAAACTGGTGATAACTAAAGTCCATAATTTAGTTAACAGTATTATACCAATAATAATTTCTTATTTTTCCTTGATGTTCTATGGTTATGTAAGATATTCACATTAGAAGAAACTAGGTAAAAGGTATGTGGGAACCCTCTGTGCTGTCTTTACAACAACTCCGTTTCTCTAAAACTGTTTTAAAATGTAAAGGTTATTAAAAAGGTTAACACAGACTAATATAAAATTTTAATTAGGATAATTCAACAAAGGGACTGTTTATATTATGATGAGAATCTGTATTAGAGTGATTGGTTCCAATAAAGAAGGTCAGGCAAGACTGTTGAAAAGTGACACTTAAGCAGAGATCTGAGGAATGAGTCAGAGTTATTTAGGCAAAGAGCAGATGGAAGAGTATTCCTGGAAGAAAAAACAACATGTGCAAAGAAACTATGACAGAAGGGAAGAGAGCAAGCACCGGGGACTGTAAAGACACTGGAATTAAAAGGTGGAGAGTACGGTCCAAGATAAAATGAAAGAGCTAAGTAGGGTCCAAGAGCTTCAGGAATTTGTAGGGTAGTTCTATTTTTATTTGGAGAGTAATGTTGAGTCATTGAAATATTCAAGTATCACACATTTGGATACATATTTCTTAAAGATCATTCTAGCTATCGTATGCCACTGCATAAGGGCCCCAATTGAGATCTTATTGCAGAATTCTCATTAAGACTCTGAAGTATGGGTGATAAAGTGGAGAGCAGAGGAAAGATCTGAGAGACATTTAAGAAGAAACATTGATAGGATTTGAGTGTCTTGGAAATAGGAGATGAGGATAAGAAAATTATCAGGGCTAGCCACTAATATCTAGCTTTTCCAATGGTTGGTTTGGTAGATTAGTTGCATTAACAGACCCAGTTCTTTGCTGTTTTCTGTATGAAACCTTTGCCATGTTTCTTTGTCATTTCTTTTAGAAAAAAAAAGAGTCTGTGTCCTGACTTCTTAGTACCTAGGTAATACTTTGGCCACTAACAAGGGAACAGATATGATACATGCATAAACTTGGGGAAAAAAGGCTTATGTGTTCCTATGTCTGCCCTTGCCCCTCTGCCTCAGCCATAAGAATATGCCTAGGCTAACCTGCTGGAGTAGTGGACATGAGAACAGAGCCATTTCCCTAATCACCCCAACCAAAACCATCCTTGTTAATCTATCAAACAACTACCCAGTCACGTGAGCAGCCCAACCAAGATCAGCCACAACTGGCTAAGACAACCTGCCAACCTGCCCCTAACCATAGATTCATGAATGAGGCTAGATGACACCCGTCAAGCCGAGTTCAGATCAATCGAACCCTACAGAAATTTGTTTTAAAAGGTGTACTTTATAGCACTGAGATTGTGTGGCTGTTTGCTATTCAGCATTACTGTGGCTACAATAACTGCTACAGATGCCATGTTCGTGCCATTTCCTGAGATCTACTAGGAACCATTATTGGTTGTCTATACAAGACCTCTCTGGACATCTCCTCAGCATGTTATCTATAGAAGGATACCTCTCTAAATTGTAGAAACGGAAAATATCAACTGCTAATTTTCCATTCTCCCTTATGTCTGGTCAGTGGGCAATGAGACATCAAGAAATTTTTGCTGTGGGCTTACACAGAAGAATTTAGTAGAAAAAGAAATATGGAAAAAATCCTCTCTCCTTTTATCTGACATTATATATGTATATATAATGTCAGGAATTTAGGCTGCCATCTTAAGAAGTAGATAAAACAGCCCAATTTATGAGGTTGAAATTATGGTGAATTTTCACTGAGGGGCAAAGTGCAAAGATGGTAGGATGTCTTTAATGATGTTTTTAATTGTCTCTAGAAATATCTATCTTTGGACATCTTATTTTGAGATAAATAAAGGTCTTTATTGTATATATCCCATTTAGTTAGGTGTTTTGTTACAGGCAGACAAAGGCACTAGTAGTTCTCTTAACTTTCCTATCTGATAAAGGGAAGTACAAAAGCAGGCGTATCTCTGGCAGACAATGGAATGTTATGCGAACAGATATTTAACAGACTAGGGAGGAAAAGTCCTTACATTGCAGGGGCCTAGGGCTGACTCTTAGTATAAGGACAGAGTTTAAAATTTTTCTAATATTGAAAATTATTAAAAATGTAGAAAGTAGACAGAAGAGTATGTTAAACTCTAACAAACTCATCACCAGCTTCAAGAATTATCAACACAGGACCAACTTTGTTTCATCTAAAATATCCACTCAGTTCCCTGCTCCCATATTATTGTGAGATAAATCCCAGGTATCTAAATAAGAATGTTTCAGAAGTTTTATTTTACAAGTAGACCTTTAAAAATATACTGTTTTAATTAATGAAAAAAGCATTTATTGATGATTGTTTAAGTTCAGAGGGACTACATCTGATAGGTTCAGAGCTCTATGCAAAATGTCCTATATATCAGACTATCTTATCGTTTCCTGACTAGCGGAGTCAGTTGGCCACTCTAGTCCAATAATTGGCCTCCCCTTCACAAAGAGTTTTCAAACACTGCTGGACTTGGGGAATCGGTGGGTAAGGCAGATTCAGCAAGAATGGCTGAGAGCAGATTGGGTAACATAATGGGCATGTCCTGTACCTTCACCTTCCATGTGTCAAGCATATCATAGATGCTGAAGATACAAAAAACAAATAAGAGAAAGGTCTTGCTCTAAGGTAGTTTATTTGTTTTCATACCATTATATTTTTATTGATCCTTGTTTTTAAAAATTAACACTGGTATTGATGGTGACCTCCTTTGAGGTATGTTTCTATAATATTTCTAGAAACTTTTATCTTAAATATACTTATTATATTTACCATATTCTGAAAATACATATTGGATAAATAATTCTGTCTATTCTTATAAATTATATGCTTTGTCTGACTGTGACATAATGACAAAAATCTAAAAAACGAATTTTTCCCATCCCCATTGATATCATGAGAAGATCCATGTGATTTGTCTTGTTTGGCAAGTCTTTATCCCAGGTATAAGTAACCAGCAAGAAAGAGTAAATCAACTCGATAACTGTAGCTTAGCTACACATGTTTATAATAATTTAAATGGTTATTACACCCATATTTATGAAATTGATCCAAATAAATTATAGTATATGAATTTGAGTGTGGTGATGATTATATTGTATTATTTACATTTCAGTGGCTGGGACCATTTTTTCCAACATGGTATTTGCTTAAAGTAATTATACTGACTGAGAACAGTGGCAGATTGAAATTAAATGTTTGGATTAAATATTTTGTCAGCAAACATGCAGCAACTGCTTTACTGCTTCTTCCTCTCTTCTATGCATACTGATTACAAAATGATTACAAAATGATTAGCTTTTATTTTGGCACAGTTTTAAAATACTTAGATAAATGCTGCTTGATATCCAATCTTCTAATTGTTTAAATAGCTGAGGAAAAAAGAGAGAGAGAGAGAAGAAAAATGGTCAAAAGAAATTTAAGGCAGCCTTCTAACTTCTAACTCGGTCCTCCTTCAAACAAATAAAAACTTGCCAAGTCTTAATATAATTTTGGTTTTATGAGTTCTAGGTTTCGGCTAAATATAAACCCTTCCAGGTGTGTTCAGTGCTGGCAGGTGGGGAAAAAGTGTTGCTTTATGCTAAAAGTAGAAACATATGAAACTATTTTTAAGAGAGCGCTCTTGCGGCTTTTTGGATTCTGATTGTCTCTTTCAAAATAGTAGTTTAATGTGCTAAATGGGAGCAAATAAGAGCATATGGTTTAAATCTACGCTGAAATACAAATGTATGTTTAATAACCATCATACAAGTACTTGACAAGATGTTTTAAGTTTTACTTTCCAGAATCAAACCATTAAAAATAAGTTTTAAATAAAACAAATCTTTGAGTATATCTTACAAACCTCTAGTGTATCTTCATTGAGATTTTGGTCAGGGATTGGAAGTTCAGGGTCACTTTTAAAGTAACACTAGGGGCTGAATATGGGCCTGATACCACCTGAGAAAGAAAATTCACACTCATTATTTTTAAATGAATAAATATTCCAAGGAAGGACACCATCTAACTGAGAAATGTCATAACTTTTCTACAGTAATGATATGTTCACAAAAATTATTAAATGCTATCTTTACATATTTTTATGAACTCATGCATATTGACAGTGCAATACCAATTCAGAACTGATTTGTCCTATAACGGATAAAGAGTCAGAAGGGTAATCAGTCAGGTCTTTACTTACATCATATAAGCATATCTTTGTTTTGAGATCCTGTGGAACATGACGAATCCAGTCTTGGGATTCCCCAAGCCATTTATTTGCTTCCATCAGGACACAGTACATGTATAATATGCTGGAGGAACTGAGCTGATTCCAACAGAGAATTATGAAACTATTTGGCGAGGTATGTCTCAAACCATTCCAAGTCACGTCATGCACATGCTTCAGTCAACATAAGAATAATCTTGGTCACAGTGTCAGATTTTCTGCATTTTATTCTCAGGAGATTCCAAAGTTAGGCCACCTGGCAATAAAGAGGGCTTTCCTCAAGCATTTGTTTCTGGCATATAATGATGGAGGAGGAAGAGGAACCATAGGAGGAGGAGAGACAGAAAGAAAAAAGGGAATAAATGGGAGGGGAAAGAAGAGTGAAATCAAACTGGATTTCAATTTGAATTCAATTTTGCTACATTACATTGCTTCTTACTAGGTCTGGCATCCTTCAGGCATACTGTTGTCAAGGTTGCTTTGAAATGCCCAGGTATAGCCTGCCCATTTTTTTTTGTTGTTGGCACAATATTAAGATGATATAAAGGAGAGCCTTCAATTCTGTGAGCGCTATAAATGCAAAATGAGATTCTGTGATGCGTGGGCAGAATTGGACAGGTGCTACTCATTGGACGTTTCCTGTTATCATTGTCATGAAAGATATGTTATCAATTCTTTAGTCATGAAACCATACTGGGGGCTTTATAAAGCAAAATAGAATAGTCATGATTTTCATAAGTCCAAGACAGACCCGAAGGTGCAGCATGAAGCAGGAAAAGTATCTGGCCAAGATGAATTAATAAAACTATCTAGACAAGACACATTATAGTCGTATAATCCACATACAAGGATTAATGAACTTGGTGAGCTGCTTAGGGGAACAATCTCTGCCTTTGTGGCACCGGCTAGATGTTCAACCTGTTCCCTTTCCTTCTAATCATGCAGGCACCTTTTCCCAGCCTCCCTTGTAACGGGGCATGGCCATGTGTCTGAACTCAGGACAATGAAAGGGGGGGAGAAGAGAATAGTAATTTCTTTCCATGGCCAATTGAACTTTACATGAATGGGGGGGGGAATCTTGAATTAATTCGCTGAGATTTTGTGGTTTATTTGTTATATCAGGTAGCACTACTTGAACTATTAGAGGTAAGTTACCTTGAAACGAAATGCAACTGTAAACAAAAAAAACCCCAAACTAAAATCAAACCAAAACAAAACAAAAACCTCAAATATTTGGAAATACTTCAGTGGTGGGGCAGCAAATAGCAAGAAAACAGGTAGTAGGGACCTGAAAGCTAGAAACTCATAGGATTTAGAAAAACTATCCCTGCTTTTGGATTCTGATCCGTGAACACAACACCCTCCCCAGGCCACCCCACCCCCATGTCACTCCTCCAGCACTCACTGCTTACTGGGACTGTCCCCGGGTCACTTTGTATAGACTTGACTCTCTAGACGTGGCAGCTAAAACCTCTTTTGATTACCACCTAGCGGCCTGTCCCCACAGCAGCGGAGAGTTCTTACCTCTGGTCAATCAAATTTGGCCAGGATGCTGGGGATGAGGAAGATGCATTTCATTCCAATCATATCACCCAAATGACTTATTTGGATTTCTTCCCGTGAAAAATGATAGAGATTTAAGTTTTATGTATAATGATTGGTACGTAAAAGGCTTTTCAAACTCTTCTAGGCATAAGCCGAATAAGAGAATTAAATCGTCATTCACTGCTCAGATTGCATCAACTTGTTTCTTGCTAAGCCACTGATGGCTTCCTGACTTAATTATGTAGGGGGTGGCAACAGCACAATAGGGATAATAGTGCAAGACCCTTTGAGAAAAAGGAAAGTATTATAGTTCTTTGTAGTCAAGTGAGAAACGACGTATTAGGCCAGCTACGGCAAGTAATCTGGCATGTGGGTAACTACTCCTACCTCCACCCCCAACCATTATTACATGGCAGAGATTTAAAAAAAAAAAAAAAAAAGACCCCTGAGTTCTTATTCTCTTTATCCTCAGTCTTAGCTTTGAAATCATCAACATAGCACACCACACCCACTACTATCCATTTAAGTTGGCATAAGTTTGCAAAACTCGCTCTATACCATCAGTTATATCCCTTTTGATGGCTGTCATTCTATTTTTACCGTGCAAATGAGAATTATGATCCTAAAGCTCCACATTTAAAAATAATTTTTCCGGCAAGCTACATGCTGAGAACTTGATGTTTCCCCATTGCTATTCTCATGTTAGTTGCATCTTTAAAAGCACAGAAAAATTCTATGTAATTGCACCATCAACCACCTACAGGATATTCCCACTGCAGCCATACAAAAAAATGCAAGTGGTTCCTTTTCCTTTTGAAAAAGTAAAACAATTTAATGTGATCTGGCACCATTGAGATACCTTGCAAATCAAACTTTTTAAATCTCTCTGTTAAAAGAAATAGCCAGCTACTACCTTAGTGATGTTACCAGCAAAACCCAGATGGAAAGAAGAGACATTAACTAGAGGGGACTGTGATTACAATGGAGAAAGTCCCTCTACACATGAAATGCGTGGTCTCAAAAGCAATTGTTTGGATGATCCAGCCTAAGTTCCTCCAAACATGGGAGAGGTAAATCTCTTCTTTCATTATGGAATTTTGCCACATCGCATCTGTGATTACAGTCATCTTTCTTTTAAGTTGTTTTTTGGAAATAGACTTCAAAACAGTCATCCAAACTGGGTGAGAGCTGCCTTGTCTTTTTTTAAAGCAAACAAGTGAATTTGACATATTTTTTCTGCCTGTCACCTCTTGAATTTGAAAAGAACTTAGGAAAACCAAAGTTTAAGGTTGTGCCACTAACTGATAAGACATTTTTGAAAACTATTTTGTTTTGATTTTTGCTAGAAGAATGTATTCCTCAGCTGTTGAAACTAGCTGAGGAATTGTTTGGAATGGTTTTCCCTTGCTGCATGGTAGTTTCTTCCTTCCCCACCTCCATCCCAGCAGCTGATACAATTTTGAGTGGCCATTTCAGGTGTTGCATACTATCTGGGACCAACTCAACAAGTTGTAGAAAGAAGATAAACTGTAGTTCGGGTGTTAATCTGGGCAGACCCACCAGTGCCCAAGGAATGTTAGCCCAGGAAATTCATCATAGGGCTTTGATCACTGCAGATGATTTAGCAGCCTCAACTTCTCAAAACGTCTGGGGGAGGTCTGGTGTGGAAGCAGTTGGAGCCATTGACTGTAACAGGACCCATAGTGACTTTGATATGTCTCCATAGCTTCTATGTGCTGTGCAGCTCCTCGTGAGATTATGCAGATAAATTGCTATCAGTTGTTGAATACAAAAATGATTTAGTCTCTGATTTTTCTACTTGTAGAATAAATCCAGATCTGCTTTCAAGATGTTGAACTACTTGTTGAATTAGTTCTTATTACTTTTTAAGTATTATTTTATTTGTAGACACAGAGCACATGGGGATGAAAGTCAACCTACTGTGATTCCAATGACTCTGCAATTTTGCTCTCTGTGTTACCTTGGGCAAATGACTTACCTTAGCTAATCTTCCAGTTCTCCAGGTGTCATCAAATGGAGGTGCAAATGGGTTCCTCCTTCTTAAGGTTGCTGTGCAAATTTAAGGAGTAATCCATGTAAAGCATTTAGCATATCATAGATTACTGTCTCTCTAACCTAAGAGTGCACACAATTCTCCTAGGGATCTTATTAAAATGAAAATTCTGATCTAGCAGGTCTGGGATGGGACTTGCTTTTCTCGTGAATTTTCTGGTGAGGCCAACATTAGCTATTTCACGAGCCACCGTTTGGTAGGAAGTTTCTAGAGCACCTAGAAGTTATTTTTTTTACCAATGTTATTTTGTTACCATTGTCATTATTATTAATATCTGCCATTCCTCCTAAATACAGCCTAAAAAATATGACTATGCTCCCATGTCAACTGTCTTATTCCCTTGTCCACACTGTTTTCAATACTGTGTGCTTAATAAATATTTAGTGGATGAATTAAAGGCAAAGTGCTTTCCAGTGGCTTGTAACACCCATTTTTTTTTTTACATATTACTACTTTTTTACTAGCTTACTTACTAATACTAGGTTAAACTAGTATGTTAGGTTCCCTACAATTTTTTCTTTAGCTTTAACTGACTTATTTTCCAATTTCATCCTCCAATTTCAGTTAATAGGTTATTTCTTGGAATTCTCATAGCCCCCGGACTTACCTCTATCACACACGTATCAAACTGTGTGCTTGTCTGCGTCCTTATGTAGGTTTTGTGGTGCTTAGAATGATGCACTTCCCACATCCATACCCTCCTTACTTAACACAGCCCTGGCACACAGTAGGCCCTCCATGGAACGCTGTGGAATAGGACAATAAATCAATGAATGATTGTAAAAAGTCTTAAAAAAAAGAGCAGGTTCCTAATATTTGGGCATCTGAACCAAAAGGGATCATGATTTGTTTGTCTTTTATTACTTGGCGAGTGTTTACCTAAAAAACAAAGATGAAAAGCAGGTTTGAGAATTAGAGTCTTGTCTAATTGGACATCTAATTGGATGTCTCCATCTAAGATACGACCCAGACTCTGAGTTAGAACCAAAAGACCAAACCTTCTCTACATCCTCACTCACATTTGACCATGGCCAAGTCGAGTAGTCTTGGGACAGGCCGTGGCAGGAAGGGGCGGGACAGGCAGTGGGGCCAGCTTTTCCGGAGACCTCTGAGGCTGCGTATCCAGTGGAGACATAGCTAAGACAGAAGCCTCTAGGTCTGTTACTCTCCTAGACATAGTTTCTGGAGGCTGTAGGGAAGCAGATTTTGGCTGGGTCTGGTGGCAGCTATAGTCCTGTCATCAGCTCTTTCCCTATCCAAAAACCCAAGGTAGATATAGCAATTGACTAATTGGGGGGACCTGATTTATTAGTTTGTTGAAACCTTTTCCTGAAAAACAGTAAATCAGGAAGAATTTGAACTACACCCTCTGAAATTTTCTGTAAACTCTGATCTCCAACTGATGTAATTCAAATTATTTAGCTGATTTATCAACGCCATAAATTTTCTGGGGGCTGTGCTTCTCAATCCTAGCTGCGCATTAGAATCATGGGGGGCCTTTTTAAAAAATGCCGATGCTGGATGCACACAACAGAACCATATTCTGTTAGAGCCTCAGCATCTTTGTTTTTTAAAAACTGCTTAGGCGATTCTTACATGCAGTCAGAGCTGAGATTTTAGTAGATTACTTGCATTACAGAGTTGCCCATACATCTAATAATGTAGCTGAATGGATAATAGGTAAAAGAAGTCATATTTAAATTTTTAAAATATAATTATTGCTTTACATATGGTAGGTCTTCAATAAATATTGGTTGAATAAATATTAAAATTTTATGCCACTACTGTATAAACCATTGAACTGGAGGAAAGAAAAATATAGGGGAACAGTTTCTTATGGTTTCATGTTTCAAAGGAAACATATGGCTCTTGTTGCTAAGGAAACAGTCATCCGTTCATGTTCCTCATTCCATCTTTAGGTCACGCCCAGTGCTGATCATGTCAAGACTTCAAGAGAAAAGTATTTTTAAAATCATTTTATACCAAGTTTTCCTGGCTCAAAAAAAAAAAAAAGCAAAGAAAAGAAAAGAAACTATTTCCATGTTTTGTTATATATCCAATGGTCAGGATTCCATGAGCAGGGAATTATTTTCAAGGTGTTTCATGGAAAAAAAAATTGTTGCATTGTAGGCTGAAGGTCTTGAGTCTATCTTCAAATATTTAAAACCTCAATCTATTTTCATTTAAAGTTCACAGTATAATGTGGGTGTTAGGACCTGGACTATCATGAAGCAAGTGAGGGGTCTAGGGCACAAAATTAAAGGGAGCACTCTAAGACGTGAGTAACTCTTTAAATTTTGCACCCTCGGTGATTTACTTACCTCACCCCTTGTCCTAGTTACGATAGTCACTTCTAAAGTAGAAATGTGTTTTCACATATTTTAAGAAAAAGGAATAATTCCTCCACTTTAAACTTTAGAAACTGAAGGCAATTATCCTGTTTGGAGCGGAGCCAAATTGCCCAGGTTAATTTCTTTGTTCTTCTGAAAAGTACATTGGGACTTACAATGACAATGAATTCTCAGGACGTCAGGTATAGATCTTATAGTTAAAGTGGGTGCCCATTTGTAATCTCCTTTCCAACAACCTTCTCCCTTCTTTGCTGGCAGAGCCCCAAGTTTGTTCAAGTATCCACCCATCTTCCATATGACTCATGGATGAATTCTGATGAGTCTGAGCCAATCATGGTATTTCATTCCTGTTGCCCAAGATTGGTTAGGGATAGGTATGGGACTCCTTTCTACACAATATGACAAAAAATATCTTTTGGATAAATTTTCTTGCTCTTAACTAGATACACACAGGAGGGAACAGTCCCACTTCTCCCACTGACTATATTTTCTATATGAGCTGCCTGGAAAGATACTAGGGATTCTTTGGTCAGGAGGAAAGCCATCTGAGAACAAAGCCAGCGTGATGAATACATTAAGTAGAATGATGGAAAGATCCTAAGCCTTTGACTTCAATATTATGCTACTAAGCCCAATTGTGGAGCTACTTTTCTCTTTGGCCTGCTTAAAGTAAGGGGAAAGATATATATCTTATTATTTAGGCCAGTTTTGTTAGGGTTTTATGTTACCTTCAGCCAGAGCATCTAATATTCAAAAGCATCTGTCATTTTTCCAGTTTGATGAATAGTAACTTGAGTAGTGTCTGGATGTAAGAAAAAAGAAGCCCAAAGTGTGGCATTAGAAGGGGAAGTATTTTATGACTTTTGGTAAAAAATAATAAGAAGAACACCTAATAGATGAAACAAATAGCTTACTGTTTAGGAAAAAGAATTTATGTGACTTCAGTATCTTAGACCAGAATTTCTCAAGTTTTGGATTATTGACATTTTCAACTGGATAATTCTTTATTGTAGGGGGCTGTCCTGTTCACTGTAGGGTGTTGTTAAGTGGCATCCCTGTCCTCTACCCACTAGGTGCCAGCAGCACACTCTACCCATTTTTAGTTGTAACAAGAATGTCTCCAGATGCTACCAAATGTCCCAGTGTGGGGGCAGGGATGGGGGTCAGGGCAAAATCAACTGCTGTCAAGAGCCACTGCTTTAGACTCAACTAACCCTAATAAAAAGGTGCATAGAAAGGAAATATAAAACCCTCATTTTAGAAAAAAAGGAAGATATTTAATGTTTCTATTCAGTTCATTAGCAAGTGTTAAATGCACGTTTTCTATGTTCCAAATACAAGGTTTGTTAGAATTAGGAACCCAGAATATCACCATGGAGGCAGAAATCTTATTCGTCTTAATTACAGTTCCAGTTCAGTGCTCAACACAGTGCCTGGCATATGGTAGACTCAATAAATAGATAAAGAGATGGGTGGGTAGATGTAGGTGGATGGGAGGATGGATGGATGGAAAAATAACCCTTTAAAATACTTACTGTATTAGAGACAAAGCTAATCCATTCAAAATCTAATTTGAAAATAAGCAGGTGATGAGACCCATGATGTAAATAAAGAGGGACAGGAATCTTGAGAATAGAGCTACTAATGAGTGCTAACAGAGTAAGGATGGAAAATGTGATTTAAAAAGAAGAACTCCTGAAGTTATAATGAAATTTAAAAAATATGAAGCTTGGTGACAAAGTAGAGGAAGAAGGGGAAGGAAAACAATAATCCATTATGAACCTTAAGGCAGTAGTTTCCAAACTTTCATCTCCTACCAGGGATATGGCGGAAAGGGAGGGAGGGAAAACGTTAGTTGGTAAGGAGCCTCCAAACTTCACTTCAGTTAGAACTGTTAGTCTAGTACTTTTATTAGTTTACTCTATTAAATTTGAATAATATATATGATAGATGGGGGATGGAGTCTGAAGACTGCCTTTCTAGGAACAAAAGATGTAGAAAATCTATGGTGTCACAGATAGATTTGAATAGACTGGATGAGAGAGAAAAACACAGAACAGGGCTGGGGAGTGGGAGAGTTGAATTTAGCTTGAAACCGATGAATTTGAGGTGTTGCTATAGCATCCATTGAAGATGTAGTGGGCCAAAAAGAAATAGGCACTTAGAGACTAAGTAAGAAGACAGGGCAAAGTTGTGGATGTGGGCATCATCTTACACGGGCATGAAACCCTGCAAGGGATTAATAGAGAGGCTAGGGAGCACAGGTTAGGCATAGGTCTGCTATCAGATCATAGCAAGAGAAAAAAATTCAAAGCATCAATTAATATTGATGCCGAAAGCACAAGAAGCAGACGTGAGAAAGGAAGAAGATAAGGAACCAACCATGGCCTGAGATGAGTTGTATCAATGATAGAGAACTGTTATTGACATGTGTTTTAGAAAGCTGGAAAAATAAGAGCTGAGAATGGGCCCTGTATGTGGCAATAGAAAGACACTTAACAGTACTTCAGGCAGCAAAAAATATCTTTTTAACCGTGCGTAGGACTGGACAAAAGCCTGCGCAAATGTTCCATATCGCGTGAGAGCTGGAAAAATATGCTTAAGTGTGATCTATTTTGCAAAAGTCCCAGAGCACAACTTGACATTAGGGAGAGCTGATATGCCACAAATGAATGACTAATGTAGTCTAAAATAAACCACTATGAAATCTCTAAAGCTATCTTATTGCAGTTAATGATTCTTTTCCAAGAGTTGGACAGCATTCACAACTTCCTGGGCAAATGAAATCTGGATCGCCTTATAAGGGAAACCCACCTACTTGCTTTAATTTTACCTAGCTCTAGTCCTTTACCAGAAAGGAGAGAAGATGAATTGTTTGGGAACTGGTAGCTCAACGTGGATAAAGGAGCTAGAGACCATAGAGGAAGGACCATATACTTCAAGACAAATATTATCGCAGTCAAGTGCTACTCTAATTGTTTTTAGTGTCAAAATCCCTGCCAAACAAAATATCATTTAGAAGGCAAGATAAATGATTCTGAGAGAAGCAGGGCTGCTTTGGTTGAAGTAGAATTGGGGAACCCTGCCTGTGAGCCCATGTTCCGTAACCTTCATGAATGTATTCATTGGACCCCCAGAGCACAATCTACTGAACCCCTTTATTTTCAAATAGAATCTGAAGCCCAGACATGTTTAAGGACTCACTGAACGTGACCCAGCTAGCTAATGGCTCAAACCGAGTTAGAGCCCAATTATCCTTAATTTTTGCACATTACATTTAAGTTGCAAATATGCCGGGGTACATTCATCTCAGAGTACAGAACCAAAGCAGGATGGGTTTTTCCTTAATCTTTGGATGCCTTCAAAGAAGCTGTCCAGATAATGTAGTTCCTTTTCTAAATCTCATTATCTTCCATTAATTGATTTATTTGGAAATAAATAAGAATTGGTTTTATAGAAATGGAATAGTGGACTAATTTTTTTCACCATCCATTTTGTACTTTCTTTTAACTGAATGTAAACAATTACATACCAAAGTCAGTAAAGCTTGCTCTCTCACTTAAAGATTCTCTGCCTTAAAGTGCATTTAAAGTACGTAAATGGAATGAGAGCGGTGGGAAAATGACATCTTGTCCCCATTTGTACATTAACAAGAAAATCAGATATAGCTATAATCTAACCTTAATAAATCAAAACTCTTTGGGGAAGATTTGATGGTCTGACTCCAACATCAAATCCATTCGGCACTGTCTCCACAGCTGTTAGCAGCTTTTGTGGAGGTCTATGTAGGAGAAAATATTCAAAGGCTATTTCTGTGTCTACAGAACACAGACATAAGTCCTGTTTTGACAGGCTGATTTTATAGTGGTTTATTTTGGTCTACATTAGTATTTCATTTTTTGGCATTAAAGCTTCAACCAATGCCAAATCTGGCCCTCTCTTCCTATATGCTCTGTGTTTTCTTTACAAACAGGAAATTGCTAGCTTTAAACATTATTTGCTTTGTATGATAATAGCTAAACAGTGTCTGGCAACCAACTGTGTTGGAGTATTACACTGAGAAGCAACTGTAGTGAGCCACTTGCTGCACCAGAGAAGAGAATTTCTAAATGTGAGTTTTTGTCTCTCTCTCTCTCTCTGTCTTTTTTTTTTTTTTGCAGTAGTTTTCAACAAACTACTAAAGATCCAATGATGGTTTCTGCTCTCAGCTCTCTTATTCAAGTGCTGCGTACCTGATAGGCACTTCAAAAACACTTCTTGAAAGCTAAACGTGGTCTGATAAAACCAGATACATTGTAGTCCAGGAGAGGATCCCCAAGTCAGAATCTGGTATCCATGCTACCTGGGCCCAGAATGCCCATACATCATCTCCCAGGGATTACAGGCAAGAGGGGCAGAGTTTCCCGAGACAGTCTGTTGTATCTAAAAACATGAAAATAATTTGCAGTCAGGTCAAATGCCTTTGGAGAATGTGATTCATTGCACTGCTTATGACCTATACCAAATTTGAGTTTGGAGATCTTCATCTCGGTATGAAACTAGGTAGATTTATGGGTCTGTCCACACCGCAGAGTCCTTTGACGTCATCTCAATAGGAAGTGTGCTTGGTAGAGGGAATATTAAGTCAATACCTATGTCTACATTACGCAAAATTAATTAATCAAGTAAGGCAAATAACATTTTATTTCTGTAAGAAAATAAACATTCAATCACTTATTTGGGTATTTAAAAAAAAAGATTTTAAAAATAATTTTGCGTATAGAAGTAACCAGTGCCTAACTGAAGAAAAATAAAATAAAATGAAGTTATCCCAATGACCTTTTTGTCTTGTTTTTTCAATATCAAGCTTTCCATAGCATAATATAATTATATACATGTTTTTTATTTATATATATGTATACACACACGTATATAAATAACATTCTTCTATATAAAGATAGATAAACAGATAACAGAGATATTAATAGATACAAATGTCTAAATAACTTATGTTAACAAAGGTAAAAATAGGATAAATAAAATCCATAATCTTTGCTCACATGATTAATTACATTTCTATTAATAAATGTGTAAACCAAATATTAATCTAAATATATTCTTCGCAATCTTGGGTACCTGGACAGAAGAAAAGAAAATAGTGCAAGAGATAAGGAGGAGTATTTAAGAAAAATAAAGCCTTCAGCATTGATATTTGTAGTACATTTCCAGTGTTGTGATGTTGTTTTTTACCCTGAAGGTATTTTTCCATTTGGTGGTGGAGTGGGGATGTAATAAAAAGAAGACTGTTATTGTATGTAGGGACGTACCTTAATGAATCGGTTGGCTATGCACAGGTAGCCACAGTCCTTGGGCATTGTCTGAAAGAAAGAGAATGAGACATAAGAAAGGTTCTCAAAATACAGTAGCAGGGATTTTTAAGTGAAACTAGGAGAAGTGCAAAGTGGGGTTCTATGAAAGGAGAAAGCAGGCCACAGCAACATGGTGGTATGTTAGGGACTTGAGAAAGATGACCCAGGATGGACTTCCTATGTGAAATTTCTGTGATGATGGGTTAGTAACTTTTTAAACAACAACATCTGATAGTTAAAGTTGTTTTTAACCCTGTGTGCTATTTTCACAGTAATATCCCAAACCAATAGTAAAAGTCTGTGAGATATAGATGCACGCTGCTGGTAGTCACTTGGAAAATAAGGGGAAAAGAGCTGCAACCATATTTGAAATGAATTGTTGAGGAAAGAGAAAAATCTTAAGGAGAGATTTTTAAAAATCCACAATTTATAGTCACTCACATTTGTCTGTTCATTGGAGTATCTTGGCCTTTGCCAATAGGCTATGAGCTCCATTAGAATAGGGACTGTTCCTGTCTTATGCATTGATAGACCCAAATATACCCAGATCTAGAATAGTGCCTAGTTCTTACTAAGTGCTCAATAAAATTTGTTGAATGGACAAAGGAACATAAATTGATCTGGGACCATAAGTTCAAGTCACTAAAAGACATGCAACCATAAGTACCTCTGCACAAGCCATTAGAAATATAGCAGCAATGTCCACAATAGCCAAACTATGGAAGAGCCCAGATGTCCATCAACAGATGAAGGGTTAAGAAGATGTGATCTATATGCACACAATGGAATACTACTCAGACATAAAAAAAAATAAAATCTTTCCATTCGCAATGACATGGATGGAACTAGAAGATATTATGTTAAGAGAAATTAGTCAATCAGAGAAAGACAATTATCATATGATCTCATTCATACATGAAATTTAAGAAACAAAACAAGATCATGGGGGAAGGGAGAGAAAAATAAAACAAGATGAAGTGGGAGACAAACTATAAGAGATTCTTAATCACAGGAAACAAACAGGGTTGTTGGAGGGGAGAGGAGTGGGGAGATGGGGTAACAGGCTAATACACTACATGTTAATTAATTGAATTTAAATAAAAAAAACTCAATGAATTCCACTGCAGTACCCAATTACATTGTGTTTTGATGTGACATCCTACTTGACTATTAATTCATGTTTCCCCTTTTGCCTTAGAGGCTAAGAAGCCCAAAACTAAGTTTTATATTCAACTGCATATCATTCCTCAACTTCAGTAATTCTTTCTGTTTTAACTTTGTCTTTTATACTGTGCAAGTGGATTTTGATCTTCCTGTAGCTAGGGTTTATTACAAGGCACTTTATTTTTAAGAGCATTCAAAGCATAATAAATATATTATACCAATAGAAAAAATATTGGAGAGGGAACTGAAATCCCTGCAGTTCTGAATAATGAAGGGATTGGGAAATTTTAATTAGTTTTAAAATATTAAAGGAATAGGTAACTATTTTGTTCACCTTCAAGTGGGTGTACTGCAGTACAGTTGGTTCTAACGTTAACTACCTAGAGTTAGCATCAAGCTTCACAAGTTAAAGGCTCAGTCCTCCACAGGACCACCCTAATGTCAGTTACCAGCTTCACTTTGGGGATCCCCAGGTCACCTGCACTTCTGACTGGCCAAAAACATGGAGATTTCCACAACCCCCTCACTAGAACATAACAGAATTCAAGAAAGTCCTATAGTTATGATTGTAGTTTTATTTTAAAGGATAGAGATCAAGAAAACCAGCCAAAAGAAGAATCACATAGAACAAGATCTGGGGGAGAATAGTGTCCAGAATTGCATTAAGGTTTCAATTCAATCTCCAGTCCCCATTCCTCTTTCTTTCACTTTTCTCCTCCAGAGAGGTGGGACTAGCCCAAATCTTCAACTCTTGAATCAAATAGTTGATCTTTAACTGGTCACCATCAGAAGATCTTTGGGGGTTCAACATGAGTCATCTCATTAGAGTTACAGACACTCCTATTACTCATTCTGTAAGTATGAATATTCTAGTCTCTAAGATATAAATAGACTATTAAACTATTCTCTAAGGTATGGCTAGATTCATCAAAACTTCAACATATCCAACAAAATATTTATTTTTAAAATTTTAATTTATTCATTATTTGTTCTGTCCCTTCCATCTCTCTAAAATCTCACTCAACAAAAAGCTGGTGCCAGAAATATATGGGTAATATTGGAATTTTTATTTATTAGAATAACTGAGGATACTCTCTACAAGGGATTGAGTTCCAAATCTGAGTAGTGGTAATCATCACTGGAGCAGTACCACTGATGAGTAGTGATGGGTGTTAAATTAGCTCTATCACCAGTTTTTCATGCTCCCTGAGCTTCCTTGGGTCAAGAATAGGGCTATTTTGAAAGTCACAGACATCTGTAGCTCTGTGACAAAAGAACTCAAGCACAGCAAAAAGCTATGTTAGTAAAAAAAAAAAAAAAAGCTAAGTTAAATCTTTTTAATAAAAATTCTTTCAGATCTCTCTGTCCACAGGCTCTGATCAGGATTTATGAAGTCTTACCTTGTACCAGTCTACTTCTTTGGAAGTTCAATGATTTCATAAAGAAATGGTAGAGCTCTCTCATCATCAACGAATTAACTCATTTACTCATTGAGTATCTACTATATATATCAAGCACGATGCTAGGTTCTGGGATATAGAAGCAAATAGAACAGACAAGATCTTTCCTTACATGGAGCTTTATTCTAATGATAGGCTGGGAGAGGTAGACAATATAAAGCAAATACATTACAAAACAAGAAAAGGACAGACTATGAAGAGTGCAGTTGGAGGAAATAGCTAGGGGAGGACACAGTAACTGAAGGGAGTACTTTAGAAGTTAGCCCAGGGAAGGTCTCTCTCAGGAGGAGACACTTGAAGTGAGACTCAAAGGTAAAGGATGGTAAAAGTCATTCCAGGCAGAAGTAAGAACTCCAGCCTGGAGAAGGAAAAGAGCTTAGTGAGAGAAATGATGAGTGATAGGGGAAGAGGCTGGGGTAGCATGCTGTGACAGATCAATCAGGGCCTCGTTGGCCAAGAAAATGAACTTGGATTTTTTTCTGAGAACAATGGAAATCCACTGGAAGATTTTTAAAATATCGTAGTAACACAATCTTACTTCTTTTCTAGAAGATTACTCTTGCAGGGCACCTGGATGACTCAGTTGGTTGAACATCTGGTTTTGGCTCAGTTCATGATCTCAGGTTCATGAGATTAAACCCTGTTAGGTTTCCATGCTCATTATGGGGTCTGCTTGAGATTCTTTCCCTCTCCTTTCCTCTCTACCTCTCCCCTACCCTGCTCATGCATGTGCTCTCTCGCTCTTAAATAAATAAATAAAATCTTAAAGAAAAAAGATTACCCTAGTCCTACTGTACAGAATAATGGAAGGAGGAGGAGAGAATGAAAGTAGAGAAAGCCAATAGGAGTCAGTTTTATAATGTAAAAATATTCTAAAAATCTACAACCTAAAATATATGCCTTTAACATATAGGACCTTGAGAACAGAAATCAATTGCCTAATTTTATAGAATGCGAATGAAATGCCAGCATCAGAGAGAAAAGAGCAAATCTAGAACTTACTTCATCAAGATACTTGAGAAAGAAAAATGTGCTTTCCTGATATGGCTCCATTCTCCATTGCCTAATGTAGTGAAATATGCCTGTTACAGTAGAAGTTCTAAAGATTTTCACTTTTATGCCACATCTTCTAGTACCATTGAGGCAAGAGGA
This sequence comes from Ailurus styani, assembly GCA_002007465.1. NCBI lineage: Eukaryota > Metazoa > Chordata > Mammalia > Carnivora > Ailuridae > Ailurus > Ailurus styani. The sequence goes on from LNAC01000174.1 coordinate 102,162, forward strand.
AAAACAAAAGCAAACAAGTAAAAAACATGGTTTAGAGAATTTACAGTTAAAATATATATTGTATTATGTAATTTGAGTGCTGATAATTGTTATTTTACCAGAAGAAATCACTTTGCTATTTCATGCGCAACTAATGAAGGTTTGCGGTACCATTAAATGTGATTTTGAAGCTCTGTGACTCCAAGTTTCTCAGTAGAAGCATGTCAGATTTTGTAAAGGAAGAAACAGAATTGCAAGATTTGATATGCAGAAATTTGCTTTACAAGCAACTCTGTGGTAGAATACTTACTCTCTGAGGATGTTTTTAGTTTCAATATATGTGCTTAACATATAGTTTGCCTCTTCTTTCTAAACATTTCACTGTGTTCATAGTAAATCCTCATGAATTTAGACTAATTGAGGTCCTGTCTGAGTTAATATAAAGTGAGATTATCATTAATAATAAGAAAAATGACATTGTATTCATTTATAACTGTGTGATAACTATAATCAATGTCTTTCACTAGAATAATCTGTGGGAAAATAGTAATATTTCAAAAGAATCTTCTCTCAATTTATAGTACCCATTATCTTTTCCTTTTTAGCATATTTAATGATTAAGGACAGACATTTTAAAAGATTATTACTCATTCAAGAAAAATCTAATTTAATAAACATGGCAAGACATTTTCACAGAAGACTTCTCCCCAAAAAATGGTATTATATTTTTCTTTCCTTAACGTTTTAAATCTCTGGGTCTCCCTCACTCTCTCTCCCTCCCTCTGTGTGTGTGTGTGTGTGTGTGTGTTTATTTCTTCACTTCTTTCCTCCCACCCCACCTCTTCTTTTTATCCTGGTGACTATTTGCAGACATCCAGAGGAACAAAATTGTTTCTTTAATTAAAAGGAGAAAAACAATTTTTAAAAGCTGCCATTGTGGGAAAATGTTTTCAGAAATGAAGCATCAGGGGCTTTGGCTATGGCCTCTGTGCTGTTTTTCCGACCGTTTTGGTATTTTAGTGACCGTAAAGAAATGACCCTTAAAGTTGCCGTGTCAGGCTGGTAATAAAATGACGTCTTGGGAAAACCAAACTCTTTCTTTCCCTGCACTTTTTTTTCGTCCTGTAATTAGACTTGCCATCATCGGGGACCGTCCTTGTTATTACCAGCCTCCCTCTCGCCTCTGCTCAGGGACAGCGAGAGCTAAGTGAAGGCGTCCGCTAGGCACCGGGCAGACGATTTGGGCACAAACCGCATTCACAACAGCTGCGTTTTCCCTTTGTTAACCTCCGTATCTTCGAGAATTCTTGCTTTTATTTTCAGGGGCCCTGCTTGGCATCCTTCTCCCTTGTGCTTCTTCACAGTGTGCTATTATTTGTCATGGAAAACAGGAAAAAAGATAGCTGCTGCTCTGGCTTTTCAAGCTCCCAGCCTGCCTAACCCTTTTCTGGAGTCGGTCAGCAGCCAGGACCATTGCTAAGGACAAACATGGGGTTGCCACTTGTGTCTAGTGCTCGTCTCACTGGATCTGGTACTTTCAGTTGAGTGCCCTGATGTCACTCTTCCAAGTGAATGAATCCCGCAGGGATTGTAGAGAGGTCTGAGGTGGCTTTTCACCACGCCAGGGACCCCACGTTGTCCCCTCAAACCATCCACAGACTCACCTTCCGCGGTGCCTGCCGGCACCAGGGCAGATGTAGCTAATTCGCACACTCCCACCTCGGTTCGCCTTCTGCTGGCTTCCGCTCAGATGCCATCAGAGCAAGGAAAAGTCATCCATGCTGTTTCTTCTCTGAGAGAAATTTGAAGACTTAGGATTTAAAGGCCGGTATTTCATGGGCCCAAACTATTGACTGATAAGTTGCCAAGCACCAACTAAGCATTCTCCCCAATTATATTCATTCATTAGAAAAATAATAATAATGAGCAACTATGACACGTTGGGGCCTAAGGCAAAGAAAATATAATCCTCATCTTTATGGGGACTCTAATTTGGTGGAGGTATACAGGGAATCTATACATCTGTATGTGAACGTTTAATCAAAGATTTTTTCATGTGGGGATAAGTGCAGTGGAAGAAATAAAGTGGTAAGTGCGAAGGGAAAGACTGATCATCCAGAAGATGCCCCTTAAGCTGGATCTGAAAAAAGGAAAGAAGCCAGTTATTTGAAACGCTGGAGGAAGAGCATACGGTGGAGGGATCAGCAAACACGGGGGCCCAGGGACGGAATTGAACTTGCCTCCTTAAGGGACAGAGCACCAGTATGCCAGGTATTTGGGGAGATATACTGGAATATGCATAGCCCTTTTGAAGTTTACAGTCAGTATTTTATATAGCATGGGAGAAGAATCAGTACAGGTAATCTTTCCAATGGAGTGGAAATGATATACATCTAGAACATTTTCTGACACATATTAACGCCTCATCGATATTTATTGGGTACACCCCTTGAAATTTACTTTTCAGTTATTTCAGCAAACATTTGTCCGTATTAATAGTAATATCAGCTTCTACGTGTTTGCATATCATTTAATACTCACAGCAACACTAAAAGGTAGTGGCTGTTATCGCCTCTTTAAAAGATATGCAAACTGCCACTGAATGAGTTTTCAAAAACTTGCGGAAGGTCACGGGTATACAAAAAAGTAGACTGGAAACTGAAACGCAGGTCTGCCTGTTTACCACCTCCCGCACCCCACTCCCCCACTTCCCCTGCCCGGTTAGTTGGGACTAGCCTACTGTGAGTTATGCACTGGGTTAGAAGGTGAACAAACAGGGGAGCCCGGGTGGCCCGGTTGGTTGGGCTTCCCTTTCTTGATTTCAGCTCAGGTCATGATCACAGAGTTGTGAGATCTAGCCCACTCCCCCCCCAACCCCAGGGGATCCTTGCTGGGTGTGGAGCCTGCCTGGGATTCTCTTTCTCCCTCTGCTCTGCCTAATCACTACCCCGCCGAAGGTGAATGCTTTCTCTCATAAAATTGAAAGAGTGGCTGGGCTATCAATTCCAAGAAGAAAGAAATGGGGTGCAGACCTCAGCAGGGGTCGGGTCGCTGTCTCTGCTTTCCAGGTGCCTCCTTCACAGTGTAGCTGACTTTCTCCTACTTCTGAGGTTCTGCTTAAATTAAGCTTCTTCAGAAAGAGACTCGGACGGGCGAATGAGGTTAGGTTCTCATGCTTGTAGTCCAAAGGGTAGAAGCTACCTAAGAAGGAGGTGTGGTTTTCATATTGATGGGGGGAAAAAAAGGCTACTGAACACATCACCTCTAACCTCACATTTTACAGATAAAGAAACTGAGGTTCAGGGAGAAGTGATTTTTTTTTTCCCTCAAAGTCACCTAATCCTTGATCTGAGAAAGTTGCAATTAAGAAAAATGTCAAGTTCGTCCTTAGAATGTTAGGTCTCTTGTTCCTGCCTTAATGACACCTCTTATGGGGCCTTTATGCTTCCTTATTAAGACCCTTACATTATAAATGATCAGCCATTTGGAGCTTAGTTTAAACTAAAATGTTCCTGGATATATTTGTGAGGATATATATTCCTCACTTTAAGAAGTGTAAGGCCTTATTCCCTACAAAAGACACCCTAGGAACTGCTGAATGGAGAGAGGAGAGGCATTCACTAGGTAAAGAGATGTCTCCCAAAATTCTTAAAAACTTGGAGACCAATGTACTACTCATCTTTCCCTACTGAGCTCTTTAGGATAACATTTCAGGTCCATTTCACAAAGCCTATGCCTGGCCTTCTATATGAATTCCAGTTGAAGAAGTTAATGTTGTTTTTCTCAATATTTTCTCAAAATTTCAATTGACAAAAGTATTGAACTTTCTTGATTTAATTAGCTACTGAGTAATGACCATGGATATTCTCAAGCAAATTTTTGAACCCTCCATCACATGACACACATCTGTCGATATAAAACAGACCCAATCCAACTTACATGTCAGGTTCCGAGCATTAAGACTGTGTCCAAAATAGTGTCTTTTCCCAGCAAAAACTAAAACATGCTGTGACTATAGTAACCTTCCCAGGTAAACCCCAAATTGCTCTTTGCCCCGTCTAAGCAGATCAGATTGTGCCAAGCTTGCCACAGTTGGAAGTCACTGTGTTTGAGCTCCTTTTACCATTTCAACAAGCTAATAGAAAAATTCAAAACTTCAGTTCAAAGTGCTTGGAACAGTCTGCAGAGAGTTCAGAACCTTACAAGACCCGAACCTGAACCGGTTTCTTTAACATCCGCAGTGGATGTTGATAGCCCTCTGGGAATTAATCTCACAATCAGACTACAAGAAAGATCGAGGATAAGAGTGATGAAGTTAGGGCAGAGACATGAAGAAGATCTTTCCTTAGGGGTTAAAGAGAAAAATGTATTCAGAACATCAATCTCAGTAGCCTAGGCTGACAGATGATGTTTTAAGAAATAACCATCAACAGCAGGGAAACAGTTTCTTTAATTGTACAATCACTTTCGGAGCTATTTGGAGTTGTCTGCTGAAACTCTTTTCAAATACAAACACATATACACACCCACACACATTTATTGAGAGCAAATACCCATTGCTGTAGTTAATGGAGTGAAATACAGCTGAAGTGGGACTAGGAGAGCAGCAGGGGAGGAATTGTGGAAGCCAAGTTAACTGCTCTGATACAAACTGACTTTTTTTGGTCTTTTCCAGCCAGACTATATATTATTGTGTGTTGTGTTAGGATGGGATGCTTTCTGTAGTGAATGCACCGTATAAGGTGAAAGGTCAGCAAAATGCTACAACTGAGGTTTTCTTTCCCTCTTTCAATTCAGGAGCTTCCACGTTCCACACCTTAGTGTACTAATAACTGCAACGTGATGGAACATTATGATGACTCTGTACTTGCCAAGACCAAGTCCTCACCTAGGATTCTGCTCGGGGAGGAGAGATTCCAATATGAAAATCGTGTCAAAAAATGGGAAGATGTCGCAAAACGGCCACCACCATGATGAAGAGCTAAAAGGATTGATTTATGAGGATGGATTAAAACAACTTAATAGAGTGGCCAAACCATGACCCAACTCCATAGGACTGTCATATGCTTTGAAGTTAGAAGGGACTTTTGTAAGCAGGAAATCTCGACATAATAGGTCATAGAAGGGAGAAAAGAAAAGATCTTCACCTGGCCGGTGTGTTGCATACAGGGCTAAGACCGCAGTGGGTTAGTAAGTCAAGACCTAAGGTTTCTCTCCTCATGGTGATACAGTGCAAGTATCTCCTTAGAAGTAAAACACACGATTCTAGAAGGATGTTAAATGCCAGTGCACAAATGACTCTTAGAGAGCCACGTGAGAGGGGCCAAATGAGATGATGTCACAGGTCTTTCTAAATCTCTAGTGTCTATGATTCTGTCATTTTTCAAGTCATTATTTTTGTGGGGTTTTTTTAAATGCATTATGTAGACAAAAAAAGTCTTTAATTTTAATGTCAATATGTGCCTTCAAAATCCAAAGACTCTCACTGACAGTCTATTTACAGACTCATCAAAATAATTATTTCAGCCACTTAGGACGTACAGTAATGGTAATCTGTGCATCCTAATAAAGGGACTTTCCATTATAAAAAACAAAAAACAAAACCACCCTGAGACATAACTTCTTTTTCTAGCTAAAATGTGAAAACTGTCATTTAATGATGTGAGTTCCATAGTGGTCATTTTCTTAGGGGGAAATGTATGTTGGCACCTGCAAACCTGCCATACTTCCCCATTTTCTTGCTCTATTTTTGTGATTACTGTTAATATAAGGAATGAAGATTTAGTACCTACTGATCAGCAGTAGTAAAATTAATATTTTTTTCTAATTAGAGAGCTTATCAGTGTAATTCGAAGAGCAGAACAGCACCGGAGCTACGCATAGAGGATTGGCTTCTGAATCACTGGTCTTGGACAATCTTTCACCATTGATATACTGCATTGTTTTGAGCATGCAACTTAATCTCACTGTGCTTTTGTTTCTTCTGAAGAGCCAAGAAGAAAAGAAGCTGCAGCAATAGTGGCAGCCACTGTCAATGTGGGAGATGGGATTTTCCTCTACATCCTTCTGGAATTTCCTGAGGATAAGCAAGCTCTTTGCATTAAGGTCTTCGAGATACTTAAACTGGTAGGAAAACAAATCTTACCTACTTAAAATTTTCCTGTTTTTATAACACTTCAGTGGATGTAGTAGATATTCAATAAATGCTCCATTGAACTGAATTACCAATAATTTCCCCAGCAATTGATGTCAGCTTAGAATATGCGTTTTTGATAGTTTAACCTTACTGTCAGAGAATGGTATTCTTGAAAGTGAACAATAATTGTAATTACTTTTCCTAAAGAGAGCATTAAATTTGAATGCCAAAACTGTGCTGTTTAGCAAACAGAAATATAATAGATACTCATTCTTTTTTTTTTTTTTTTTTTAGGTGCAAGACATTTTGAAAATAAGTAGAGAGCTTTGTAAAAGTAATTAGAGAGGTCTCTTGGTTCCATGCTGTGGTCAACCCCAGGGCAGAAATGGGGAGAAGGGAGGTCAATGAAATTTCTGATTCTAGAATATATGTAACACAAGTCACCCTCTGCTGAGAGTGAGGGTTATACTTTAGCAGAAGAATAAATGCAGCCACATATTCTCTTCTCCAGAAATGGGAACAGAGAGGCCAGAATCAGAATGGAATCTCACTTGAAGAAAGGCTTTTTGAATATGCACAATACATAATGAATCTTCACATCAGAGCCCTTTGAAAGTCCGACCAAATAAATGGGGAGCCCTAATCAATGTTAATACCATCTCAGAAACCAGTCAGCTCCTTCTTTAAGAGTGGTGTTGATATACATGCTAAGGGAATGGGAGTAACCAAGGCAGATATCGAGCTAATCCCAGTGACAAAATTCTTGCCTTTAGTTTGCAGATGATTAAGACATTTTATTTCTTGAGGGTTAGGGGGTAGATTTTACATGTATGAGCTGTTTCCACTTTACATCGGTTTCGAATAGAGTCTGAGTAGGAAAAAATTCCAAAGTACCTTTGAAAATCCTATTGTCCTTCTTTGTAGCCTCTTTATGTTGAATATGAAAAAAATTAAGAATTATTCTCTTTGAGTTAAACTTCTAAAAAACCAGTATCTTATGTCTTTCCTTTCCATTTCTTTACATTTAGTAAACATGGACCTCTTTTCTTGCTATGAAATTCATGACACTTATGCCTCTTTTCTCATGATTTTTCTAAGTAAATGTTGTATTTCTATGATTTTGCTTTTGAACCTATTTTCAGTGTAGTTTTCTTCACTTTAGCACTTTGTGATGTCATTTTTATTGTGGATCTATACACGTTTGAGTGACCTTTTCAGTCAGGGTTCAACCAAAGGCAAATGAATCATCAGAGATCTGGCTTGCAGTGGGACCCAATAATTTTATTTCACTGGTGTTAAAAATGGAAAAGGAAATCAATTGTTTCAAGAAAAGATAATATCACTTGTGCAAAATAACAGCCAATCTTTACAAAAGAATGCACACACTTTTTTTGGTACCCTCTGACGGATACCACCATCAGGAACTGGGGTACGGGATATTGAAGACCCAAATATGTCATTTGCTGATAGAAACAATTTAGGCTCCCTTTTTAGCGACTTGTCATAATATTAGACAATGTGAGTAAAAGAAATAATTTACATTATGAAAAACTCAACAAACAAATTCTGTAAATAATATATGCTGAAGAGCAGTGTGTAGCTCTAGCGGAATATTGCTTAGAGAGATTTTGTTTAAAACATTTATTGGAGGCATATATTACAGTATATCATTTACTGGCTGGAAGCCATGCAATATGTGTCTTTACAAAAAAAAATTACCTTGTAATATGAGCCCCTCCAAGGCATAATTATATAATAAAGTTCTTATTGGGAAAACTGGAAGTAGGCCAAGGCTTGTCCAAATATAGTGAATGTCAGAGCCAAATTTATTATCCTTAGCTATTAACAGGAGAAGGCAGGTTTTGTTTACCAAGCCTAATTCTCTCCTAATTACAGCCACTATAAAATAATTACTATCCATGGGATAACAACACAAGACAGAGTGACTAACAGAAGAAACTGCAGGGGTTAGAAAACAGAGTGCAATTCTGTGTCATTTTGAACAGCTTGTGTACTGCCGTGAACAAATTAACGGACTTCATTAAGGAATTATGTTTTAAGAGTGGCTTTGCGGTGAAGCAGTAAAGCAATTAATGCATCTTATTTGGTCCTAGATCTGAGTTGTCGTGCAGTTGGAGATAGCAACTAAATTTTTTTTTAAATTTTTGATGTATCAGGTTTAATAGGATTCAACCACATTACTGGGCGAGATGGTTAATGAGTGTAGAGAAAAGACTCTATTTTGGACAAATGATATCCAGCCCCTGCTAACTTGTTCTGTCTTTATGAGCAGATTTCTTACCGTGGTGATTTTAATAATCTACTGAAGACAAATGCCAACTTTTATCTAACTCCATTTCACAACCTACCCTTGTGTCCTAAACTCTGTTGGATTAGACTTTTGATGAAAGGTGTAGTTTTCAGAAAGGCAAGAAAAATGTATCCATTTGAGCCACAAAACTGGGAACTTGAAATATTATTTCAATATTTCATATTTGCTTTCCACACAAATCAAAACGGAATATTATCCAGTTGAAACATGATGCTTCATTAAATTCTCAATGTTTCCCGTTCCCACATTCCCTAACCTCTTCCATCTCATCACAGAGCCCCAGAGGTGTAAAGAAACCTTGCTGTAGATCTTTGTACCCTTGAAATACATGCACCAGAATCAACCACTATTCTTACTACTTGTGCACAATGGCAAGGGGAAAAGGTCAAGCTGTGCCTCTTGCTGGTTCTGTGTCTTTTCTCTCTCCACACCCCCCAACCCCACCCCTCTCTGTAAAGGGTCATTTCTCCCTGCAGTAGGAAAAACGCTCCTGTTTTGGTGACTTGGTGAACACGTACAAACTCAGCACACTTGGGGAGTCTGTTTTAGATACTCCTTTTAATAGGCCTCCAGATGGCCACATAAAAGCAAGAGGATTATTATAGCAACTCCCAACCGGGCCATTAGAGATAAAGGTGGACCAGAGTTTCCTTTAAAACCATTTTTTTTTTTTGAGGAATATATGATCTGATCATAAAAAAAAATCCTCGATATAAAAGTAGGGGAAGAAGTTCTTCATCCAGAAATTCATTTCGGTATTCTAGTTCTTTCCACAAATGTCCCTTTATGCAAATAAAGCCACTTGGTTCAAAGTTAGAGCCCCAAAATGTAAGTTTGTTTTTTTCCAACAATTTTGTGGCATGCTTTTGTGGGTTTTTTTTTTTAATTTAAAAAGCCTTATTTCCCCTCTTTTTTATTCTCCAGACACTGAATGTTTCTATAGGGAACTAAAGTTAAGAAAAGAATCGGCAATAAAGAGATTTTTGAAAAAACATTTCATGTGGAATAGAAAATATTCCATCATAATATATATCTATCATATACACATATCACACATATATATCATTTATATATATGTATAATCACCTCCTCATTGTACAATCAATTAAAGAAGTGTCATTGAACGTCTCCTTTTTCTACCCCCAGAAGCCACAATAGCTCTGAGGCTGAAAAAAGGACTGGCTAGCTTTACACAGTGTAATCATGGTTGCCCCTTTCCTACTTCCTCCTTTCCGTATTTTCAAAACATTCCAATAAGCACCTTTCATCGTATTTTTGAAGTTTTGTTTTGGGCATCACCACCCACACCCACAGCCCTCCTATGACACATACGCACTTTTGTTCACCGCAGGCCAAAGCAGACATACGTAATACATAATATTAGGCTAATATTAGGCATAATAATATTAGGCATAATATTAGGCTAATACATAATATTAGGCTATTACCTAAGTATTGGCCAAGTTTTTCTCCATTTAGCCCCATGACAGTTTTACTATGAACTCCTCCCGGATTCTAGGATTCTAGAGTTAACTTGTTGGCTTGCCTTAGTTTGAACTGTGGCCTTTCATCTTTTCTCAGCTCTCCTTGGGAATGTGAGAGAAAAGTTGGAAGAGACAGTATCGAGAATTACTAACTAGTTCCATTTCGAACTGGACGTTACCTTTATCATTCTCATTATTGTTGTTATGAAATATTTCAAACACATATGAAATATCTCAAACACATAAAGTACAGAGAATAATAAACACTCATGTTCACTAAGATTTAACAAATGTTAATGTATTATAAAAGGTTTTACATTGTTGTTTGAAGTATTTTTTTTCCTCATAAAAGGTCACAGAAAGTGTTGGAACCCACTTTGTCCCCTCAACTAATGGCATGAAGCTCCTTTACTTCCATTTTCCCATCCTCCTAAGGGTAAAATAGCCACTGTCTTCAAATTGGTGTGTAACATTCACATCCATGTTTGTATATGTTTACTACATATGTAGATGCCCATAAATAATATACTGTTCTATGATTTTAAACTTACATTAATGTCATCACGCTACTGCTTGCCTTTTCACTCACCATTGTGTTTTCAAGACTTATTTGTGTCGATGCATGTAGAATTGATTGATTTATTTTAATTGCTATATAAGTTTCCACCGTGAATACGAATATAACACAATTCATAGGTGCATTGTTCAACTGAGAACAAGGCCACCTATGTTGTGCAATTTAGGGGATGAAGGAGAAGAACCCTTTCCTTTTTGGCTTGTAATGTTTTAATTTTTATACTAAAACCCGTGTTGTTGTTTAAAACCACATTTTAAAATGTCACAGAGTACGACGGTAACAACACAATGAGACTTTCTAATAAATTACACACACACACACACACACACACCCGGAAGAATTCATCCTTTGGCAGTCCTGTAAGTGTCAATGTGGAGAGACCACGTCGATGTCGGCCACAGTGGCAGAGAGAAGTTAGGGTGAAGGAAGGGAACTTCTGCCATGTCTAGTAAAGGCTAGAGCTACCAGAAATTATATGCTCTTCATAATGAATGAAGAAGTTGGTCCAGAAACTTTTAAAGCTTATAGCCCAATTCAATTAATACCATAAAAATAATGCATTGATATGGTGGATGGTAAAGACATGGCAATGTACCATGTCAATGATTCACAGATACTTAAAGATCCTGAATTATGAATTAATGTAATAGATCCTAATGGTTCTGCTATCTCAGTGCATTAACTGATGAGTTACAACTGGTGCGATAATGTGGTGTCAATCCAAGCATTTACAGGCTCTTTTGTGTCTTCATTTCGATCTTTCTATCTAGTTTAGAGACTTTTAAATTCCATTTAAAAAGTAAACACGATTATAAATTTAAAATGTTACAGTGCTATCAGATGTCTAAAGAAGGCAAAGATGGTTGACTCAAGGTCACTAATATCCATTTATCAGACATCAAGTGTAACACGTTGCATACTGAAGCATTGTTTAGTAGGAAGTAAGAACCAGCAGGATAAGTGCCATTATCGGTGACCTCTCTTCTCAGGAATTAAAATTTTTCAATACACCTGTTCTCTATGGTCAGCTCTAAACACAGGTAAAGTAAACATCAACCCTCCAAGCATATTTCAGGGACCATGGGGCAAAAACAGCCTTTCAGAAATCTCTTTTCCACCAACCTGCCACAGGGTCCGAAATTCCCTTCATTTGGAATTTTAATTCCTTTGACTTGAGGCATTTTTATCTAGAAGAGTTCATAATGTGAGATAAATACAAGTAAGGAAAATAGCACATTAAACTTTTATCATTCATTGAGATCTTAGGAGGAATATCTTCATACGAGCTGTTAACCAGTTACCTAACAATAGCTTGGGGGAAAAACAGAATAGTTCACTGCCATGTTTTGATGGGTGAAGAGAAGAAAAATCTATACTGTAAGAAGCTGTCTGGTGGGATTTTGAAGTAAAGAAGAATAGGGGACCAGAGGAAGCACCGAATAGTGAATGCTTTGGAAGTTGAGGAGAGATGATACTGAGAATTGAGAAAAGGGCATTGAAGAACAACTGTGTGTGTGCGTGTGTGTGTGTGTGTGTGTGTGTGTGTGTGTGTATTAGGTGTGTACATGAAAAGTACCTACTTTAGAATTTTGCCCTTGGCTAAGCCTTTCTGTGCACAACTAAGTCTTGTCCCTTCTTACACACATATTATTTTGCCTGTCCTCTAATTTAAAACTAAAAAAAAAACTTCCTTAACACCTCAAATTCCTTAACACCTCAAGACATACTCTATGAACTAATACATATCTCATAGCCTTGTACAAGATGTGTTTTATTTTTTTTCTTTCTTGAATTTTTATTTATCTCTTTATGTTTTATTTTATGCTTTTTGGCAACTAAAGGAAATACTCATGCAAGTTTAAAATGCTGATACTGCAGAACTTTTGTGTTTGCTGGAAGTCTGTTTACACAGATTATGCTTCAGGTAAACACCAAGCACGTTTATATTTGGGTAGGAATTAATTCAAAATATTTGCTTCATAAACAATACTGTCACCTATTTGCTCACAATCACACTTGGAACTTGGTTTGAACCAGCTACTTTTATATAAGTGACAGTCAACATCTCAATAATTTTGATGAGCAAGGCCACTTTCTATGTGTCTTTGAGATACTGAGATTTGAGGAATTGTAATCAGTTTCCCCTAAGAAAAACACCAACTTCGGTAGCTGTCCTTGGTTGACTGTTTACCAAATTCCAGCCACTGGGAGGCAGTATTGTGTAGTAGTTAAAGTCGAGTTTTGGCGTTGGCTAGTCAAGGGTTCAAGTCTAACTCTGACATAAATGTGGATCAGTTAACCTAAGCTTTCATTTTTTTTTTAATCTTTCAAAATTGGATAAAACCCACTTCTCTTGTATGCTGTTTTGAAGATTAAATGAGATAATGTGTGTTAAGCGCTTAGCATTCGGCTGGTGCTCCTGAAACCCAAGACATCTGATCTTTAGGTGAAAGCAGGTGATGATACCATGGATCTAGTCCAACCTACTGATGCTTTTCTACCCTCCTCATACACTCCCCTAACCTCACACTTTCCTCTCTTAGAGATGGGTGTCATGGACCCAGCTGCAGAAAGATGTTAGTATTTATGAGGAAAATCTTTGGCATCAAGCCAGGGTACCCACCTCGGACTCTGCTCCTGAGTGCCTCCCACCGACACTCATATCGCAGCACCGCTTGAGGGCTGCAGTGCTGCCCTTTCGTCATTTCCTCTGTTATCTAGCACCAAATGGTCTTCAGTGACAACTGCACGAGCCCCAGCATTCTCTGGGCATTTCTCCTACTGGTAAGAACATGATGCTGTTAGAAATGATGCAGTGTCAGAGTCTAGCATATCACTTAATAAAACTTTGCACTCCCAGGGTAGTCCCTATTCTTTATATTCCTATCCTTGAATTTATTGTCTCCTATTAAACTTAATTATTCAAAGTAACAAATGGATATTTCACTAAAGAATCTTCGGTAAATATATCAATTTGTTTACGGAGCTACACGGAAGAACTCTCTTCTCGACACTGCATTAACATTTCAGGAACCACACAGTAGTTTATAGGTCTTGAGACAGAAAACACTTTCAAAGAAATCCACTGTCCCAGTCATATGTGGAACCTTTATTGTGGAATTGACACTTGCCCCTGTGTCCAGCGTAGTCACTGATTTCAATTTCACTGCTTACATCCAGCCTTTGACAAGCTATTTTGATGACTTCATTCACAAGTTATTTTCCTATTCTCAATGATCATTGACCCTAAAAATAAACTAGCTTGGGATTCTTTGGGATCTAGACAAGTTTCACTGTATCTTTATCGCTTAAGAAATAAAATAATAAATGTTGGTTCAAAAGTCATGTCTAGGAGTAAAGTCCGTTCTCATCCTTTAGAGTTTGGACACTTTTTCAGTTGGTTAATATATGATGAGCCTATATTCATAAAGATGTCACTGATCATCAGGTTCTTCCCAAGATAAATCCTACAGTAAATTCCTCACGACATGTAAGTAAATGTATTGCATGTTCTACAATTATTTCATTTGCAGATGAAGGGTTCTTGTATTTGCCCTTAACTTTTCTGGGCAGAAATTCAGAAGCAGACCTCTGGACTGTTAAGACGCACAGCTGTACCCTGCAGGTAGAATGAAAAGGTCCTAGATGAGGTCTTGAATGCGTGTCCTTACATGCTTCACACTGCAACCTAATGTGCAGCCGCGGACTACCCCACCTGAGATAACAAATGAGAAATTCTCAGGGCTGTTGAGCACTTTGCAAATTTTCACAGTGGATCGGCACAAACTTAGTTTGCACAGGTGTTCACATAATTGTGATTCATTGGAAAAATTCTCAGTGCTCAATAGCCCTCGCACTTTTCCCTCCTAGGTGCTGGTTGAGTATGAGTATATTGTGAGGAAATGTGCCATGATGTTGGGCTCCACTGGCTCTTGGCTAAAGGGTGTTGGGCTGATAAAAAAGAACTGCTAAATGTGTCCAATTCTCTTGGTCCATTTGCTTAAGTTTCTGAAACTGGAGAATGACATGTATTCAATAGTTCAATAGATAGAAACCAAGTCCAACATTAAAAAAAAATACATCCCTTCTGATATTAGATAATATTAAGACTTTTTCTGAGGTTATTTTAAAAATCATTAAATCCCAAATAATGTAAAGGTCTCATTCCTCATTTTTCTTGCATTGTAGCTTCCATATTCTGGGGAATTGTGCTCAGTCCCATCTAATTGCCAGCTCTGCTCATTTCTTAAGGTTGGCCACCATTTAGAATAGGACTCAAAGGTAATCATTCTGAACTAGTGAGACAGCTCACTCTGTAATCAGCCCCTAGTATCAGTCTTAGCTGGTCTGTTTACAGAGTCAAACAAAATGACCTGATACAAGATTTGCATAGCCTTTAATGCAATGAATTAAATAACTGGGATTTAAAAAACAACTGATCATATAGTTAATGAATATTGATTGGGCTCCTACACTGTGGTTGACTTCATGGTAAGTACCCTGAATTTGAGAATAAAGTAAAAGAGAAAGCATCTGCCAATGCTTCATGTGTGATCCATACATGTCTGCTTTACTCTATGATTTTTTTTAATAAACATTGAATTAAAAGGATTTCAAATTTTTATGGTTTCTTCCATTGAAAACTACTTCAGCAGACTTGCCTGTTGCTTATTCTTATGTTCCTGCCTACATGAAAAAGTGTCTCTCTTCACAATATAACCAGAATTTCTTCTTAAGGGAAGTGATCAAACAGTTCAGACTCTATTTCTGTTAAACTTCCACTAATTTCTTTCAAGCATTTGATTTATAAGTCTATGATGATTTGAATGGATCTATAGACTTTTTCCAACTCCCTCCTAAAGAAAAAGCAAACACATGCTTCCATAAATTTTTTCAAATAATCAGGTAGAGATATAAACCTCAGCACAGATGCAAAAACCCTCAGTGGTCCTTATACTATCTCAAACCTAGAACTTTCCTTGTGTAATCACAAAGGAGGGTCCAGGTCTTTTTTTTTATTCTGAAATACTACAGCTCTTCTGAAAAATGGATGTTTCTCCATTTTCTTTTTTTTTTTTTAAAGATTTTATTTATTTATTTCACAGAGGGAGAGAGATCACAAGGAGGCAGAGAGGCAGACAGAGAGAGNCGCTGAGCAGGGAGCCCGATGCGGGCCTCGATCCCAGGACCCTGAGATCATGACCTGAGCCGAAAGCAGAGGCATTAACCCACTGAGCCACCCAGGCGCCCTGTTTCTCCATTTTCAAATAGAGAAAGAGAACATTAGTACTGACAGAAATCCCAAATCTTTCATCAGCTACATCATGTTCCCAAATAAGACACTAGGCTAAAAGACACATTATTATCAGCAGATGCTTTAGCCCCCCATTCTTGGATTCTCTGCTATTCTTTTTACCTACAGTGGACCAGGGTGTCACTAAGATTCCAGCTGTCTGAACTAGAAACAGAATTGTATGACCTTAATGTCTCCTTTTCTCTGAATTCTTGCTAAATTTACTAACTCCTACTAGGTCTTTCTAGATGAGGAAGGCCATTCCAAAAAGAGAGGGAAAAAACCACATCTGAGATACAGGAACAGTTTCATGAAATTTCAGAATTAAAAAAAAAATCAAAAAGGAAAAGGTCCAAAAATAGAGCACTTACTAAGGAACTAGAATGTTTAAATTGTGTTTCTAGAAGACTCTGTCATTTGTCTTTGATTCTCATCAGAACTTGGTTTTGAGAGAACAGGGCACGGGAAAGGCAGTGGATTCCTGTAGCAGTACACAGAAGGTATGCTACTCTTGCCCCGGTAGGTGTGGGAGTATAAACAGATGAAAAATCTTTCTCCAACTTAGCGATGGGACAGGGAGAGGAAATTGGTCCAAAGCTAATGAATAACTTTTGAAGTCTTACATACAAATAATATTTATTGATAGATGTACACAGAGAATCTTTAGTGTAGAAATTGTAGAAGCCTAAGATTGCTAATCGTTGCACAAGCATTTCATGGTCCACAAATATCTATTATATTATGTTCTCTAAAAACTTCATTTATCATACTGAAATACATAGACTCTGTCTAAATAGTAGGTAATAGCTGAAGCCAAATCAAACAGTTAGCAAACTCATGAAGTCATGAGTGAGCAGTGGGATATTGTTTTCTTTTTAAGATCTGGTGCAAACCGGGAAGGTCCCTTTCTGGATTGTCTACATGTACAGCCCCATCTCCAGACTGCTACCTTTTATTGTCAAGATCACCTTTTTTATTGTAAGAAATTAACTTTTGGTGAATATCTAAGCTTATGGTGATATTTGTGAACCAGACAGATCACTACTGAGAACTGCAACTCTAATTATATTTGAAATGCCTCTTCATTCATTTATGTTTATTATTGCCTTCCTAAGACAAATTTTTAGCTTTCTGCTCAGTAGTGTAAACTGATTTGTTCAGTCTTGATTCCAAACTGCAGGCATTACTTGATGTGTTTTCTTTAATAGTGAGAGATATGCTACTCCATCCTTAAAGCTATGTTCAGGATGTTTTTCAGGCCTGAAAACTAAATATCTATAGCATTTTTTTTTAGCTCAATAAGACCTCTTCTTTCTCTCCCTCTTCCTCTCTCTCCCTGTCTCCCCTATCTCTCAACACCATCATGAGTGCTAATTTATGTGATGATTCTGCTATTCTAATGTTATTCTACAATTCACAAATAAGGCACTTCACATCCTTAAAATTTGTCTCCAAAATATTACAGCTTTGTTCTGATATTATCTCTGTGTCTAACTTTATATAACCATATATTTTTGTTTACAATTCTTTAGTAGGATAGAGAGAGTTTTGCATTGGCCACTTAATACTTAATCATCTTTATAATACTTAAATTATCTTTATAAGAAATAAAAGAAAAAATGGATGCATTCTTTCTTTTATGGAGTGGGATACTGACCATGGATATTACTAAGACCAGTGGAGTATGTTAGAAATATCATACTTAAAAAAAAAAACAAAACTGTGTGTTGGGAGTGGGGGTTGGAGGAGGAATGCCTATAGAGTTGGCAACATTATTTCTTGTGCTAGTCTCCCTGAAAGTATATTAAAAACAAAATAACCTCTCTTGGGTCTGGGATGCTATAGGTATACCCTTGCTGAAGGCAGTGGGATAGACCAGATGGTCTCTTGAGTTCCCCTCCAAGCTTCTCACACCCTAATACATGGTCAGAATACAAGAGATTCAACTTTATTCCCATTTTGAGGAAGGTATTCTTTTCGGTTGGCCCCCTTTTCACCCAGATATTGTCTAAGCTGCATTAACTCGCTTCTGTTAGGGAGCACTGGATTTCTGTGGTATTGGAAGAAAAAAAATCCTCTTGCATCAGATTCAAATGTTTTCCAGATCTACTGGTGGTAATTGACATGATTCATTTTAATGAGTTAGAAGTATTTGAAGAGCTTTCAGTGAAAACATGTGGGCCGCTCTATAAATTCCTAGGCTTTTAGAATCCTCTCAGTCTCCAGTGTTTCTACATTTGCCATATCCAGTAAACTGATAAACAAAAATGATTTATTGTAAAATAGTTATAAGTAAAGAAATGTCCTCTGAGGATACAATAATTGTTTTCATTTTCCTTTCCCCAGTGCCAGTGGTATAATAAAATGCTAATAGATGCAAATTATGCATGATCTTTAATGCATACTAAAGAGAGACCATTTAAAAATCAGGTACCTTTTGTTGGTGAGTAAGCAGTGGAATATTGTTTTCTTTTAAGATCTGGTGCAAACCGGGAACGTTCCTTTCTGGATTGTCGGCATGTATAGGCCCACCTCCAGACTGCTGCAGTTAGACATTCCAGAGGAGGGGTGGAGGCAGAATAGGGGGAGGAGAAGAGGCAAACAAAAACATCTTTGACGCCAAATGAATCCATAAGGAAATCTTGGAAAGAAAAACAAGCCTCACCCCAACCGGACAGCCACTGCGACTTACAGAAGAGAAAATTGAAATACATGAAAAATCAATGAGGTAATAATTAAATTGGGGGCCACACCGGGCAGCAGCCGGGACACTCCATGCATTTGGTAATGGAGGCAGGGAACTGAAGTCATCAGTAGTTAAGAGGGAGCAAAGAACAGCCCTCTTCTTGAAGCTAATTTCATGATGAGACACTAAAAAACACATACCTGCTACAGTAGAGCAGGATATTTATAGGAGGTTAAAGATACAAATTAAAGTCCAGGAGCCTATACATTCCTGATTACCCAGCATTCTTAAATCAGTCCTCCTCAGTCTCACACCTGGGGTCTCAGCTGCAGCGTAGCTGTCATTTACGCTACCCATGGCCCACGATTGATGACAGTCATTCGCTGATGAAGCTGTATACATCATTTCTGTCCGAGCTGCACTGGCCAGATGGACCCTGACCATCCATCGCCTGTCAGGGACGCATCTGTTCACACTGCTGCTAGGGGTACTAACAAGTCATTGGCTTTCCAAAAGGACAGTGTCAGCTGGATAGGGCACAATGTAAAAACTGGTGTTGTTGGGTCTTTCTTCCTTTCTTTCTTCCTTCCTTCTTTCTTTCTTTCTTAAATCAAGAAATAAGTTTTTTTTTTCCTCTTAACAGGGGATACACTGCATTAACTTTTTTAAAAAGTAGAAGTAGGGATATCCAAAAGATCGGAGACACTTTATTAACTGCATTGATGAATTGGTTTTCTTTCTGAAATTTGTTGTTGATGATGTTGATGATGCTGTTAATAAAATATCACCCATTTGAGATGATGACATTAAAATGTTTGTGAAGATCTGGGAGGTTTCATTATGAATATTTGTTTCTATTATGAAAAGTCATCGATGTTTGTGTTGTTGTGTTCCAAATCTAGGTTTATATTACTTGTTTTACTTCTTTGTATTAAATAAAATTATCTCACTGGCTGAAATCAAATGTAACCCAAAGAAAAATTTGCAATACCTTTCTAATAAATCTAATCAATAACAAGATAGTTATAATCCAAAGAAAGTTCTGTAATAAATTTCATAAATCTAATCAGTAGTAAAGTGGTTCAAGATTGGTGAAGATCACGTTTTCATGTTAATTTGTTGCTACTTTAAAATGTGTTTACAAGGAAAGGAATTGTTTTATCATCAGGATGAAGCAGTACCTATGATTTAATCAGTCCTGTGTGTCAGGAACTATCTGGGCACTTTCCCTATATTTTCTGGGCATTTTCCGTTCATTTGCTCTTCACATCCCTGTGAGGTAGAACTCTTATTCCCATTTTCCACATCAAGAAACTAAAGAATAAAGCGTTAAAGGATCTACATGTGTTAGTGGAAGAGCTGGAATTTGAGCCCAAAGCAGTTCTGACACCGAAGTCCAGAGGTTAATTTCTTTTTGATTTGAGCTCCTAAAAATGCTCTTCAAGTGTGGACCCAAAGAGTCTTTGCTGCCCAGCCTCCCAATACCTTTTCTAAATTCTTACTTTTGTTATAAAAATAAAATTATTTTGCCTTGGCTGAAATTTAACAAGAGGGATTTTAAATTAAGCAAGAATGAGAAAATGCATCAAAATCAGACAATTAATTGGTTTCTTTTTAAAATTAAAGATAGAATTTACATTGCAAAATCTACTTTGTGATGTAGAGACACGTTCCAAAAAGATTCATAATCAACACCCACACAAATGTTTCTAAGTGAATAAAAGTTTAAAATCTACTCAAAATGATGTTGAAGAAAGCAGAGCATGTGGCATGACCAGTCTTCAACAGGTAAGCAAAGCAGAAGCAGCTGTTAGAATGAACATGAAAGTGAGTGGGTATTTGTAGAGATCCTTAAAATAAAATTATTTATAAGTACATGTCTCAAGCACAGCCTCCAGCTCTTTATTGCTTCAGTTTCCCGATTTAAAAAAATGAAAAAAAATGCACACTTTTTTTTCCCATCAGTAGAATTTATATTTTACAAACTTGGATAACTTACTGTAAAGTAAAAGAATCTAATTTTACTAGATAGAAAACTGATAAAGAGATGAGGCCATTTTCAAGGTCATGGAGGAGGCATTTCTATATTGGCAATGTGAGGCACATTGTTGAAAAATATGAGTGACTATAAACCTCATTTTGGCTGTCGGCTTTGGCAGCAGCAAGAGATCTGCAGGGAAATTTCTCCATAATTCTCCATTTTGGCTTCATAAATTGGCAAACCACATGGCTTTTCTTGCTATGAAGGTCTTAACCTCCAATTAATTTACTTTGCTCTTTTTCTTACAATTTTTCTTCCTGTAGAAATATGGTAAAACTTTGAAACAAACCTAAATTTCTTGATGTCTTCTACTATTTTAAGTCATGAGCAAATATATTTTTACAAAGAAAGTTTCCACAAATAAGCATGGTAAGTCTATATAAACTGATTGCCATTCTTGGTTCTGCCTGCATTCAAATATGAATGGTCCACCCTCTAAAGGAATTTATAATCCCTGAAAGGAGAGGGGGATATTTACAGATAACTACAAACAAGCTGAAATACCTTTAAATTGTAAAAACAAGGTATTATAAAATTTTAGATGAGATTTCTTAAAGCTGAGATAGTAAAAAAAAAGGGGGGAGGGTTATGGAAGAGGTAGCATTTGAAATGTCTTTTTAAAAAATATTTTTAACTAATTTTTATCTCTAACATGGGGCTCGAACTCACAACCCCAAGATCAAGATCCACTGACTGAGCCAGGCAGGCATCCCTTGAAATGACTCTTGATGAATTTATTTAGGAACTTAATTTGTGTTAGACAAGAGATGGTATCTCAGGCAGAGTAAACAGTTTTAACACAGGGCTCTGGGTAGAAAATCAAAGGTCAGAAGACGTAATAGTGAGGACAATAACTTGTCTGTATTTGTATATGTATATTAGTTATCATAGATACTTTGTTAATGTTTCCTAAATGTGTGAGTAAATGAATGAATAGTAAAAATGAGTCAAAATCTTTAAGAGTCTTGTGTATACATGAGTTAGCATTTACAAACCAAAAAGCTCTATTGTGGTAGGTAGGAAACTACTCTTTTCAAAATGGTGCACGTACTAAACCCTCACCCTTGGCAACCCATAGATATATACATGATGAGAGGGGCTTTGCAGAAGTGATTAAAGGTAGAGATCTTGAGATGTGGAGACTATTTTGAATTATCCAAGTGTCCCCAACCTAATCAAATTAGTTCTTAAAAGTGAGAACATTTCCACGCTTGGAACAGAAGGAGGTATGACTGGACAAAGCAGGAGACAGAGATGACGTTGCTGGTTTTGAAGGTTGCTGGAGAAAGGATGCCATGAGCCAAGAATGCAAGCCTCTAGAAGTAGGGAAAAGCATGGGGAAAAAAATGGATTCTCCCCCAGAACCTCCACGAAGGAATGCAGCTCTGCCAACCCTTTCATTTTAACTCCATCTGACCCATGTCAGACTCTGACCTACAGATAATGAACGTGTGTTGTTTTAAGCCCTTAAGTGTGTGGCCACGCATTAAGGCAGATACATCTATTTTGTGTTGTTTGGGCATATCACAGTTTATAGGTCCATCAGGATATTTTCAAACTTTGTGTTGCCACCTGGGAACTCAATGCTGAAAAGGCATAGCTAAAATTTGGGCCCAATTTCTAGAAAGAAAAAGGAATTCATTATTAAAATGCATAGAACATATTTGTAATTAAATTAAACAATATACTGAAATGTCTGTTAATTCATATGTTTATTTTATTTTATTTTATTTTTTTAAAGATTTTATTTATTTATTTGACACAGAGAGAGAGATTACAAGTAGGCAGAGAGGCAGGCAGAGAGAGAGGAGAGAGGAGGAAGCAGGCTCCCCGCTGAGCAGAGAGCCCAATGCAGACTCGATCCCAGGACGCTGAGATCATGACCTGAGCTGAAGGCAGAGGCTTTAACCCATTGAGCCACCCAGGCGCCCTCATATGTTTATTTTTTAATAATAAAATTAATACTGGGATATTGGGAGTTTTCTGCATTGATCAAGATATAGTTTGGTCTTCTTTTGTTGTAATTTTGTGGTCTATTTTATCTTTGATATCTAGATTTCTTAAGCAAAAACAAAGAAACTTGACAAATAAGTCAACAGAATTACTGAGTTAGATTTTGTGGAATTATGTCTCTTCTATCTCACATCTTCCACAATGACTTTGACCACAGTCCAGTCAAAAATTGTTTGATTTGAGTGGTAAAGTCTGTATGTATGGTTTAAACAATTGAGTGTCTTGTCCCATTATTCATCCTTTCAAAATAAATGGCTATTCAGTGTGCCAGTCTTCTGTTTATGTCTGGTTAACTTAAAATACAGTAAGTATGGCGTGTGATGTAGCCCATCAGAAGTAGGTGGAAGGTCAAGGACTTATTTGGTAATTTAAGCAATATACACGGTCATTACAAAGAGAACTAAAGAAATGTTTTGCTTAGACTGATTTTTTTTTCTGGAAAAATTAGGAAAAATTGAGAAAAATGAATATAGAATTTTGTACTCAAGTCCCTTTTCATATGTGGATTTGTGGTATTCTTTTTATCCTGAGTAAGAAGGTGGGGAATTAATAGTTTGCAGTTTTGTAAATAAGTTACTACTTGATAGCAACATTGCACCCAAAGTACTGTCTCTGAGCTTTCTGGCCAGTGGCCTTCAGGTTCACACAGAGCAGGGCTGCTCACCAACGCCTCTTTGGCTTCACTAGCTGTACATACAAGTTTCTGTTTGTTGGGTTTTCTTTTCACTTCCAACTTTGTATGGAAGAAATTTCTTTTTTAACTTTCTACCACACAGGACTCAGGTCCACCGTTAATTATCTGCTTCTTCACCTCAGAATCACCACAGAGCCGCTCTGAGGAGGAAAGTGAGGTCAAGTTGGCTGAGCAAGATATTGCACATCGTGATGTTAGACTGGCCCAATGTCCAGCTACTCCCGGGACACTCCGGGAGACTTGTGGAGAAGTGTGCAGCCCCGAGGGACCTGGGCAGACCTCCAGTTAATCTCCCATGGGAAAAGCAGACTCCAAGCCAATCACCAGGGGCACATCAAAATATTCAAGTAACCACACATCCTTTTATGTTTGTGAACCCTGGGCTGGACACACATTTCACATAGCCTTGTTGCAGTGGAGGCGGGCTTTTTGTTTCTGTTTGCTTCCCTTACACAAGGCCTTTTCCAGGAAAAGTCAGCCAAGTCTTCAATGCGAAGTGTGACTGGACATAGGCAGTGGTGAATCTCTGATCTTATGACATGCAAATCCAAGCTGTGTTCTACTCTCATGGAACTTGCTCACTTCTATTTCTTATTTTTCATGTCCCTGAGGTTAAGACAAAAAACAAAAAATAAAATGGACAAACAGAAGCCCCACAACTTTCTTTTTTCCAGTTAGAATAGGAAATTGAAGGACTTTAAACTATCCACTTCTTTCCACTCTGATGTAGTTTCTTTTTTTTTTTAATTTTATTTACTTATTTGACAGAGAGAGATCACAAATGGGCAAAGAGGCAGGCAAAGAGAGAGGGAACTAGGCTCCCTGCTGAGCAGAGAGCCCAATGTGGGACTCGATCCCAGGACCCTGAGATCATGACCTGAGCCGAAGGCAGAGGCTTAACCCACTGAGCCACCCAGGTGCGCTACTGACGCAGATTTCTTTTGTACCTCATTCACATTATTTTCATGCCATTGAAGCCCACCCAAAGATCACAAGTTGTAGAGGCAAGGGACCTGGGATCAGTGCTCATTCTCTCAGGTATCTGCCACATAACATGGCGAGACACACAGCCTTTCTGTGAATATTCTCTCAATTGTTAAAATGGGTATGGTTTCTAATTAATTTATTCATTCATTAATTCTTTAAATCAGTCTCATTCTCCTTGGCACAAGAGATAGAAACATGAAGGGTGCCTGTCCTCAAGGGATTTCAATCTACTGGTTACAGATTGTGAATTAAAAGGTAATCACTGAGATGGGGAGCTGGGTGGCTCAATGGGTTAAATGTCTGACTCGGTTTTTGCTCAGTTAATGGTCTCATGGGTCTAGGAATAGAGCCCCTGTCTGACTCCGTGCTCAGTAGGGAGTCTGCTTGAGATTCTCTCCCTCTGCCCCTCCCCCTACTCACATGCATCCTCTCTCTCTTTCTCAAATAAATAAATAAATCATAAAAAAATACAAAGAAAAGGTAATCGCTGAGAAAGTGTGAATGGGGCTGAGAGAAGAACCGCTCCTGAGCTCTGTGTGGGTCAAGCACCTGGCCCTCCAGTGGCCTGCAGGAGTACGGGCAGGATTAGGGGAGCTAAGTAAAGCACCAACACCCCAACAGGTAATCAATAAAGGTTCCTTCCTGATCCAGATGATACCTTTAATTAGTTGGCACTGTATTTTTACATTCTCTTATGATGCTTCACAAATGGATTTTTAATATTTTTATGTCTCCTAGTTTAAGATCCTGACAAGATGAGACCACAGGTTTCACTTTTCTTATTAAATCTTTTACTTTAGAGGCCAAGAAGTAAAGTTCTGGCCTCAGACTTCCTTGTTAAAATCCCACCTGTGCCACCACGGGCCATTTGACCTTGAGCAACTTGCTGAGACTCTCTGTGTCTTTGTTTCTGTTTTTAGCAAATAAAAATAATGAGCTTTATAAATTAAAAAAATGTGCTTTATGGCTTGCTTAAAAGAGAAGTGTAAAGAATTTTTAAACAGGTATTATTTTTTCCTATTATTATTATTATTATTACTATTGTTATTTACTCTCTTGCCTTCTCCAGAGTATGATATAATAAATGCTAAGGGACCAAAAGGCCACTTTGTGCACTAATGGCATCCTTTGCTTTTGTTCTTTAATCGCTGTGAGAATAGCAAAATGCCATTTGCAGGTGATGTTCTGGGATTAGTTGAGGAGCAGGAACAGGGGATACAACAGGGTTTGTTCTACCTGCTGTACTCAAACAGAAGGTTTCTTTGAATCAGGAAGATCTTCTGTTCTGCTATGAACTCCTTAAAACCTGAACTTAACCTTAGTTATCCTTGTAACCACAATGACTATCATGGTGCCAGGAACCTGATAAGACCCTGAGCCGTTCCACATAGATGAGCATATCAGAGATATCTAATAGTATTGAAGGATGAATAAATGATTGAATTAAAGATGGTTATAGTCAGAACACCACCACTTGTGGCTGGCAGTTCCTGAGACAGCTCAGTGGATCTCAAGAAAATCTCTGAAAAAACATAAGCATTCTCCAGGACAAAGAATCCTATGGAAAGTTGCCAGGCAGTTTTCTACTTGACCAAGAGACATGAAACAAAAAAGCAGACTGATGAAGGATGAAAAAGAAACACAGAATCTATGAAACAAGATAGAGAAGAACATTGATTCTTACATCAGAAGAATCCATACTTACATCTCATCTCCATCCTATTGCAGATATCTTGATGATGGTTTCCTCATCTGCAAAATGGAGGCATTCAAACCCGCTTCAAAGGACACAGTAAGGATCAAAACAAGTCTGCTAAGCTGTAGCATAACATGGCAGGTAAGCACCTGGGCTCTGGCCCCTCTTTGGATGTAAGTCCCAGCTCTGTCACTTAATCGTGGTGAGCATATCAATTTCACCTCTCTGTGTGTCAGTTTTCTCATCTATGAAATGATACTAATGATAATAGAGTTGCTATGAGAATTAAATGGATAAATACATGTGAAATTTCTTAAAACATGTCACAGAGCAGGGCCAGATATGTTGCTGGTCTTTTTTACTCAATAGGACATAATTTAGGTATTTCCCTTTATGGTTCTACCTGGACTATACCTTCTTGGTCCTCAGGTGGTAAATAAGAACACCAGAGAAGAAAATTCATCACTTTTGATTATTGGTCTACTGATTAGGAGTCAACATCTGGGATCTGAAATAAGTTACCAATGTTCAGAGTCACCAATAATATTCGTATTTTACTTTGGGCCATTTTTTCATTTTGTTTTTGGTTTTACAAGAGATTATATAAAATCTAATATACCATAGTTCTTAAAAAAAAAAGACTTACTTTTTAAGGAATGCAACACCTAAAATGAGATTCAGTGAGATATATACCATGAAATAAAAGAAGGTATGTCAGATGAGAGAATAGGTATTTGCTCACAGTTTTCTAAGATGAAAATGTGATACCTGTCTGCTCACACTGTGTGACAGACAAGCATTGCTATCGGTGCAAAGATTTGCTTTTGGTTTTGTTTTGCTTTCCTTTCCTCCACCAGTATAGAAAATGATGTAGTTCCTTCTTCTGGTCATTTTAAAATACAATAAGCAGAAGACTTGAGGCTTTAGAATCTTAAAATGTTAGAGCTAAAGGGGATCAGAGTTAGCCGAAACCCTACATTGTATGGATGAGGTGGATTTACTTTGCCTAACAATTTACTTTTCCCACTCATTTATTTATTCAAAAATAACTACACAAAATTATCGATCACTCTATTAATTAGGGTTCTCCAGAGGAACAGAACCAATACACTGTAGATAGGTGGATGATAGATAAATAGATAGATGTATAGATGATAGAGATTTATTATAAGGATTTGATTAATTCGATTATGGATGCAAACAAGTTCCAAGATTGGCAGGGCAATTCCACAAGCTGGAGACCAAGGAGAAGCAATGGTATAGTTTTAATCCAAAGGTTGGCAGTCTCCAGACCCAGAAAGAAGTGCAGTTTAATTTGAATCCAGAAGCAGGGAAGAGGACGTCCCAATTAGAAGGCAGTCACGTAGAAGAAAGGTGGGTCAGTCTTTTTATGCTATTCTTCAGCTGATCGGATGAGGCCCACCCACATTAGGGAGGTCAATCTGCTATACTCAGGCTACAATTTAGATGTTAACTTCATCCAAACGCACCAAATAACAAAAAATGTTACAGAAATACTCAGAATGATGTTTGATCAAAGATATAGGTACTCAGTGGCTCAGTCAAGTTGACACATAAAAACAAGTGTCCAAACAAACTAGCTAAGTGTCAGGCATTATTCTAGGCCCTGAAGATAGAGACAAATAATTGTGTATAAAAGGCTTAAAACCCAGTTGGAAAAACAGACAAGTCAATGACAAAGTGTAAGTGAGGGAAATAAATGTTATGGGAGTCAACATGTCACACACCCAGTAACCTAATGTTTGGATCAGGGTAGATGGTGCTTTTTCATAGTGTCCTATTTTTTCCCAGTCGCATCCTACCCTATGCCTCACCCTAACATCTAGCTTAGAGCACTTAGGGAAGGCATCAGTATCCACTAAGAGACACAGTGAATTTTGTTTTTAGGAAAGAGAAAAGAAAGGCACACAGTAACTTGGGTCATACTCAACTCTTGGTCTAGACAATCATAAAAGCACGAGACCCTAATCTTGGTTCTTTTTCATCCTTTCTGGGTCTCTACTTTGGCTTTAGAGATCGTCCCTTCTTCCAGGTCCTCAGGCCTGAACGGATCACCTTTTTGCTCAGAGGACCGCGGAAGTCCCTTCCAGACCTGCTCTCTTTAGACTCTCCTCCATGTCCCATTCCCAGAGAATGGATCCTTACATCAACCAAAAGATGATATTGAATTAATGTTAGTCCCCCTGCACCCCAACTTGGATAAAACATGTGGGTCTTAATACAAGCATTTTGGGTATGGAATGCATACCCAAAGGGAATCAGGCATTTTGAAAGTTAATGCTTTTGAGTAGATTGCAATTCATGCTGATGTGTAGGACTGGCTGTCACATATTAAGGCATTCACTTTGGGAATCGAAAGGAAAAGAAAACTACATTTCTTGAACCCCTGATGTGGTAGACTCTATTAGGTGCTTCAAATAGTTTACCACATTTAATCGTAATGCAACCCTGCAAACTATGTATTAAATTTCCCATCCTCCAGATAAGGAAACTGAGACTCTGAGGTGTCACGTAACATATTCAAGGTTACACAGGGTGGAGAATAAGAAACCACAAAACAAGTGAGGAAGTTGTGATAATTAACTATTTGAGTCAACATGATTATGAAGAATAACATTATGTTCATGGTAAAACTGCTGAACTTGGGAGGTGAGTTGGAGCAAAAGCAGGAGACAACTTTCCCCAGACAAGGTTTTATGATGACATTAACAAAAACAGTTTGTTGGGCTACAACATATATATTTCTGGCTCAAAATATTGTTTATTGTACCTTACTATATAAGATCATTGAGCATCAGAATTTCCAATGTTCATCTTTTCTTCTCACGCTTTGTAAATGTGGAAAAAATCACACTTCACACAGCTCCATTTCCTACTTCTAAAATGGCTTAAATTGAAAAATTAAAAAAAAAATAAAATGGCTTAAGCTTGGAAGATATTATGGGGATGGTTGATGAATTTTGAGTAAGGTCTATAAATTCACTAATAATATTATCTTAATCTCCTGAGTTTTGTAATTGTACTAGGCATAGGTAAGAAAATGGATAGGTAGAAATTCCTGACTAATGCTTTTAAAAAGCTTGTTAGAAATTAGTTTAATCAGGGGCTCAGACGATTAAGTGCCTGACACTTGATTTCGGCTCAGGTCATGATCTCAGGGTTGTGAGATTGAGCCCTGCGTAGGGCTGCGTGCTCAGCAGAGAGTCTGCTTTTTTCTCTCCCTCTCCCTCTGCCCCCAGCCCCTCCCAAAATAAAGAAAGAAATAAAGAAGTCTTTAAAAAACTATTTTAATCAAACTAAGATAAAACCGTGGAGATTCCATCATCATAATGAATGAATCTGTAAAAATGTAAAAAGGATAATGGTAGAAGTCTTCACTGGTTTTAACTCTATATTTGTGAAAACAAAAATCTCTAAAATGATTAAAATATATTTTTATGATAGAACAGTAGACTAAAACTCGAGACACATGCTCTGGAGAAAGAAAAAGCTAGGTAGGAAAAGAAATATGTGTGGGAAATCTGTAACTCAGCTCTAATTTAGAAATTGGTTTAGGGGTTGTATTGGGGGTTTGTGGTGAGCAATTACTTTTTCTACACAAAACACGGGTTGGTCATAACCATGACTACATTCTTTTCCCCCTGTATCACCAAGTTGCATCATGAAAAAAGGTGTCGTCGTTTGAGCAGTGTGGGCTATATATCCATTAGCAGCAGCCAACTGATTATATTCTGCCAGTTCACTGGAAGCCGTCCAGCAGTCAGAGTTTGCCAATGTGCTGGGAGAGGTCCAGTAACTCTTTGGAAGTGGAATGGCCTTACCTGGGAGAGCTCTAGTGGTCAGGATGGAGCAATTCCCTGTGCTGAGCTCAACAGCCTGCAGACATGGGTCATAAGAGTCCTCTGCTGGCTGTGGCTCAGGTGACTTCAGGGCAACTTGCTGAGGAGAGTTCAGCAAACCACTGAGAAAAATCTACTAGAAACAGTCTGACAATAAATTAAGGGAAAATTCAATGGCAACATTCCAAAAGCTATAAAAGCAACCCATTAAAAATTAGAGGCATTGCATAGATACATAAGGAGAATTCTAGGCAGTCTGGTGAGAACACTATTTTTTGTTTGTTTGTTTTCTTTTTTTTTCTTTCTTTCTTTTTTTTTTCTATTTGTTGCAGAACAGCACCTGAATGGTACAAAAACAAGTCAATTTTCGAAATGCATACTTTATAAAATATATTTATGTTACTTTAAAATAATACATACTGCAAATATTATCTTTTAGAATTATAACAGTATGCATAGTTCAAAGCTAACTAGGTTAGAAATAACTTGGTTTATCTTTTGTATCATCTAGTATTACTAGGATAATTGAAATGGGGGGATTGAAAGACAATTTAATACATGAAAAGAAATTTCTTTTATGAATAAAAATCAAATCAGTTCTTCAGAACTAAAAAAAGACAACAACACCAATTTAGTCTTGAAATTGATTTAATTTTTTTTCCTCTCTGGGCAAAAACACTATTGATTTTCAATTTAGTATCAATATTGAAGAAAATTCATCCTCAACTCTTTATCATTGCCCTAAAAAGTCTATTTACTCTTTTATTCATTTACTTATTTATATCAACCAGGGTTGAGTGAATAAAATTCCAGAGTTTATTCTCCTAATAGATATTTATGAAATGATATCTCTCTGAAGCCAAATAAAGATATAAGAAAAAAATACCAAAAAACTCTATGAATATTTCTATTGCAAATTTTTACTGTTTTAATTGTGATTTTCCTTTGGGATGTACTGACAAATTTTGAATGTTGTTGTTATATAGGTCCATCAAACAAGTATTGATCCACTACTAGCCGTCAGACTAGTATTTTAGTATTACAAGAAAATTACAAAGGAGGTCTAAGACACACTCTTCACTTTGGAGAAGCTTATCATCTTAAATATATTCAAATCATTATTTCATTTCTTATCAAATTAAATAAAAAAGTAAACCATACTGTGCCCTAAACCCCAAACAACTCTGATTATTACACATTCGTCACCAAGTAACTAGCACTAGGTAATTATAATTCCAGTGGTCAAAGTTAATTTTTTTCATTTATAATAACATTTGGAAGAATTAAGAAATGTTTACAATAGGGAAAGGAAATATAAAAATTAGAATACAAATATAAAAAGGAATAAAAGCTTCCATTGATATGGTGGTCTTTTGGAATTTGTATTTTGTCATACTAATGTTATTTATTTTAGATAATGCATAGTGGAAAGAGTTTTAGTTTTGTAAATAATAAGATGAAGGAAAGACATAAATTCTCTTGCATGATTGGAATGAAGCTATTTTAAAACCAACCAGGAGAACTTTCTGATCTTTGGTACATAAGACAAGGCAGATGGGAACTTGCTGTTTTCCCTGGAGTGTTTTGGTAGAATACCCTTACATTTTGGGATGAGGACACAGTACACTATAATTTGGTTGCTTTCAAGAAAATCTGTTTACTAGTGGAAAATTTTGTTATGAGATAATAATAGGGTAAAATTTACAATGCTTGCAAAACATGTATTGATATTTAATCAGGTTGTGGTTTAAACAGCTGATCCTATGAAATTTTACACAAATATTAGATTCTTTAGGTATTTATTTTAGACATAGTCAAGGACTCTTCCGTATTACTTTTCAAGTAACAGTATCAAAATAGTGTGAGGTTTATAATCATTCAATGCTTAACTTTAAAATGTCAGCACTTGTGCTCTGTTGAAATAACCACACTGAATCTGGAGTTTTATGGCATTACAAATAAAACACTTCCAGGCATTTCCTTTGCCCCTTTGTCATTGTAGACGAGGACCACAAACAGGTCGTCATAATAGTATATGATTTACAAACAAAATAGTGCATGGTTTTCATACAGTGAAATGTATTTTTGCCTAAATATAATATTACTTTATAACTAAGTTTATACAAAATAAGTAATTAATAATATTCTCTTAGAGAATCTCTGCTGCTCACCAACTGCAAGGATAAGACATACCTACAGTTCTACACAGAGAAATTAAATTTAAAATATCTAATTAACATTTGTTTAACACCTTACATTTTATAAAATATATTCACATACATTTTCCAACTAAATACTTATGCCAAAACTGTGAAGTACTCAAGGAATATAATTTATCTCTACTATAATAAAAAGAAACAGAAATTCATAATCATTGACTTTTGTAAGGTCATACCATGCAATTAGTAATCTGCAGTCAATAGAAATCATCCCAAGTCCTCTGATTTTAATGCTTATGTGCTTTCCAACACAAAATTTTACCAACTTCAAAATTACAGATTCATAGACATTAGTATCTAGATTGAAGTTCATGGATCATTTAAGAAACAGTAAGTTTGGTACATAATCACCAACTTGTTAAAGTAAGGTCTAGATAAACATGGGCCAACATATTCTAAATTTAGTCACGTAAAAAGAAGTTTGGATGTAGGTAGTTTCAGGCGTGGTGCAATTTTTATTTTAAGCAAGTTGACTGTTTGTTTCCCTTAGGCTCATGCCTCCTTGTCACCATATGGCTGCCATAGCTCAAGAAACTATCTTTGCACATCCCTGTTCCAAGTTCAAAGGAGGAAGTAATGGCAGAAACACACCTTTTCGCAGAAAACAAAACATTTTTTCTCAGCATGGTTCAACTTACATCCCAAAGGGCAGAATCCAAACACACCCTCAGTCTTAACTGCAGAAGGACCAAGAAAGTGACTATCTAGACTTTGCCAGTCTCGGCAGGGTAGATGAACAAGGGCGAAAAGCTTGGGATGTCTGAGGTATAGTCAGTTCCAGTGTCTACCACATAACAGTATGTCAGAAAACAAACCAACAGCAGAAATGATCCCTGCTTTCACAAAGATCACATTCTAGTACCAGAAATAAAAATAAATACACGAAAGGCCATAACACATGGGAGGAAGTAAGGTGTGCATTTCCTATAGAAATGGAAGCTGCCTAGAAATTCAGAAAAGGGAACAATTATAACTGCCCTTGCTCATACCTGTTTTTCTTTTGTTCAATTATTCTCATTAATTGCATGATGCAGGACCCTCTATGTAGGAACTGAAAGCCAACTGAGGAAAAGGAAAGGAACGCACTGGCTCACCTGAGAAATAGAACGCTGACTGATCTGGAAATTTCACCGATTTCTTCAGGGTTCTGTCCTTCTCTCTCAGCTCAGCTTTTATCTGCGCAGGCTTCATTCCCAGGAATTTCTCTGATGTGACTGCAAAAATAATTGGCAGGTCTAGGCTTATTTGTCCTTTCAGCCTAGCAATCTCAGAGAAAATAAAAGCATACTCCTTTCCTGTAGCTGTCAATAGTGAAAGCCCTGGGGATATGCAGATTGCCCTGGCTTGGTCACATGCCTAACGATCCCGACCTCATCACCCAACACTTTGACCAGGGGTAAGGTGAATCTGATTGGCAAACATGGACCAGATGGTAACTTGTGTGTTAGGGTGTGTGTGTGTGTGTGTGTGTGTGTGTGTGTGTGTGTTNTAAGGTGTGTGTGTGTGTGTGTTAAGGGGTGTGTGTGTGTGTGTGTGTGTGTGGCAGGTGGAGGTGGGGTGCAGTATTGATCAACCACCTCCAAGTCAGAAAAGAGTCTTTCTTAAATGGGAAAAAGATTTTAAACAGACTGAAAATAACAAATATCCACTACACAACAGGTACTCGACATTCTAAGAATAGATACTGAGTTTCACACACTTCAGTCCCACAGAACCTGAGCAGGAAGATGTTTACCCAGAACTGTCTGGTTAACACGATAGTAATTGTACCACTTGTTCCCAGCACTGCTCAGCGTTGGTCACGTGACTGGCACATCGTCAATTCCTGGCAACTACCTGTTGCAGGAAAACAGGAATCTAAATTTTCCCAGCTATCAAAAATGTATCCCTCAAACATGAGACCATATGCGTGTTGAAGGAATTCACATTAAATTTATCTAATGCTATTAATCATATCATTCTACTCATTCACCGTGTCTGAGAAACATAACGTATTCCATATAGTCATGCTAGATATTTTATTTTCATTTGATCACATTTTATAGAATGTGTTATCTATCCTGAACACACACAGACACTTACTCTACAACTTTTCTTGACCCTAATTTTCCTCTTCCTCAGATGAGTGGGCTATTCCTGCTGCCACCATTTATCATAACTGTTTTTCTTCTTAGACTTCTATAATGTGGCTTCAATTCTTAATGCTCTCTTGAAACTTCACTCTGGAATTCACCTAATTCGGTGGCCCCATCTCAGTCCAAATTTTCCTTGACCTTTACATGGCATTTTTTTCTGTTAATCAACTTCTCCTTCTTTCCTCTGTTGGCTTCCATAATAGCCCTCCAGAATTTGACTCTAAATT
This sequence comes from Ailurus styani, assembly GCA_002007465.1. Classification (NCBI taxonomy): domain Eukaryota; kingdom Metazoa; phylum Chordata; class Mammalia; order Carnivora; family Ailuridae; genus Ailurus; species Ailurus styani. The sequence goes on from LNAC01000174.1 coordinate 136,521, forward strand.
ACCAATCCAACATGGTAACCTACTTCTCACTATCCCAGAAATAAACTCTCTTCACAAAACTCTTGCTTAATCTTCCTGTTTTGGAATATCTGCTCCCATCTATTCTACCTTTCCTTCAGGTTTCGCCTCACAGTTTGCCAAACGTTCCTAGTCTGCAAGTCTTTCCCTTCGTTGGACCTCGTTTTTTTTATCAGTATCAATCATTTTGATAATTATTTCATAAGAATCATCTTATTGTTGATATCGTCAATTATTTGAAAGTAGGAATGTTTTACTTAATTTGTTTTCTGAGTTATTCCTAAGTCATTGTTGAGCACATCATAAGTACATTACAGAAATGTTTTGAATTAATTTTGTCCTTTAAATAAGCATCTTTAATATTTCTGTGAAGCCACCTAAATTTTATTGGAGTGGCAGAATATGTTTTAAAAGTTAAGAGTAATAAAATGAAAAAAGAATTGTCAACTATTTAAATTAAACTCTCATGTCCCTAAATGCAAAATTTCTGAGAAAGAAAGGTGTGTAATGGCATATCTCAAGGGATGAATACATTCCAGAAACATCAAAGAATAACTTTAATCTTTAGAGCAATTAATATCCATTTCAAAAATTAAACCCTCCAAAATTAATATTAGCATCACATATTACAGACACTTAATATTTTAACATTTCTACATTTTAATAAGATTTTAATAATATGAAAATAAAGCCTTTATAAAAGGCAGTTTACATTCTCACTAATTCTACGTGATTTAGAATTTCATATCTAGCAAAAAACTAAAGGATAGAAAGGATTAAGGGATACAAAGTATTTTAATTAAGAGCAAATATCCAAGCAAGAGAGGATGCAGCTCAAATTTGAAATTTAATGTCTCTAAATACATTAATAGAAGTAAAAATATTTCTGTGAGTTAAATATGTCTGATTAAATTTGTCTTGAAATGCAGCATTTCTTGAAACAATCTACTTTTACCAACTTAAAGATTCCAGGCCTCTCCTTGTCTAGTGTTTCAACGGCTGGAAAAGTCCAGTTCATACTCTATGCCTTCGTTGTGACAAAACACAACCTTCGTTGTTTCAAACCTCAGCTCTTAAATTTCCTGCAACTTCCTCTACTGTTGTGTGCATTTTAAATGTGTGACAAGCAGCATTTTTTCAGCTAAATTCCCGTGACTTTTCAATGCAGTTTACTCTCATTGACTACTGAAAGAATCCTAAGAGTTGGGCTATTTCTTTTTTCACAAAACTGCATTTTTTAATGTTTATATTACACATGAAGTTCATGAAAATCTTCACTGAAAATATTTAAAGTAAATTCCATTTGCTGTCATCTTATATAGCAGTTCCAGATCCTACAAAAGAATCTCAGTTTTCTATGATCACTAACTGAGGACCAAGTTTTTTACAAATCCATCTAGGGATACTGAAAGGAAACTCTATTTTTGAAGGATTCCTTGGTTTTTTGTTGGGTTTTTTTTTTCCATAATGTTGCCTCTTAACTGGGAATCATGAAGACTAGTTTCTTACCAACTCTACCTCCTTTTCTCAGCTGTCCGTGTATATGTACCCTGATTTTCAATTTTATTGTCTAATTCCCATTTAGAGGGCAGTTATAAAAAGAGACTTGCTTAATAACTGAAAGAAATAAAATATTCAGTGCTGATAATTAATTTAATTCAGTGTGCTCATGGCTCTCAATAGAAACCCAAACGTATTTCTGAATCTTTCAAATTCCGGCAGCACTTTCTGTTTCTCACTGATGCTTCCTTCATTTGCTGGTGTGTACATTATTTGTGTGAGATCATTCCTGGAACTACATCTCACTCTTCTTTTTACACTCTTAGCACAGTGTCTGTAACTTTCATATGGGATTTGTCTGATAAATGAATGAATGAACAAATGATGTGTTATTGAATTGTATGAAATTACTGAGTGATTTCATTCATTCCAGAAATGACCCAGCAATACTGTCTCAGATTCTGCTGTATTAATAACACCAAAAATTCCTAAGAAAATTTCAGAGACGCAAGAGTAGTGATGAACAATATTTTTGACAAGGGGATCAATTTAGGAAATAGCAGTGTTTGCAACCACATTTTGTGTATCAGAGAGTGTTTTGCTATCCTTATTCTTCAACATTTATTTATACTTCACTTATTATTTGCCTGACACAAATGTTTCTTTTCTTTTCTTTTCTTTTCTTCTTCAGCTAAAACATTGGGATCTGCATAGCTTCCAGCTTCCAGTATCTAATTTTAATACTATGCAGTTTAACAGATTTTACTATTGAGTAAAATTGCTTTTAAGATAATATCTTTTGTCTTTTCTTGGCTTATAAGATATTTCATTACTTAAAATAGATTTATAGAATATTCTTTACAGAAGATATTTTCCATTGAAATGAAACAAATAATATATACTTGCTATAGGAAGTATACCTCATTCCATTTCCTTCAAAATATGCAATTTTCACAACGCATTTTCTTAACAACAGTTCTAGCAAGGGTTTAAACAGAAAGCTGAAGAATAAATATAATTATCAATAACTTCATGGATAATTACTTCTGAAATTTATTTTTGAAAAGTGAAAGGGCCAGAAATTGAAGAGGTGTGTCATTACAGTGGATCGGAAAGCAGAAGGAAAAATGCAATAAAGCAGGTTATCAGAAACTAGAAAATATCAAAAGCTTAAGGAATGATTATTAGTGACACCAAATTTTATTTATTGTGGGCTTAATGGATGCTAGGGACTCTAACATATGTTTCTCATGGACTAACTCATTTAGTCTTCACATAATGTTATGAGGTAAATGCTTTTAGTATTATCATCCCCATTTTACAAATGAGGAAACTGAGACTCTCAAAGATCATACAATAAAGTCAAGGGCTCAGGCCCAACACCCCTTCCCTCCTCTCCAAGAGATTATGACATCTGTGGGCAGAGTAGGCACACCAGTATTAAAAATCTTGGACTACCTATGACTACCCGGTAATGACACAGTCTCATGACTCACCAGCCTACACCTTCTCCAACTCTTCGTCTGGGTCTGTGGGTGCTTGCTATTGTTGGCTAGCAAATTTAATAGGTCAATTCTTTTAAATCTATAAAAGTTAGGCAACACTATATGAAGTACTCCATTACTACAAAGGCTACTTTGGGCCTAGAACAGGTCAGACTTAATCTAGGGCATGTCTGTGTAGGCTTCAGAAATTAGAACCCAGTCAGGGTAATTGCAAAGCGAGGCAGACCACGTTACTTCCCTGAGCCCAGATTATACAATGCAGACCCTAAAGTTCACAGAGCAGATCACCACGCCCAGAGATGTGCAATGATTGAGAATTGGTCTGGTCTAGAATAGGACCCCTGTAACAACTCGTGCAGAGCGAGGACAGGGAGAAAGTGTGGACAGTGTTCCTAAAGAAGCCACAGTGTTGACTTTTTAGATGGATGAGTGGTCAGGATACATCCATCTGTATTCTATAGGTAGCTTCCTAGAATCAAATGGCTTCCAGAGCCATTCTGAAAACTGAATACCACAATTAAATAATAAAGGATATATAAGGATATAAGGGAAATTCTGCATGCGCTCTGCCACGAAGACCATTGATCTCACATTAATAACACAAAAGGTCTGGATAATCTACAAAATTATAACTTTTCATAAATCTATCAGCAAACTGAGTTCACAAAATAGCCAAGCAAACAGAATTCAAGAGTAACAACTCCTCCAAAGAGATGTCATGGGCTCATGGGCACACACACACACACACACACACACACACACTTCACCTTTAGAAGAGTATGGACAAGGTGGACACCATACAATAGGTCAAAGAAGTAAGCTAAAATTTTAATGAATTTTTAAAGGCCAACTGGAGGCTAGAATACAGCTTGAAATAGCTAGGAGTCCCAGAAACAAGGAAAATTCATGCTTTATCATAAGTCCCTGGGCCTCCTTTAAGTTTTCCCAAGAAAGATCTGGGATGAGAGCAAAGGATGTAGTGAGTATGTCAGAGATGAGCAGCAGCTGCTGAGGAACAGGCCCAAAGCTCTTCTTACTTCCCTAGACCCATCTCTAGTAGGAAGGAAAAGTCATCTACCATTGGGGTGGGAAGCAGCAGACCCTCTCACCAGCAACTCCCAGGACCCAGGCAAAGATGCACTACTTCCAGGGAAGAGGTAGAAGGAAACACATATACCATAGGAGAAGAGTAGGAAAAAAACACCAAAGTATTTGTCCCCAGGGGAGGCATAGGAAGCTGTAGGAAGCTTGCAATGTTCTACTGAATGACAGGTCTTCCACCTAAGACCAACCACAGACATAAGTCAGGGTTTAGATTCTATAGGCAGGAGGTGTAAGAATTCAAAACAAGTTCTACCTTTAAACTTTGGATTAGAGAAGTTCTGGTTAAGACATATAGAAACACATCCAAGCATGGCTGACTTGATCTAGAGTACTTTCTAGAAGTAGAAAAATTATTTTAAAATAGTAGGGGAATTTTAAAGTTCAAGAACTAAACCGGTGTTGCCATATTTTTCTTCTTATTTTTCATAAATGTTGAATAATATATTCAAAGCTAGCTAAACACTAAAGAGAGTGTTTTCTGACCACTGGCTACAAAATTAAATCATATTTTTAATACGATGAGTTATAGTTCAAAGGAAACATATTTATATGCATTCTATTATCTGATCCTCAAAAATGTTCTCACTGGACAGAGTGGTTTAGGAAATAAAGGGAAAAACACTGGATAGTGACTCAAGGATTTCAGCCTTGGTCCATACTAACTAAAACTGTCTGAGGAGTTATCCCATACTGCTCTGAGATTTTATGTCCTTAGCTGTAAAATGAAAAGTTTCAACAAGGTCAGTGGGTCTCAAACTTTCGTATAGAGAAGAACTTCTGGAAATAATTATAAAATGCAGATCCCAAGGCCCTTCTACAACCTGAGAATGTTCAGGCAGTAGGTCCTGGTGTTGCCCAAGCAATCAGATGCAGGTGGTCTCAAGCATGGAGTTGGAGAAAGATGCTGAACTCAGTAATTTCTGGTGCCCTTTTGGATCCCCACATTCTATGAGTCTAAAGAGGAACACGTATTATTGTCACTATTTCCAGGTCAGTAAGTGAGGCCTAGAGATTAAGTAACTAGGTTAGGAGTCATAGAGATAGCAAATAGAGAAATACAAATAATGTCTTCATATTCCTAGTTCAGTGTTTTGCTCTCAAATCATTTTGCACACCATGATAAAGATTGCCTAGTCATTTCCTTTTACTCCTCAAAGATAGATATACGGGATTTCCCTGTCAACCTTATGACTGAATTTTAACCAACAGAATGTAGGCCCACGTAATGAACTCCAATCATCCTTGTCCTTAAAAACCTCCCATGCATAATCCTCCGGACTCTTCCACTCTTTAAAAATAAATAGAGATACCTATGAGGACCCAGAAGTAGAGAGCCACCAGATGGAACAGGCCTGGGCCCTTGAGTGACAGCCTGGTGCGGAATCTTCACTGCCTGTGCCCCCACCAGACTCGCAATGGATTGTGCTGTGAGCGAGAGACCTGAGTTGTGTCAAGTCACTGAGAATTAGGTTACTCTTCAGCAACCTAAGGACGTAACTCTCCCACAGGATAACTATGTAGAGGTATAAGATGACGACAACATACAACTTTGAGATATTAACCCGTATTTCTTTTCATTTCTTTTAACTTTCATTCTATCCTTCTTACCCCTTCCCTTTTTCTTTCTACGATATGGATGGCCTCAGGATCAAAGGGTGGAGGTGGGGTGAGGACTGGGGAAGCAGCTGACAGTAAAAGAAATTCGCTTATGAACCTGCCCCTTTTTACTGACGAAAGCCTTAGACCAGAACAAGGAGAGCTCCCGTGTGTAGGGAAATTGTTGTAGACAAAAAAGGAAGGAAAAACACTTTGAAATGCAGGTGCTGTAAACTGTGTCAGAAGAATTTTTCCTGCCCTTGTTCTTCACCCTCTGAAAGAACCTTAGTTGACTAGGAACTGCCACATCTTCATTTATTTATGCTAAGGCTTGTTTCCCCAGAATACCCGAAGTTTTACTGATCCTAACTGATCCACGAAGAGAAGAAATCAACAGAGAAATCAGCTCACCCCGCAACCCTTGAGAGTCATTGGTTTACTGGTGTGTTTTCCTTTCTCTTCTAAGCATATCACAGAATCTCTCAAGTTGGTGGATCAATACCCCAGTACCCTAACTCCTCAGGTGGAATAATTCTTCACCAGCTATTCCGTGTTGGATGAAGCTCCAATCTTCCATGGGCTTAACAGCATGCACTCAACAGTCTTCTTTTTCCTGTATTATATTTCTCCTGCATACCTACTGGTGTTTCCTGCACTTCCCAAATAAACCCCTTGAATTTACATCTTTGTTTCAAGGTCTGATCCTGAAAGAATCCAGACTAAGGCAGAAAGGAAGAAACCTGTGGATCCTAAGGCAGAGGTCACCCAGTATTTACTTCTAGACCAGAGATACCAGCTAATTGTTAAAAAATAACCTCTGTGTTTTGGAGCCAAAATATAACAGGAGACAGAGTTTGGGATAAAAAGGAACAGTAGCTTTATTGCTTTGCGGGGCAATGGAAGCTGCAGCAGGCTAAGGCCTTCAAAAACTGCAACCCCCCCTCCCCACCGAGCAGGGGCTGCGGGGTGGAGGTGTGGGTGTGGTTTTAGAGAAATACAGGATCTAGCCAGTTTGTACAGGAATTGTGTATGCGCTGCCAGCCTTGTTCCTCAAGTCTTTAGGGTCCTACAGTGTTCCTGAAACTAAAGGCTAAGGAGAGTGGGGGAGAAGTTTGCAGAAGGGAGGATAAATGTTATTTAGTTTCAAATCAAGCCTTGGGAAAACATTAGTGCAGCCGTTTTGATTTTTGTTCTTTAGCTTTTAAGTGGTTTCAGGAGTGCTGGGAGAATTGATAATTTCACCGGATCTGGGAGCAGAAAGAACTTGCATCCTGTTTCTTGAAAGAAACCAACAGTGATATGGCAAGACCCCACATAGGGATGAAATTCTGTTGCGGTGTATTCAGGTAAGCAGGGCCATAGGCAAATTCACAAAATACCCATGCCCAAAGTTTGACATAAAGGCTGCTGAGAGCTGAAAGACCTGAAGGAGTCCTGTACACCTGATGGCTCAGGAATATCCAGGGGGAATTCGGCCTATATTCTACCTAACACCTTTTACATAGTGTAAGATTAAGAACTATGGCGTCATTGAGAGTGGGGTAGGAATGGGAAGAGCCAAAACAAAAACAAAAACAAAAACAAAAACAAAAACAAAAACAAAAACAAAAAAAACTGATTGAGTCTTATTAGCTCAGTGGCTGAGGGTTCAAAGATAAAGATTACACTTTATTGGCGATGTGAAAAAAAATTTTATTTCTTACACACTTGAGTTTGAAAATTAAAATTCACACCTTTTATGATACTGTGGTATGTTGAACTATAATTCGTTATCATTCCTTCTTTCCCTTTCTATAAAACTTTTAGTTCATTTTGTGGGAAAAGTCATTAATCCTGCCTCTCTTTTTGGATTTGGCTCTATGACATATTTTGAGCAATAGAATATAAGTAGATCTGCTAAATATCATATTTGAGCAGAATGTTTGAGAGGAAATTTGTGTTTCCATTTAAGAGCTATTTTCATCAGCTCGGGTCCCAGAATGAGCTGTCCTGCAATGTACATGTAATATGAATGAAAACAGATGTTGGATGTTTACACCACTGTAATGAAAGGGATGCTCATTAGCACAGCAAAGCTGACCAACACACTACTATGGGGAAACCAGATCAGGACAACCAACTGAGAACAAGTTGAAATACACGAATCAACTGTGGAACCTCCTGAGCCCGGGTCAAAAATTCCAGTTTGCTGCTCAGCATTGTTGGTATTCCACATCCCAAATCTATCAGTCACGTTCTTCCTCCTTGAAATTCATGAAAGAGTTCCACTGACAATGCAAAAGAATCTAGCAATATATCGGGATGGGAGAGAAGGAATGCAAAGACTAACACTATTTTAAAGCTTTCTATGAGGAAGTTTTGATCTCATTATCATGAAAAGTTGGAAGGCATGCTCTTTTTAAATGATTGTAAAGTTTAAAATGCAAGTTGGGAATTCACATGAATGCCTAGAACTATGAGTCACTGAAAAATCCTGGAAATGCTGTTAAAAGGGTTCCATGCCCCTCCTCCCATCGAAGTCTTTCTCAAAGCACTCTAAGTCTGGAATGTGAGGGTCCACGGAGGAATGGGGAGACCTTCAAGTTCTTATGTGGTATTTGTCAATCTCCGTGAACAAGCTTTACCCTCTATATTGAAGGCTTATTTTAGAATGACTCTTTTCATATTCACTTTAAAAATCAAAATAGTTTTCATATAACAGATTAGAAGGATAAGTGGTTGAGTCTGGTAAGAGGAATATATATTCTTTTAGGCTATAAAAGGAAAGGGAAATTATTTCATTTGGGTTTCAGAATCCTTTGCTAAATGACACCATCGCAGCCTAAAGAGAAACAATTATTTTCCTTTCCTTCATGTGAATTGCTTGTGCTGTGGTTTAAGTGTGTCAAATTTTGTTTTTGGTTTATCAACATCACATGAAGTAGTTAGCTTCATGTATTTTGTATATCTTCTCTTGACACGCTGGCAACACACCATTTTAAAACATAAAACTTTAACCAATCTCCTGCTACTCATCCTGCTCCAGAAAAATTTCGATAAGAGAAATATTTAATGATTTGTTCAAGTGTATTTTTGGGCAAATCCCTGAGTTCTTCTTAACTTTTTTATGTTTCCAACTCCAGTTCGACCCATATTCTATTGTTCCTATGACCCAAAAATTAAAGCATCCATTGTCCTAACTAGGACCAAATCCCTCGATGTTTCTGTTCCCTCTGGAAAGGCCACGCAAGAATTCTACAGATAAACTGTGACATAGAAAGAGGAAATTATTTGCTTATGGTCTCATAAAAAGGAGAGGAATCGGGATGTAGAATTTGTGTCTTTTGTCCCAGCACTACTTACACTCTACTATAGTGCCTTAACGTTGCAGTAAATGAAACAAGAGGAAATTTGTTGTGTGTGTGGGAAAACTTCTCAGCTGAAAGATTGGAAACCATCACTAATGGAAGTATAAGATCTGTAAAGCTTGTCTTCACGATATGACAGAAGATGATCAGTTTGTGATGATCTAGGTGTTCGGTGATTGTAGCCAATTGGTTGAACCAGATCATTTCTTTCATTCTCTTTTAATTGTGTTTCTGACACTATGAGACAACTTTAAGAAAAATAACGTCTGTATGTCCTTTTAAACTCCTGCTGTTGTGAACCTTGAAGTCAAACCAGGGAAGTTCAACTCTAAGGCAAATATACTATCAAGAAGCATGGATGAGGGGGCAGCCATATGCTGGCTCATCTTCACTCCTGCAAATTGCATTCCTGACAAGAGAACAGTGAAGGCTCCCTGTCAGGTCAACGGATTTGGAAATGGAAGTTGCCTCATGATTATACAGAAAAAGTCCCCTACCAATAGCAAAGCTGCCACAAAGGCTCATAAATAACAACAGCTAGTAGCAATATGAGAAACACTTCTGCTAACCTCAGAGCTTCTAGATATTATGCTCATGGGCACCATTTGCAAACTCAAGATGCCAACGGAAGAAGTGAGAGTACCTGACTGACTAATTGATAGATCAGATCATTAACTGATGTTTTTCTTGTTAATTTTACCCTAGTAGTTTTTATTTTGTTTTCTGTGCAGTTTTTCTCTGGGACCTACATTCACGTCTGTTGTCAGACCAAAATCAATTCTGCGGAATATTAGTATTCGGTTGCATCTAGTCACAAATCACATACACATTAAGTGCTTCGAGCAGTCATGCTCAGCAGTTTCAGTCTTAGGGAACTGGGGGCACTCTTCACCTTGTATCTAATGGATTTCAGACACTGGTATGGGTGCTTTCTTTCCCAAGGCTAGAAGTGGGGAGCATATTTGCCAGAAGCCGTTGAGAGCCCACAAACACAACACTGTGTTTATGTTAAATGATGTAGAACAAAATATACCTGTTAGTAGGGGAAAAATATTTTAAAATATTCTGACCGAGAATTTTGAAAAT
>LNAC01000174.1:151676-174176 GCA_002007465.1 Ailurus styani
TTATTTTTTAAATGAAGTCATAACAAGATAAACATTGCTTATAATACTTGAATGTATTTTAAAAGCAACACAAGTGTTTCATTTTTTTAAAGAAAAGTAACAGTTGCCATTTCTGTCACTTCATATGTATATAAGGTGAACAAGCAAATTTGAAGAAAAAAGTTGTCTTATCTCACCGTATCAATTTATAACACTAAATATTAGCTAGAAATAACAATAGCCATTGGAGGAAATGTTTCTGTGTACACCTTACATAGAATAGAAATAGCAGTGATTTTTAGTCGATAACATTTTTTCCTGCATACCAACATTTAAATGACATTTTATAAGAATTCTAAAATCATTTTATTTTATATTTTGTCCCTGAAATTTTACTAATTGAAATCTCAGATCAGAAGCATGAGCTTATCTGCATAAATTGAATGTTAGGTATAAAAATTACTTTTAAAAATCTAGAAGTAAAAATGCTCTATTAGTGGGTATCATAGTAAAAATGGTTTGAATGTTCTTCCTAATATGGCTTACCTGGATACACATGAGGCCATCTGACAGATCAATATATATGTAAACAGGATACCAGATCCCAAGTGCAATTAGAACATCAGATTAGAAATTCTTTATTCTACAATTAAAGCAAAGGCTTAAAAGGAAAAACAGCACATTTCCAATTAAACCAACTAAGTACAAGTTAGTTAGTTACTACCATGTCCCATTCTAAAATAGTAGCTTTTGTTGGCACGCTTTAGGAAGTAAATATTTACCCAGAGAAATGTAATTTCCTTTTCATTTATTTAGAAACTGCATGAGCTGGTCTCTGCTTTCTAATTTTCTTCTTACTAGTTAGGGTAGTAGAGAGTTTTCTCATTTTCTTCATTTTGATATTAGAATTGCATAGTTGAGCTTGTGTATATTTGAAAGGGAAAGACAATATTTTCCTAATGTTAATTAGCAACTTTCTTTCTTACTTGCCCTGTTTTTTTAATTAAAAAAAAAAAACTGGATATAACATCAATGCTTATTTCCAAAGTTATTTTGAATAACATCTGCTGATGAGAAGCATGCAGAAAACTTTCATGCCGGTAAATGTAATTACTAATAATTTCATCATGATTGCTATGACTACAATTTACTTATTCTTAATTTATTTTTATAATGAACTGCTTCAGTAAAATGACAAATGATTCCATTAGTTAAGAAACTAAAATGTCAATTTACATGTGGTCTTTGGTGACTAATTTGCTGAGTTGAGGTTTTTGTTTTCGTTATGATAATAATATTTGGCTATGCTCTGTGAGCAAAATTTATGAGGTCTTAAATATTAATCTTTCGATTTACTGAAACAAGGTAATTTTCAGCCTCAAAATGTTAGCAGTTTCTCTTTTCAGGGTCTTGACTACCCAAGTTTTAGGCACAAACTTCTGCAACACTGTCATCCAAAAAATAATGCTCACTTTGTTCCCTGGGATCAAAACAATTCTTTTTCACTAATGACTGCAAATATCAGCTCATTTCTAACACAGTTTCCAATGGCAAACATTACTCAATTGTCAGTAAAAGAAAAGGGATTACATCAGCATTCAGGGGGAAAAAATGTTCTGTTCCTTCTTACTCCACAGTCTATGTTCAATCAGCCTGGAGCTAATGGAAGCCCTCCGGTGCCGAGAAATAAACAAACACAGTTGGGCAAATAGTCCAAAATCAAATCTAGTATATAAGGTGGACAATACATAGTTAGTTCCATTACCGAATCCTCCCTTGGGAGCTGGAGCAGCTTCAGAGTCCTTCTCATTACACACCAGCACCATCTGTAGCCAGCCTGAGCCTGATTTGGGAATGTATAAAGTACACGAAAAAAAATAGACTCCGAATCAGGAGCCAGAGAATCCTATTTCAAGTTTAAATTTTGCTTGTGAAAGATCATTTGGTTTTAGACTCAGCAAACAGTGGGCCTCATCACTCACAATGAGGGATGTATGTAGCAAGGATTACTTCAGATCGGGGAGAATGAAGGTAATTGCTACTGTCCACAGGGATAGGTCCAGCTCGGTATAGCTCAGGAGAGTTACAGCGTGGTCCCATTAGCGGCAGAGCTTCCATTCCACGTCAAGGGGCAAGCCCCCTTTTCCTTGTGGCATTTGTTGCTGCGTTGCTGTTGAAGTGCATTATTTAATTCTGACTTTACATGGAAAGGAAGCCAATGGCACTGGCGTCCCGAATGTCTGTAGGCACTTTGTGTGTATGTGCATGTGCGTGTGAATTTTAAGAAAGGCTCTGGCTCAAAAATGGACACAAAGCTTTTATTTACTGAAAAATAAACTGTGAATCATTATTAGCAGGGCGTGATGATGTTCGTTGTTATTGTTTGGGGGCTAAAAAAACAGGGGCGTAGTTACCAATCTCGAAATTCGTTGCAAGATTATGTGTAGTACTTGGATATTTTCACCCAAGATAAGCCACCTTCCACCAGGCAGGGGGAAGTTGCTTTATCAACGTTTTCTATTTCTATTTTTATTCTCATTCCACCTCCATTCCCCAACCAACCCCCACCTTTGTCTAGCATCAAAATGTCTCCAGAAATCTGATTCTCTTCCTGGTTTGAATCACACGCATACAGAACTGCAAAAGATGATGGTTTTCTGGACTTTTGAATGCCATGAAAAGTCTACCTGTAGATTTGGAGAGAGAGCACTGTATAGAAAGTATGTAGGGATTCACAGGCATGGTAGATTGTATTCATCTGAAGGGTCAAAGAAGGCACTTGAAACAGTGTTTTGATCCCCACTTCTTGCCAGAGCAGAGGCTGTACTCCCTGTAACTTGAAACCTGAAAGTAGTAACCGGCCCCCCACTTAGGAAAACCCACAATCCTCAAATTGTGTCTCCCCCTCCCAACACCACGTGTCAGCACACACCGCAGGTAGGAATCCTTATCAGTAAGAACCTACTCTGGCGCTCACCTGATCCCGGAGGTGTTCCCAAGCTTGCCCAACTTCAGATCCTCTTGGTGGTGGCTGCAGCGGCATTGACTCTGCCCCGCCCCCCGTGGCTTGGTTAGGAGTGATGAGGACCTCAGGCTTGACCTGGCAGTGGCTTTGTTCTAGGCAAAAATTTTGCGCAGTCCAAGTTGTTGTTGCTAATGATGGTCTCCCTGCTTCATCCTGTGAGATGGACCTCTGGTCTTCTTTAGAATTTGACTTTTTACGTTCTTGGCCTTGGCTGAGAAAAGTTGACAGTCCTTCAGAACACTTGATGAGTCCCTTTCACATCTGTTCTTAGCTTCAAATCTTGTTTGGGGAATCTCCTTCACCGTAGATTTCAGTACTGCATTTTTCATGACTATTTAGAACCTGGGCTCTCCAGTAAGAGAAACATGAAATTCAATCTTAGTTCTATGACTTTCTGGTTGGAGATTTGTGCAAATTACTGAATTTTTCTAAACCTCTATTTCCTCAACAAAAAAACAGGTATAGGGGCCTCCTGGGTGACTCAGTTGAGCATCCGACTCCTGCTCTCAGCTCACGTCTTGATCTCAGGGTCATGACTTCAAGCCTCACGTTAAAAAAAATTGGTAAAATAATAACACTTGCATCATAAGATGACTCTGAGTATTGAATACTTGATCTCTGTGAAGATCTTTATCAAGTTAGTACTCAATAACTGTTAACTATCATTATTAGTTACTTAATAATCATCTAAACTTGCATTACAATTTGCCCCTTGCCTAAGATTTTGTTCAGTAGTTTCTGATCCTGGATTATCCCCACTGAGTTCTGATAATTCTCCTCAAGACACTTCAAATGATGTGCTTGAATACTTTATCCACAAAGACAATAACCAACATTTAGCATGTAGTTCCTGCTGCCAAACACTGAGCTAAGTACACTAGAGGCAAATCACGTTTAATCCTTAGAAGACTTAAACAAAGTATTAATTACTATTACTACTATTTTATAAACTGTAGTAAAAGAGGAAACTGAAGCTGTGAAAGTTAAGTCCTGTGCCCAAATATACTGAAAGTAAGTGGCAAAGCTGGGACTTAAACCTACCTTTGCCTGTGGCAGAGATTGACATAAATGTGTCAACATCTGTTTCCTCTTCTCCTGGACACACAGACTTACTGCCCAGCCTCTTGTGGTATAAAACATCTCCATGTAACTGGGTTTTAGCCAGCGGAGTGTGAGTGAAAGTGATGTGCACAGTTTCAATGCCTGGCCCCTTAAAACCTCCATTCAAAATCTTCTACCAGCTGGAGGTCAGTGCCACGTGGTGAAAATGGCAGAGCCTCATCCACCCCCATCCTTGAATAACGGTGTGGAGCAGAGCACTTCCTGCTCCCCCTTTGCTTTGCCAGCTGAGCTGGACCAAACTTGGTTTGTGCCGGAGACATATGCTTTTAAATCACATCTGATGTTACTGTAACTAATACTGTATCCAATTCCAAAGAATTCTGTCTCTGCTATTATATTGTGCTGGTATAACAACCAACCAGCAATGTGTCACACTTTGCTAAGACACAGAGGAACTGTTGAAATGTTTCCTAGGTATGTTGCCTCAACTTCGGAATAAAGGTGTCCACGCTTTTAATTAATTATTTCAAAGTCTTATAAAATGAAGTCCTTAAATTAGAGGCTGGTATAGTTTAAAAGTTTCTTATTTTGAATATTTCCCAATTACCCAAAAGTGGTATAGAAATGAAAGAGTCAGGATATCTTTAATCCTAGGAATCAATCCCTTAAAATTGTCTTTTAAAAGGCTCTTAATGATTTGCCACAGTAACCACGATTTTGTATCTCTCTAAGTCATTGACACATTTTTGAAATGAACTAAATCGTAGTGTCCTACACAGAGGGTCAGCAACATTTTTTAAAAAGTAGTGTTCTGCCTAAATCCTCCACATGTTAGGACCCAATAAGTATGAAAATTTCTTAAATATTTCCTTTTCACAATACATTGATTAGCAACAGCAATCATGTCAAGGAACTAATGCTTTTATTCCACAATTTATTCAGAATTTTTCAAAATACATCTTTTAGTTTCCACTCATATGCCATGGAAAGAAAGTAATATAATGTATAGTGAAGATAAAAAGTTCTGAAGTCAGACTGCCTTATCTTTATATCTTGTCTCCTGCATTTATAAGCTACGTGACTTCGAGAGATTTACTTAAAAATCTTTGGGTTTCATTTTTCTCTTTTGTAAAAGAGGGGCAATGATTACATCTCCTTCAAAGATTGGATATGAAGAGAAAGGGTCATTTAGGAAAAGTATATCGGCTGACACATAATAAGTGCTCAATAAATGCTAGCTTTTAGAAGACTATAATTATTATTAAGTGTAAATTTTTCAGAAATATTTTATCTATGATAATCTTTACATTATAAATGCTGTGCTGTCAGGCATTTCAGATGGAAAAAGTCCGGACTATATTGGTATCCACTATGTCTTAATGAGAAGACATATTGTGAATGAAAATGGTGTGTTTCATAGATATTTCCAAGAGATTTGGAGTTTTTATTTCAGATTCCAGGAAGCAGAGATTTAATGGCTAATATTTAAGTGACAGGAAAGAAATTTTTCATTTGGGGTCAAAAGCTTTCTCCTTTTGTTAATGTAATGATGTCAAAGGATGGCGGAACCCCATTCCTCTAGCTTAGTCTGATCCCAAATGATGGTGAAATAGAATATTCATCAGTTCTCTCTTCTCCTGAGAATTGGAAATAATGAGTCTCTACCCACTGTTTGGTGATTTGTGGAGGAGGGAGAGGAGGGGAAGTTTTGTCTTTTTTTTTTTAAGAGTTAGAAAATTTCAGTTCTCAGTCTTCTACCCAATACCTACTTGTCTTGCTCTCAGAATCACTGTCTACTTAATTGCTCCTCCTTCAGCATGACTGGAGGCACCTCTTGAAGTCTGCGTATACCCAAGCTATAGCCATCGAGAGAGGAGAGTGAGGAGGCTATCAACAAGATTTCTGTACCAGCTGTGGGCATTTTATGACCACAAAGACCTCCTCCTCCAGTGTCACTCCACTGCCACATAAAGAAAGTTCTTTAAATAAAGCAGTTCAGTATGACTTGGCAGTTACTTTTCATTGAGTAATTCTGAACCTCCTCTTAGCCTCTCTGCCCATCCAGTTGTTCCCTTACAGGCAACTAAACTCTGCTTTCCCCCCGCAAGCCTCATTCTCTTACCCTCAAAATGGCCCTGTTTTCTGTGTCTCTATTTTTGTTGATGGCATCATCATCTTTTCATTAGCTCCAAATAGAATCTTTAGTCATCTTTGACTCCTTCCTCCCCTTCAAATTCTAAAATCAGTCACATCTAACTCTGAAATTTCCCTCATATTCAGCCTCCTACTCTATCTTCATAGTTTCTATAGTCTGGGTTTTACTCACCTGTTGCAGAGGCTGGCTCATTAGCCCCGTATCTGACCCCTCTGTCTCTATTCACTTTCAACCCACTCGCAGCCCCCAATTTATTCTTTATTCCTTTGGCATAATTCTAGGTCTCAAGCACTGATATCTCCCCCATTTAAGACCTTGGTATAATTTATTAAGATATCAATATATGCTTTGTTCTCACCATGCTTTCCATTCTGCTAAACTAAAATTTTCCAAGCTGTTAGATCTGGGTTTTCTTGAACAGGAGAAATGGCAAGGTAGAAAGCAGGAATTGCTTGCAGAAAACTGCTTTTGCCAACTTTTGTTTCCCACAATGTGAACACCTTGAAAGGATTATCCTCTTGGGCATGTTGGAGGAGAGTTCCTTTGAGGAATCAAGGTGTCACGCACAACATCGAACACTAGAGGATTCTTCTCTTGCAAAAGCTTTCTTTTTCTGGGGAATTGAAAGAGAACTGCTCTAGATGATGCTGGCAATGCAGTCAATGGTGGGTCTGGTGTCAGAAGGAGCAGGCAGCAGCCACCTGAAGGCAGAATCTCTATCAAAGGTAAGGTTCTCTGGAAACATTTGAGACAGAGTTTAGTGTGCAAAATGTTTATTAGGGATTAACACTGTTAAAGAAAGGAAGGCGAGTGAACAGGATTGGGTAGTGGGAGCAACCTATTTGTGGAGCAGGCTAGACAAAGCCTTGGTCAACCCAACAATGAGCTCTAGGGTGAAAATTGCCCATCGGTGTCATCTTGCAACACAAGCTGCCCTAGAAGGGCACAGACTGGGTGAGGATGTTCTTTGTCTTTAAAGCAGACCTTGCAGGAGCTGAGATCTGGAGGTTGCCTGCTGACCACACCCTTCACTGCTGCACAGCAAGTCGTTCTGTGCAGATGGACTGTGGTGAGCCTCTCAGTGTCCACCATGATCTCTATAGGACCATTGGGAGCTGGCCTGAGGGAGAACCTTGTCACTCTAAACTTTTGGGAGAAGAGCAACTTTTCTCTAAGACTCTTTCTCCCTCTCAAATGAGGGTCAAGGATAAGTAAGGGTAAAGTTCTCTTGCTGGTAAAGCAATGCCTCTCCAGTCTCATTGACTTTGAGCATCACAGATGGAAACACTCAAGTCAAAAACTGCGGTAGCTTCAGTTCAGCCCAAGAGTCGCTGGCAGCTTGGCAAAAGTCGCAACCCATTGACAGTCAAGGTAAGTGCCAACAGCAACCATCCATGTTCACAGATAATTATTTCTAAAAACTTCCCCAAAATGATTAAGGATAGATAAACCTGTAAAAAAAAAAAAAAAGGCACCCTAAAGCCAAGAAGTTGGAAGTTCTAAATCACAATGATGTGAATATTCTTTATGGACAAGTCTGTGCTATTTGGGTTACAGTAGTTACATATTTGCAAGCTTGCCTCCCTTTCTAAATTGTTTCACAAGATAGAAAATATCTCTTATTTGCTCATAAGACATTAAATACCCAAGTCAGTGAAATGAAAGGATTTAATTTAGAGTGTAACTTTAATATTTAGGATGTCTAATTTTCATGATTTTTTAATATATTTAGATTGCATACCTTTTTTTATTTTCTATAGAAACAGATTTGGTTATTTTTAAAAGAATCATATTTTAATAAACCTATGTATATATTTAAAATATGTTATTTAAAATGTGAATTTAGAATTTTATGGAATTGCAAATTACCTAAAACAGTCCTGTCCTGAGTGTGTATGGGAGGAGCGGAAGTAGGGGGATGCTATGTACTTGTGGAAATGTGTATGAAGAAGAAAGGAAAAGATAGAATAACAGTTTATAAATAGGAAGTCTACCTCAGAAACCCACTCTTGATATAAAAATGTTTAGAAAACCCTTGATCAGATTATAGGTAATAAAGAGATTAGACAGTTGGAAGTAGAAACTAATTGTCACTGTATGTCAGACATTGAGCATACAAATTGATTAAGACAAAAGAAAATGAAATGAGCTCCCAGCCAAATATAATAACTGACTTTTATATAGTGTTTTCATTTACATTTTCCCATTTGAACAACCAGGTTATGCATTGTAACAATTTTCACTTTACATATGAGGAAACTGATGTCAGATGCCTAGTTTAGAACAGAAATATGATTTGGAATCTGTGATAATTGATGCAACATCCTCCCTCCTATGTCATGGTGACCAGCTACTGATACTGAGTTGAAAATATTCTTTAAAAAAGGGAAAATAGTCTTAAATTGGTATATATGAAATAATGTTCATTCATCTTTTCATTCCACAACAATTTATTAAACCCAAGGATCAAGGGCACCAAGTGATGGGACTATACAGACAAAATAGACAAGATTCTTGCCCTGAGAATGCCTAGAGTCTGAAGCATAGGACTCTGTGGAGACAGAGTGGTGGAATGTTCTAGAATGTGCTCTTATGCTAAATCTAGAAAGAAGGATAAGTAAGAAAGTTCCATGAAGATGACCCTGGGAGAGAGTAGTCTAGAATAAAGCAACAAATTGATTTCTCCCCATGGAGTATGTGATATCAAGCTTTCATGTGGATGAACTTGGAGCAAAACGTTGGAAAGGTAAGGGAAACCATACCTGGAGGAGGCTGTCTGATCTACTGAAAAATTCATTCTGTGCATGATGAGGGCCAGTGAGTGATTTTAAATGGAAGAATCAGGATTTTAGAACCATCACCGTCACTTGTGCAGCAGTGAGGAAACTGCTTCCATTCAGAACCGTGAATAGCATTGACGAAAATGAAGCCCCAGCAAGGGAGAGAAGCTGGAGTGCAAACTAGCAGTCGGTGAGTGGAGATGGAGGCTGGGGGCATGGTCTGGGAGCTCTTTAGGAGACAGACTCAACTATACTTCATGATAGATTTCAAATAAGAAAACGAAGTGAATGGGAGGTGAGATGCCTTTTCTCTGGGATGAAAGGAAAACAAACAATATTTATTGGTGGGAAATTGTACAAGTACATGTCGGATTGATTTGTGATTGAGGTGACTAGATCACCTGCCACAGGGATCACAATGGCCTGGAGTGATGGAGCTTTCGCATAGGCTCTGTGTGAGAGGAAGAGCAGCATGTAAAAAGATCTCCATTTGGTATCATGGTCTATCGAGGGTCCTTGCCATACCCTCACAGCATTATCAAGTCCAGGTAACTCTTCTCTACTGGCCCTCAGCACCTTAGCGCCAGAGTCAAACGTGCAAGGCTGTGCAGACCCAACTCTCAGCCGTCAAGGGACAGCTTAGCAGAAGGATGGGAGTTGAAATGTAATTTCAAAACTTCTGAGCTGGGTATGACAAAAAGCATGGAAGATTAGAGCTGAGACTGGAGGCCTTGATGAGACAGAAGGTTGGATGTAGAGGGAGTACAGATGAAAAGAACTGGAGAAAGGAATGTCATGTCAAAGGGAGCATACTGTAATTTACATCGTCGGAATTGGTACAATATCTCTGTGCATGGTGCAGTAGTCTTGTACAGCATTTTACTATGCAGAATGCGTGTTAGAGGTAGAAAGGACTTTAGAGGCCATTTATTCTTGTCCCCTCTGTTTATGCGAGACATAAGTGAGTCTTAGGAACCAGGCAGTGAGCTAGTGAAGAGCTGAGGAGAAAAATACTGACTTTGCCGGGTTGTCTGGCCACCCCAAGAATAGCTAAAATTTTAACAAACATTTGTTAAACCCTTGCTCAATGCGAGGCACAGTGATTAGCATTGACTGATACATCATCCCTATTCTTAAGGAATTTACTAAGCTGTGTCTTAATGAGACTTTGTATTACATATTAAATCAATTACTAAAGGGATATTCTAAAAAATTAGGAATCCAAAATCCCTCTAAATTAAGCAAGGTTTGTCACCAAAGTGTTGAATAATTGTCTCTTTTTTTATGGAGTCACAATTTTGTATCACTAAATGAAGACAGAGTGGCATAATTTTTATGTTCTAGGTCCTTAAATTATAGTTGGTATGAAGAATGCCTGCTGAAATCAAAATAAACTAGAAAGTTATTTTACAATTTTACTTACCTGTCTACAATATTAAACTGTGTTCATTGTTTCCTTAATTTTCCCTACTAATTTTCTGGTGAGGCTAGAATTGAAACTGTGTACAAAATGCTTCATTTTTTTTTTCGCAACAATTATTTTTTATGTTCTTCACCTCTGGTGAAATGACCTCTACCAATTGTATCATTTTACAAGAGGCAATCAGGAGCTTTACATGAAAAAAAAAAACAAAAATATTTTATTAAATTAATTTAAAAAGAAATATTTGAACATGAAAATCTGCATAGTATAAATATTTTATATGGGAAGTCGCAATAAAAATTAATATTTAGTTCTATTATTTGCATGTTCGGGGAGGTGGAATCTGAGAACTAATTTGGAAGCCATGGTTCTTCTCCTAGAATATTCCAAATAACATTTGTAGAATGATTTTGCTGTACCATATTTTAAAGCTTGCTTATATTAACTCTGTTTTACTGTTTTTTAAACTGTACTCATGATTATGTTTCTCACATATTTTCTTGAATGTTCATATACCACAGAGATGTAACATATAAATAAATTAATGTAAAATCCTTATAACCACGACAACCAAACTGGAAAGAATCCAATATAATACATATTAAAACTTCTCAGTGAGGGCGCCTGGGTGGCTCAGTGGGTTAAAACCTCTGCCTTCGGCTCAGGTCATGATCTCAGGGTCCTGGGATCGAGGCCCACATCGGGCTCTCTGCTCAGCAGGGAGCCTGCTTCCTCCTCTCTCTCTCTGCCTGCCTCTCTGCCTCCTTGTGATCTCTCTCTGTCAAATAAATAAATAAAATCTTAAAAAAAACAAAAACAAGAACAAACTTCTCGGTGAAATGTGAGACCGAGATACTTACCAGCACTTCCTTTTTCTGTGCATGCTGCAATATTTAAATGGGCCTGGGATGCCCCTGGCTAGGAACGGAACCAGTCTCTGTCTTCAGGAGTAGAAGCCTCCTTCAGGTTTGGCTCTCAGAGCAGGATTTAGAACTGTCCGAAGAGCTGTCTTTGTGGCCTGAGTAATTTGGTCCAGAATCTCAGGATGCTTTACTTTTATAAAATTGTCTCCTCTAAGAGGATCATCAGATTGAAATAATTCCTGAGCCTGTCTCTTTTTTAACTTTTATTTTTTGTCACAAACTTTTTGTACAAAACACAGAATGATCAAAAGTAAGATTCTACAACAGATTTCAAATGTCTTAACCATCCTTCAGTGCAGCATTGAGCAGGCCCTGAAAAATGCTTAACTCCTGAAACAACTCCTCAATATGTTTGACTATCTCTTCCTCAGAGAATATCTAAAATCCTCCCAACACTGTTTGTTTGGTTTTTTTTACCGTCTTTGCCGTTCCCTCAAGAATGAATTCGTACAATTGATGAAAATAGCATGTGACACCTTGAGACTTGTCTCCTTTCTAATCATAGCCTATTTCCAGCTAAAGGAGTAATTATTTAAGCTACATGTGGGCAGTAGTTTAGAGCAGTGGTTTCAAGATGTTGTCACTAAACCAGCAACATCAGCATCACTGGGAATTTGTTTAAAAAGCAAATTCTTAGGCCATACCCATTTGGAATAAAAAAAAAATCTCAGGGGTGGGGATCAATGATCTGCATTTAACAAGTCTTCTAGATAATTCTAATGCAAATTAAAGTTGTATAACTACTTTAGAATTCACCTTGCCAGAATAGGCCCATTTCTTAGGCCGAAAGCCTTGTTGAACTCGATAAAACACTGCTGAGGGAAGGAATAAAGGAACAAATGAGTCACAGTCGGGGTAGAGTCTTTGATCAGTCTTAGATTCCCACCCAGCAACGAGTAGAAACAACAAAACTGGTTATTACTAGACAAAGCTCACGTAAGATATCCCTTTATTACTACTTGGTGACATCACCCTGCTATTCCTCTTAATCACTGACTCGCGTATGAATTTTACACCCCAATTTCAGAATGAGTGTGTCCAGCTCTCGGTCTCAGGTCCTGGTCACTTCAATAGGCCCAAGGTGCTGGTAAGAGATGCATCTAATAAAACAGACCCCCTGACATTCTAACCTACTCATTCTGGGAAGCCGGAAACTGTTGCCTGACATCGAGGTCCCCGTTCTGTGGAAATGAAAACAAGTATGGGAAATAGCGTAACCACAGATCCTGAAATTAACTCAAACTACAAAACAAAGTCTGGTGTAACAGTTGAAAATCCTTCACAGTAGATAACTGTCCAAGATGTAGTTGGAAAAAAACAAAAAGTAAAGACAATTTATTTTTGGTTTCTGTGACATTTAAAATGTGTAAAAATTTGTAGGTAATTGCTTGACTGTGCTTCCACTCACGTGCGCCATGTCTCCTGGACAAAAAATTCAGGAACCAGGGGAAGAAAGTAATTCTCCTACTGAATCACTCATTCATCGCCCCTTTTAGGGGGACTAAATTGTCCAATTCGAAATCAGGCAGAGAAGTCAAATTTATTGAACTTTAACTTGAATGTATTGCTAGCAGAATGGCGACAAATAACTATATACCAAATAATAAGCTAAAGAGGGTGCCGGTCTTTTATAAATCCTTTCCATTCCTAAAATAACCTCTTGGGCTCTCAAAAAGCAGTGAGGACAATGTCAAATTGTTTCTATTTGGCTGCATTTTTCTGATTCTTGTTCATATCTGGAATCATTTAGAAAACTATAAAGTAAAAATTACAGACACACACACACACACACACTCCCCCCCATATATAATCTAATAAATGCTTAGAAAGTAATAACTCACTAAAACTATTGCTTACAAAAAGATATGGGAAAAACCAGTGGGATTTTTATTTTGTCAAAACCTTGTTAGTCATGTTTTGGTTTTGGATTTGCAGTCTGTAGAGTATTTTATACTTCTCAAATTTCTTCTGTTCACTTGTGACTCTCAAACCTAATAGAAATCTCCTTTTCCCCTTCAAGTAATACTTGTCTGCTTCGAGGGCTATCAGGGGAATACTTTCTAAAAAATTGTTCAAACCAGCCAGAGCAGTGCACAAATACATACCGAATAAGAACATACTGAAAAGCAGCCCTCAAAATAGCCAAAATAATCTAAAAGCTCGTTGTAAAAAATACGAAGAACAAAGTAGAAAGAGTGCCTTAAGGGCTTAGTTTCAATTTCTGCAATAATCCACCATTTCAGATAAAGTTAATTCCCTAGACTGTGTACACATGGATAATTTAATTCCATGGATAATCTCTAATATTTGTTTGGGGATAAAATGTCAAACTTTTCCCACTAAACCTTTTCACCTCACCTTTGGACAAGTGGTCAAATGGGGAGATTTGTGGTTGCCTCTGGTTTGCCCGACTCCACACGCCAAGGGTAGTGCAAACAAAGTGTGAAATGGATCTCTCCACCTCATTCCTACCATAACCTCAGCTTCGTTTTGCTGGTCTGGGGCAGGGAAATGAACAGGGAGTGGTGAAATGTAAAAGTCAAAGTATCTTTTTAAAGACATTTAATGAATTTCAGAAAATATAGGGATGATTATATTTTAATGGGATAGATAACATGAATGCTACATAGAAAAATGGATAACTGGTTTTTTTGTTTCGGAACGCAACCTTGGAAAAAGCTTAAGAATTTCAGGCAAAATGCCGTGTGTTTAGATTGTAGCACTGGCACTTGCTAGCCAAGTGACCTTTAGAACTAGAAAAATCCATGAGTCTTCATTTTGTCATCTCTGAGATGGGAATAGCAATAACTTTCTCAGAATGTTACAAGGATTAAATAAAGCCGTGCACGTGCAAAACACTTTGAAACCCTAACTGCTGCATAGTTGTTACTTGTTAAGAGCTAACGTACAGAGCATGAGAATGCTAATATTGGTTACATACATGACCAGGATGTCTCAGTGTGCCGAACGGGAAAACATCATTGGTAGTAACAGTCAGTGGTGTGCCCCATGGGCTCCTTTGTTTCTGTCCCCCACTATCATTCGGATGTTCTGCCTCTAGTAGATGCTCACTACATGTTTGCTAACAACTTGCAAAAATCCTTTTCTAACAGACAGGTTGAAATCCAGAATGGTAAGCAAGAGTCTTCGTGACATATCCTTTTCTCTGGCTAGCTAGAGATGGATAGCTGGACAAGTGAAAACAACTTCAGTCTCTGAATCTGGAAGACATGTATTCTTAGGCGGTTTACAGAGTTGCTTGATATGACAAGGAAAAATATAAGAAAATTTTATTTTAAGAAATTACAAGTGGTTTCTTTTTCATTTTACGTTTGCTTATTCAAAAATTAAGGATTTCTGTTTCAGCCGCAGTCAGCACTCCTAGTTAATCTCCTCCAGAGAGAGAAAGAGTTGCGAGACAAAAAATTCAACACCTGGCCTAAATATCAAAGAACCAAATACTTGCTAGTCCTTGGTGTGCCCCTCAGATTATTTTCTGTCACAAGTGGTAGGATCTCAACTCCAGTGAGCTTAGGGAACAAAAGTAAAATGCATTGGTTCTCTCTGCTTCTGTTTCTCTTCTCCTTTCACATTATCCTTAGTCTCTCCTGCTGTCATAGTTCTCTCATCTTGGGGAAGAACCATAGCCAACAGCAGCCTAGGGCCCAGATACCAATAACTGTACCACCAAAACAAAATAGAATGTTCCCTCTTCAAAGCTCCCATTATATTTTTCATCCTGGAAAAGTCTCTTGAATGGCCTGACCTCAGCTACCCCTTGGGCCCATCTTGAATCAGTTATATGTGGGGGTGAGGGTGAGGTCTAAGACCAGAAAAGTGGAAAGGAAAAGAATTCTGGGAAGACAGAATGAATAGCCTTGATATTTGGTATAAGGACAAATAATTTTCATTTGTAAGGAATGTTTTAGAAATTCCATTAACTTCTGTACTAATTCGAATATTTTTTGCTAAACAGTTTAAGTAGAGGAAATGCTTTGAGTTATCACCAAAACATTTATAATACCCTTACAGAGTACTGCAAAGCCTTAGATATTACTTTAGATGAAGGAAAAATCTTAAATATAATTGCCAAACTTGAACAAATTCTCAACATAACAGTGAAATCAATGTGTGATGTTGAGGGTTTTATAGCACTCTGACATTTTAGAAGACAAAACTTTCCATTCCTCCTTCTGAGAAAATTAACTCACTAAAGACTTTTGGCATCATATTCCTCAAACATAAAATTTCGTATCAGCAGAGCTGGGAAGACATTATGACCTCCAGAGAATACTTCAAAGTAAATCACTATTTCTCCAATCTAAACCACCAAAATAGTAAGGAGATGAATATCTATTAAATAAAAGTTCAAAGAGAGCTGAGTTCTAACAATCTTCTCTATTTTGACAGTGGTCAGTCATGGATCTCTTCCACAGAGGTTGAGCAGTTGAATTAGCCTCATCTCTGGCACACTTCTGAGCCTTCAATGGGCTACCATGTAACACCTCCAAACGTACATGACTTACAGAACTCTTTCAAAGATTGCCTCCAACCCCAGAATAGTTATTATCTTCTTCCATAAGAGTAATGATATTTGGTAACTACTTTTCATATATTTATGTCATAGAGTTTGCCAGTCTTTACATATTATACCGTTCTCTGACTTTTTAGTGAGACCAAATTTTCAACAAAAT
The DNA here is from genome assembly GCA_002007465.1 of Ailurus styani. Taxonomy (NCBI): domain Eukaryota; kingdom Metazoa; phylum Chordata; class Mammalia; order Carnivora; family Ailuridae; genus Ailurus; species Ailurus styani. Next base: position 167,718 of record LNAC01000174.1, read on the forward strand.
ATTATAATTAGGAAAGTCCTCTTAAATCTTTGAAAAAGAAAAAAAATTTAAACTTCAAGTGACATGTAATTTTTTAAATTTTAATTTGTAATTTCAGAGTAGCATAGTAGAATATTTAAAATTAGGACTTGAATAATCTCTACTATTTAAATGTCACAGCCTTTGAGAGGACCTTTCTGACCCCAGTCTTTCCAGTCTTCAGTCATCCTACACTCTGAGGAAAAAACATTTTGGAAACTGGATTACTTCTCTACTGAGAAGGCCTTTTGGATTTCTTCTATTTTCCCATCCAGATTTCTTATCCACCCTTTTTTACCCTGCTCTTTGTCCCAGAGTCTGACCTGTATTGACCATGTCAACCATCCCCCTTGTCCTCTGACTTCTGGCTGGATTTGGCAATGGAAAACACCAGTAGGAGATGAGAGATGGAGAAAAGGCTAAGTTCAGGTTGTTAATTCCCTTATCCTATCTGCCATGACCAGGCTGCCTACCTTCTAGTTCCTGTAAGGCACTCATGTCAACAGCACCCTCTCTGCCTGTTGGTCTCATAATTTGCTCATTTCTCATGCCTTCTCAACCTATAGGTGGTAAGAGTCAATGAAAGTGCCATCCTTAGGTGAAGTCATAAGGGCTTCTTCCTTTAGCCTAATCCTTTCCAGAGCCCCACTCTGATTCTCCGCATCAATCAGAGTCTGCAGAATTAAAAAGATGTGCCCACCCAGAGCCTACTCTCTTCCCATTTAGACCATACTCAGGACCTCAGACTTCCCTGTTCAGGCTGACTGCCACCGTTCCCTGGGCTATGGCTGTCCTTTTCTCCAAGTCAGTCCTCCAAATCTTAGACTATGCTGTAGGCAAGTGTACCTTAGGGCCAGAGAAATAGCCAAAGGTTTGTGATATGTGGAACATGGGTAGAGTTAGGACATAAAAAGTAGAAGATCTCCCCAGGAATATATCTTTTCCCAATTCTTTAAGGTGTTATGCTTTTACCAAGCCGTAGATCTATGTGGCTATATCCACCTGGCGAGAGTGCTTTCTTCAAATTTGCAAAAAGATATCATGCAAATTAGTGGTAGCCTTGCATCTAATAAAATCAAAGTTTTTTGTTTTTTGTTTTTTTTTAATAGTGCTACCCTACTCTCTAGGGTTTTCTTGAAGGTGCCTTGTTGGCTGTTATCAAGGCATGAAAGGGGAATTGTCAATTAGGCAGGTTTTCCACTAATCAAAGCAGTGAGACGCTGATCTGTTTTATATATTATTTGTAAAGTTTTATTTGAATAGATGGTTCTGTTAAAAAGTAATTTTGAATATCACTGTGATCTAAAAATTTCCATCAAGCTTACATATTAGGAAGAGCTATGATCTCCTATCTTAGAACTTGTGCAATCTTCTAGTTTTAGACCCTTCATTGAAACTGTGAAATTTCTTACTGTCCTATTTCCTTTACTGGTCCTGGTTCACATATGCCTAACTTAGTTGGAGGGTCTTTTCCCCCTTTTCTTCACTTCTTCTTTCAAAGAACTGCACCCAAACCATCTCCTCTGTGGGGTCTTCCAAGTTAATTTGAATACCGATGAAAATTTTAAGGTCTCCATCAGGTGCTCCAAAGTAGAAAGAACGCAAGCTTGTTGTTAGAATTTTGTTGCCGTTCCTCTTGTTTCTTCACTTTTCCCTTGCTTGAGCTCTAGATATTGCGCACTTTCTCTTGACTCTGTGTAATAGACAAAAATGCGGCTCCAAGTCATAAAAGTATCTTCTGATGTATTGAAATTAGAATAGATTTCAGTCTAAAGCAGGAACATAAAGATAAGCAGAAGGATTCAAATGAATGCTAAGATTTCACAGAAAGGAATGGAGAAGCAGCACTGGCTGAATATCATGAGCCAAGAATTTTGATAACAAGATTTGTCATACAAGAGCATCTAACATTCATCGAACAGTTATTATGTGCCAGAAACATAATTTCACTCAAGCCTCCCAATCCATAAGGTAGGAAATATTACCAACTCTATTTATAACTTCATATATTTTAAACGTGCTTATTTTAAAAATCTTGTCTGATTATGCTTCACAATTAATTACATCTGAAGTAATTCATACCCTGATTATCAAATTTGTTGCCTGCCTTTTTTAGAATTTAATTTAGTTGTTTGTTTGAAGTTTTAATATTTGGACTCAATTTGAGTACTTTCTGTTTGTTTGTTTGTTTGTGTTTTTCATTGTCCATTTTACTCCCCCGTGGTTCTCTGTCTCTGTCTCTGAGTGCCCTTACTCTATTAATGTGTTTGGAAATTTTATCCGTGAGCTTATTTTAAGTGTGATTTTCTTTTATGTTCTCAGCTTTTTTTTTCTTTATTCTCTTTGTTCTCCTTCTCTCCCACTGTGCACAACCTAGTTGTTCAACTGTTTTATATTTGTCTCCATTTGGTTTCCTGACCTGAACCAAGTCTTAAAACTGTATTTGGGTACTTCTCTTCTATGGTGGTTTGGGATTCTTGGGGACTCAGCTACAGAAGCAATGGAGAACTAGGTACAGATCCAGTTATGGGGCTTTGGCTGTGTTCTCTTGCCTTTTGCTGAACCTGCAGTTTGCAAAGCACGGAAACCTTGACCATATTGTTCCTATAAATATACATATTTCCCTATTTTGAATTAGTGAATGGGAGTACCTGATCTAATCTCTGGTTTCAAATACTAAATTTGACTCTATTGCTCCATCTTGGGTGGAACACTTTTCTTCATTTTTACCCTGAAAACATCCTAACTTCAAGTGCCTTTGCCCATTTCCAGAGTCAATGCCCAGCTGGCCCACAGTATCTCAAAACCATATTTGCATGGAAACTTTTTCAAAGTTTCTAATAAAAATATTTAAGGTAATTTGGCAAATTCAGAAAAATCCCAAATCACTATAGATTGACAGACAATTGTTTCTTAATGACTCCAAATGAACTTACCATTGAGTAAGTCATTAGCCTAATCACAATGGATACAAATAGTGTCAGCCATTTTAGACAATCTAAAAAATGTCACTGTACTAATATACATATTTAAAATATAGTGCTTAGATTTAATGTGCATATAAACCTCAGGGTCTCTGGTTTTATAGAGTCTTGCATAATTGCAGAATACAGCTATATTTACAAAAAAACATTTAAGGATCTTTTGGCCAAGTTTTAAAATTACCAGACTTCCCGTAGTCAAAAGTGGAGGAGTCCTTGGGGATGGTATGTGTTGTGGTGAGCTCTGTGAATTGTGTAGGACTGATGAATCACAGACCTGTACCCCTGAAACAAATAATACATTATATGTTCATAATAATAATAAAAAAAGTAGAGGAGTCCCGACTGGATGCCATATAATAAAAAGCACAATCAAACAAGCAAATAAACAACCAAAAAATATGTTATCATTCCTTTAACTTCAGGATAGGTAACAATTACACGTTTAGGAGAGGAGCTGTATTTAACAATTGGTTAAAAATTAACCATTAACCCATTCTTTACCTCGTCTCTGAAATCTAAGAGGCTAACAAATTGGTTATTTGGTTAGTCTATTCTATTTATTATGATGACAGTTAACAAAATATGTTAATCATAAGATGATTGAAAAAATATTGCTAACAAAGTATATTCATTTTACAGATAAAGCTATTAAGTCTCAAAGGTTTTCAGAATATTTCCTGAGGCCATACAATAAGTTATAAATGGCAAAGCCAATTTTAGAGCTCACGTTTTCTGACCATGAATCTATTAGATTCAGATCTTAGTTTCACAGTCCAAAAACTAAGATAAAGCTCATTTTCTTTGTTTGTTTTTTTTTTTAAAGATTTTATTTATTTATTTGACACATAGAGAGAGGTTACAAGTAGGCAGAGAGGCAGGCAGAGAGACAGGGAGAGGAGGAAGCAGGCTCCCCGCTGAGCAGAGAGCCCAATGCGGGCCTTGATCCCAGGACGCTGAGATCATGACCTGAGCCGAAAGCAGAGGCTTTAAACCACTGAGCCACCCAGGCGCCCAAAGCTCATTTGCTTATCTTAGAATCAGTATGGTATTTTACAAGCGTCAATATATTTTCATATTTCCATTGCTATTCTTTTTGCTACAATGCCATAATAAATATGCAACATATTCTTTTAAGTAACTTTCTAGAACTATGATACCAATGAATGACTTTATAAAAAGAATTATTGAATAGAATTTCCACTTAGTATAGAAGAAATGCCTTGGTTCAGCAGCATCCAGTAAGTGAGGACATAAATAATTGCTTATTAAAGACTTTATATATAGAATATTACAACCCCTAAGTATTAGCAATTCGATAATGAAAACATTATGATTTACTTGCCACTACCATTAGTAATTGACACCATGGATTATATAATATTACTTCCTGCCAGTAATTTTGATTGAAGCAAAGGAGAAGTGGCCATGAAATATACATTTATAACTCTATATGAATACAGTACAATTACTATGAATGGTTGATGAACTCTTTAACTTTCTGATACTCATTGACAAGCTGTATTAAATTTCATTCTATGGCATCTGTCAAGGAGAATACAAAACTCTATTTACTGGGCCAATTAGAGGGAGAAAGAATGTTCAATCAAATTTATGTGAGGTCTGAATAAGTTATATTACATTTATCCTTGGATAGGGAAAGAAAATGTTCTTAGACTTTTGCACTTTTGATATAGGAGAGAAATTGATAAATTGATGAGGAGTTCATGACAAAGGGAAATTTTGCAAGGTCATAGCATATGGGGGTCCCTGTGATGTAGACAATGGACGACCTGAGCTTCAGCAAAAGAAGAATGGTCAAGATCTTCATGAAGATCATAGGCACATATGATGGTATTATAAAGACAAGGTTATACAGCCCCATTCCTTTCATGTGCATATGAGGACATAGCTGTCTAGATAAATATATCCATTTAAGGATTCTTGTTTATAAATAATTTCTGAGAGCAGAAAACCTGTCTCCAACCTAGAATTTGTCTAGGTTAGAGGAGGGAGTCTCTATTCTTGAGTTAAGAGAAAAAAAAAATATAGACAAAACCAATAGGTTTTGTCCATGTGCAATTGTTAAAACTTCTGATATCTCTAACGGAAATGCGACTGTCTGGCTTATGTGTGATCTCTCATTTTTGTCTCAGCACACACAAAAAACCATGGCCTCTCAGTGTCAACAGAGGTAGAATTTGAGGTCTCTCTGAAGATGACCTAAGAAACAAATATGGGGCCCAAAGAATTGAAGAAAATTTGGCCCATGGCCCCTTTAAATTTTTCCTCCAGCTAAACAGACATCCAGTCATTTGGAAAAGAACCCACCCCCTTGTTAGACTAGCTGAGGGACAATCCCCTGTTGTCATTTTTATTGTCTGCCCTGGAGAAGGAGGCAGCTTGGGATGCCTAATGGAATCTTGATTCTATTTCACAGCTACAGAGCACAGCCAGAGGCCCGTGGTGCTTTTGTGAGCCAGAATCCACGGAGGCTAATTTTGGCTGAATAGAGGCTAAAGAGAATTCATTTTTCCTTGTTACATTTATTTCACTAAAATTGTTCAAACTCACAAGATATTGCTGGAAGGACACCAGCAAGCACTTCTTAATTGGGGCCCCATTCAGTAGCAAAACTGACTTTGCAGGTACCAGCGCAGAGGTGATGAGGATTTCAGGAGCCCTAAATGCATGGAAATTAACCTTAACACAGGAGATACAAACGTTATCTCTACTTAGATGTGGAATGTAATCTCGAGGCTTCTGTTTCACATACTTGCTGGAAACTATAACCATGGCTCTCATCTTTCAGTTGCTATATATGAAAGGTTTCATGTCCAGACAACACCAGTAGATTCTGCTGAGCATGCTCAGGGAGATAATTGCTATTCCCCCCCAAACACTAAGAGTCTCTAGAGATAACTAGTAGCAATTGAGTTTTAACCAGCATTCAGGAAGCCAAATGGACAATAGAGATACAGGAGGAAATGTTTTGCCTTTCCCTCCTACTAAAAATTTTAATGAGTAAGAAAAATTTTATATTTTTGTTTTTAAATGTGTGCAACGTTCTGATCCTACAGATTATCTCAATGTTGATAGTACAAAATCCTATTCTGAATTTTAATCTTTCACACATTCTGATTACTACTCATAGCTCTAACTTCTTGCATACTCTTAACTCGGTAATTAGTAAGGACAGCCATTAAATTGCTAAAATCTTGCAGGAGAAACTGTGAATTTGCTAAGTATGTGACTTCTATTATTTTCTAAAGGCTCTTCAATCTTGGTTTAAAGGAAGCATCATCTTCAGAAGGTACTAGGGAGAGGTGTAATTGTCCCCATTTTACAGATGGAAAAATTAAAGCTTATGGAGACAGCGATAGAAGTGTCTATAGAAGAATTTCTGTCTTCTGTTTCAAAACTCACTCTTTTGAAATTGGCGATATAAAATAAACCTGAT
>LNAC01000174.1:179176-319176 GCA_002007465.1 Ailurus styani
ACCTACATTTCTAAATTGGGTGCCATCGTGCATATTTTTAGGTTGATAACTACAATTTTTATCCTATATTTAAATAGTCACAAAGGATGTAATTACTGACATTAGGATAAAACCTGTTTTCATCATTTTTTTAATGTATCCAGTGAAATATATCACAGCAATTTGATACCCATCACTATTATTTTAAAATGCATGAACAAGTTCTTCTCTCAGTTGGAAATTTTACGCCTCTCTTTTACACCTTGGATTTAAAGTCTCATCCCAATTCCCTTCTCAGGAGTTTTGCCTAATGTATTACATTGTTAGGCTTGAAATTACTTTCCTGATCCCCATGATTGTTCTCTAGGACTAAAATATGTATATAAGACAAAATAGAATTAAGCATTTTTTAAAAGATTTTATTTATTTATCTGTCAGAGAGAGAGCATAAGCAGGAGGAGTGGTGGCAGAGGGAAAAGCAGGGTCCCCGCCGAACAAGGAGCCCAATGTGGGACTTGATCCCAGGACCATGTGAGCCGAAGACAGACAGTTAACCGACTGAGCCACCCAGACATCCCAGAATTAAATGTTTTTTTGTGACCACAAATTTCTTGATGTTTGAAAAAAATTATTTTGCATTGAGCATTCTTTATAATTATTATTAGTATGTGATTGATTAAAATAACTTGGATATATTACTAATTTTGATAAATAATTTTCGAAGATAAAATTATAATTCTATTGGAAAGGAGTACTTTAATGAGAAGAATGGGCCTTTTGTTTTTAGGTAGTTCATGTTTCCCTGGATGAATATTATTTTTGCTGGGATAACACAAGATTCAGCATCAAATCTATTCCTATATTTTATAGATATAGGCATAATAAAAAATGACATAAATAAGATAAAAGTGATCCAAGGGCTTTTGTTAGAGCAATGTTTTTCAGCACTTATAGCGCTTAAATTATAAGCCAAAAGTCACATGGTAGTTATAAGAAATCTATTTTTAATTACATTTTGATTAGTTCCTACTTCAATTTTATTAAAAAATAACTAAAAGGAAATCAGCAGTTTTTAAAAAGTTTGGATTATTCCTTCATTGAAGGAATTCATTTTCTTATTTCTGGCCAGTAATCCAAGATTTATCAAATGACAGTCATCCCATTTTTCCTTCACTTAGAAGCACTCATTTTTACTTCACATACTCAATGGTTAGAAAAATAAGAATGTGATTTATTTCAACATTCTTTCCCCAAATAATTGTTTTTGGTGGAAAATTTTTTTATATTTTCATATATTCTTATCAAAATAATGGACCTATTGATTTTGCTTATTCTACTTCTGGAAGATATTTGTCATAAACCTAATGGCAAAGCCAGTTTTTATTTTTAAATCACACAGACTTTCTATAAAAAATCTGACTTCATTTTTCATGTCAAATAAATGTACCAATTTGTGGCCCCATGAAAACCATCTTCCTTTTGAATTCTAATTCTGAGACAATAGATAGATAAATAGATAGATAGATAGACAGATGATAGATGATAGAATAGCAAGTGGAATGGTAGCCTCCAAAATACATCCATGTCAAAATTCTGAAATTTGTAAATGTAACTTTATTTACATGGAAAAAGACATTTTCCATGTAAATACATACATTTTACATATGGAAAAAGAGTCTTTAAAAAAAAGATTTTATTTATTTATTTGTCAGAAGGAGAGAGAGAGCGAGAGAGTACAAGAAGGGGGAGTGGCAGACAGAAGGAGAAGCAGGCTCCCCAGTGAGCAAGGAGCCCAATGTGGGGCTCCATCCCAGGACCCTGGGATGATGACCTGAGCCAAAGGCAGAAGCTTGACAGACTGAACCACTCAGGCAGCCCTGGAAAAAGAGTCTTTCAAAGAATAATTCAATTAAGATTTTTGAGATGCAGAAGTTATCCTAGGTTATCCAGGCAGATCCTAAATCCAAAGACAAGTGTCCTCATAAGAGATACACGAAGGAGAGATATATGGAGAAAAGGGGGCAATGCGACCATGGTGCCAGAGACTGGAGTGACACAGCCACAAGCCCAGGAATGCAGACAGCCACTAGAAGCTGAAAGAGACAAGAAGGAGTTGATTTTCTCCTGGAGTCTCTGAAGGGTCCTGCCAACATCTTGAATTGGGTCTTCTGCCTTCAGAACTGGGAAACGATGCATTTCTATTTTTTTAAGCCATCAAGTTTATGGGAATTTGTTAATAGCAGTCATAGGAGACTAATAGAGATAGATAATCAGATAGATAGAAAAATGATAGAGAGATAGATAAGATAAGATAGATCAAGGAATTTGCTGCATGGATAAAAAAAAAAGCACTGCCACCTTTCTTTGTTTTTTCATCATTGAACTCTTCAGAGTCTTCCTATTCCTCATCAATCATCAGTGGATGGAAGAGGCAACAAATCTAAATGAAAATAATTATCCAAATTTGGAGTATTCCAACATGGCCAAAATATCCCTCTTCTAATGTCCTGTGTCACTCTTTATAGAAACTAAGTCAGATAAGGATTTTTTTAAAAGTCTGAATTAGAGGAGGCTTCTCCAAATGCAATATTTTATAAAATCTCTTTGTTTGGAACCTGAATATTTTTAAACCCAGAAGGAAAAAAAAGTCACCATATTAAGATTCAGGACAAATGCAAGTTATGAGCTTCTTTTGTAAAGTAGGAGAAAGAGGATTGTAAAGGGGAAAATGGGGAAGAAAAACCAGCATGACACTTGGATCACAGGCATATTTTTAGATAAATCAATTCAGTAAAAAATACACACAGAAGTTGAAGATATAAAGACTGATACTCTTAAAACTATCTATGCTGCACACCTCTTAGTCAGTGTTGGTACCCTAGAAGTACATTTACCCCTTTGTAAAAATCCCTGGTCCCCAGTAGAAGATTAAAATTTTGCAGTGCCCAAAGCTTAAGCAATTCTAGGAACCCTCTTGGAGAAAAAGAAGACAAAAATTTAGTACATGTTTAAACACAGGGCCTTGGGAGTGGCTCATGCTCTTTGAGGGACCCTGAAGCTTACATTTCATTAGTTTCATGGTAATTCTAACTCTGGATATGGGGCTTCTTGGCACTAATTTAGAGTTGGCCTTTGAGACCTCATGTCAGACACAAAGCATCCTATTTTAACATCCATTAACATTATGGGTTTTTTTTGTCATTTATGATATTTCCTTACACAGACTTACCTTTCTCTTCTCCTAGATTACAATGATTTCTCTGCTTCTGAACACTCTTCACAATCCCAAAAAATGGACATACTGAAATATTGGTGAACAAATAATTGACTCATGTCTTCAACTTTGGACCAAGGAACAGCAGAACGTCTAGAACAATTCCCCTCACCATATTTTGCAAAGACCTCATGGTATTATGAGAGTTCAAAACTGTTAAAGCACCCTGCCTCCTGTTACCAAGTGTATTCTAGAGGTCCATTGCTTCTGAAGGAAACCTGAAGGGGAGCAAGAGCGGCCGGATAAAACAGAGTCTGGACAAGACTTGCTAGCAGTTCAGAAGCAGGATGAGATTTTAACCAGGGTCTCCTGTGGGGATGTCAGAGGAAATTTCTGGAAGTTCAGTAGGTTCTGGATTAGAAGTTGGATTTAGAACATGGTAGCAGACAATATTCTCTATTCTTGCTGCATCATGATCTTTCTTACAGCGGTTATGTCTTCTGGGGCCACAAGTCTGGATCCAGAATCCTTCTGTGAATGGAGGCTGTTTCTCCCTTTAGAACCACACCAAAGAGTTCTGATTATATTCTCCTTGCTTGACAATAGAGCATCCATTCTAACGAGAGGAAAAACCATCCTTGTTCCCACGTGTCCTGACAACTGCACTCTTTGGAGAGATGCTATCTTCAGAGAGTTGATGTTGAACTGCTTACCTGAGAGATAATTTCTCAGTGATTCCAAAATTCTCTAATCTGTACTTCAAGGAGAGGGAGTAACTTCAGGGTTCCTATAAGGTTTTCCTACATGAATGCATGCTATAAAATGTTAAGATTATTCTCCAGGAGGGCATAATGCTCTATTGATATTTTATCATCTATCTGCTCTTTTACATGCACATTTCTGTCCAAATTGTCTCTTTTTTCTTTATTTTCCTTTCTTTAACTTCTTTAAGGGTGTAAATTATACCAGGGTGTTTCTCTATACATGCATTGTGCTTGAACAATTATAAACCGGCAGAAGTCTAAATGTCTCTAGGACAAAACTTAGTTACCACTACCAATTCCCAAGCTAATCATACCTTACTTCTTTCAGTTTACAAATAACGTGCTTCTCTATGGGGTACATAGTAAGGAAGCCAGAAAGAACATTAGTTCTCTCAGACTCTTTGGCAGCATTTCCCCTGGCTTATGTCCTATTCCTTCCCGCACTGGCTAATATAAACTCTTAAGGACACCAGAGTAGGTATCTCAATGTTAGAGCTCCTATGAGTTATGTGTTTTTGAAGTAGATATAGAATTAACAGGTATCCCCACTTCATCATTTTTGGTGGCCCCAAAAGAATTACTGTGTCTTTCACCTTGTGGTTCAAATGAGTTCAGAAGAGGAAGACAGCATTACATGATGGAAAGGGCCTCACGATCTCAATTAGATTAATAGACACTCACCCTAATCCAGTTCCACAGGATCTAACAAGGACTAAGTCTTGCTGTATAAGTAATAAAATGGTAAACATGGACCATGTGATAGGCAGAACAAATTATCAACGAAATCTGGGTAAAGAAAATAATAACCACCAATACTTCTTGAATATTGAATTTATATCAGATTATATAAATGGATTGTATCATGATGACATCAATCCTATGAGAGAGATAGTGCTATTAGGTTCATTTTACAAAATGAGAAATTGAAATTTAGAGAAAATAAATTGTATTGACTGAGCTTAAACAGATAGATAGTAAGGGAAGTGGGATTTGTGCCCCCAAGTTTCCATATTTGTCACTACGACTTTTACGGAGGGGTTTGAGAAATATTCCCAGTACTATTTATTCAAGGTTGGTTTCTATGATATATGATGAAGTGACAGATAAGAGGTAGAAAATCCAGTAATTTTTATTTGCCGTTATCATCCTGTATAACACATAGAAACTTCTATGAAATTCTTATCGACAAGTTCCATAAACTTAATTGAGGATTAATGGTGACTTTTGCATCAGAAACAATACCATATAGTGACTCTTGAGTTGGAATCAAGTGCCACCTCTGGGCTGTACTTGTGGCTATAGATGAAGTAGAGTGCTTTAAGAAAGGGATTCCACCAAAATGCAGACATTTCCCTTCCTTCTGCGGTCCTGCAAAAATCAATATCCGTGATATATGCAGGCTTTTTGACCATTCCCATTTCCATGGAAAAGTGGGTTCCTTTGGCAGATTATGCATAGTAAACTTATGGTCTTTTCAATATCCAAATCAGTTCAAGGTCACTAGACACAATTCTTAGTAACCATCTCCATGAAAATGATTCCAAAATCCATTGCACAAAGCTTAGCCAAGATAACAGGATGGCTGTCTTTTGAAAGAGCAATATAATTTCCACAGAAAAAAATATCATTTGTGTCAAATAACTTATGTTACTGTTTTGTAAAATGGTCAAATTCCTCAGGAAGCTCTCTTACTTCTATTTATACTTTAAAACAAGGTAGACTAAACTTACCTAAGAAGTAAACTAACCTGTTCCTCCAATATCAACACTTTTCATAGTGGTGGCACATCTATTCTGAGATTTGTAATGGACTATTATTCAGGACATTATATAATATTTAAGCTAAAATGAAGATAAGTAGATAATCATAAACACTTGACAAACACATTCCTATGTCATGCAGCTTGCATTACTAACATAAATGGACTAGAAGTCAATTTATCTAAAAGTGGTAGAAGTAGTTTCTGTTTTCTTTTGAAAACTTTGTAATGTTTGTACCATGGCAGAACCAGCACAATTGTTAAGTTTGTTAAATTTCAAATTTTACAGTTCCTTTATGTTTCTTTAAAAATTTGATAATATTTCTGAGACTTACAAATATTCAACTGTGCTTATGTGATATACTCGTTTCCTACTGCTATTGTAAAAAGTTACCACAAACTTGATGGCTTGAAACAATGCAAATTTATTATCTTACCATCTGGAGGTCAGGAATCCAAGATGGGTCATAAGCATGACTAAAATCAAGTACCAGTAGAACTGAGTTAATTCTACAGACTCTAGAGGGGGTCCGTGTCTGACAGAAACTTTTATAGCTACTCCCAAAGGACGACTGAGTTCCTTGGTCATGGTTGCATCACTTTGATCTGCTTCCATCATCTTATCCCCTCTTACTTATCCTGCTTCCTCCCTCTCATCAGGACCGGTGTTGGGTCCACCTGGATAACCCAGGATAATCTCCCCATGTCAAGATCTTTAACTCAGTCACATTTGCAAATAAGGTAACATTTACCTTTTGGATAACATGTTTACAGGTTCTGGGGATTAGGAGGTATACATCTGGGGGAGGGAGAGCATTATCCTATCACATGTGGTGACAAAAATAAGGATGATGGGGAGGGTTATAGTGGAAAGAGCCCTGGCTCTGTAGCAGCTGGACAGCTCTGAGATCGAATCCCAACTCCTCACAACCAGGTCTTGTCATCTCTGAAGAGGTTATTCCTCGGAGCCCTCATGGAGGAGTTAGGTGGAACTTGTAAAAAAAAAAAAAAAGTCACCAGAAAACTTCTCTTTATTCTCATTGGCTGGAATTGTATATCATGTCAAACCCTGAACCAATCAGAAATCTAAACAAGGGGATAGACTTATTCTACATAAAATGAATCAGGGCTCACTTCTGGAGCTGGGGAAAATTGATCCAGAAACCATAGAGATAACTAAAGATAAGAAATAAAAATAGAAAAAAAAATAATAAAAACAAACCAGGGTTCTCTTAAGAAGGAGGGTAAATGAATGCTCATTCATTGGCAACCAGTAATAACCATTGCTGAGTTTTCAAAATTTAACCTAAGCAATAATTATAGCAAAGAATAACTCTAAACACCCAATTGTCTTCATTCTGTAACATGAAATAATGTGTTTAAAACACCTAGAATATGGGATGCCTGGGTGGCTCAGTCAGTTAAGCTTCTGACTCTTGGGTTTCTGCTCAGAGTCATGATCTCTGGGGCCTGGAATGAGCTCCAGGCTGGGTTCCAAGCTTAGCAAGGTCTGCTTCTCTCCTTCTCCCTCTACTCCTCCCCCTGCTTGTGCTCTCTGTCTCTCTCAAATAAATAAATAAATCTTAAAAAAAATACCTAGACTATTGCTTGGTACACAATAAATACTCCACATATATCAGCTATAGTACCATTTTATGAGTATTATTTGATGTTTTATTAGATGGTTTTTTTAATTAATGCTTTGGACAGGTATAAAAGAGTAAACCTTAAGAGAGAGGGACTTAAGTGATAAAAAAAAAAACAGACTGAAACTTGGGTTTTGAAAAAGGTGAGACTCTGGCAGACAGAATTTTCTACTGGTCACATTTATGCCCGGTGTTCCTCCTCACACCATGGCTCTATGCAATCTTGGATAGTGGTTCCCATTTGAGACACCGTCCATCCAATTGTTCACATTAGCTTCCAAACCCTGTCTGGCATTTCTTTTATGTGACTACAGACCTTGAGTCACAATTCCTTCTCCATTCTAGATGTCTTAGCACTCTCTTCTCTACCTGACACATGTCATTCTCCCAGTTTTCTGCTGTTGTTTTGCACCTCTTGGTGATAACCATCTCAGCCAGAAATCTCTGTGGCTCACATGCTCCTGGGATGTTGCCCTTTGCTACCTTCATTGGCCACTACCCAGCACTGAAGGCCACCTGGCAAGGCCACGTGGATTCCTAGGGGACAGCACACCCAAGGGGAGCCAAGCTCTATGTGCTGTCTGCTTCATTTGTGAAACTGAAAGTCCCAAGCGTGAACTGGTGGTGTAGAAAAGAAGTGCCTTCTTAATGATGTGGTAATGTGACCAAACAGCCAGGTCTTGGTAAAGCAAGGATGGTGAGAGACCTTAATACGGTGTCCTTGGGACCAGAAGTCAGGAACAAAATACTCTCCTACACAGAGATTTTTGTATTCTTTGCTTTCAATCACAGTTAAATTCTCTCACAATAAAAGTCCCCAAATCAAAATTGTTGACATCCAACTCTTCAATATGGGAGTATTTGGGGGAATTTTAAGAGGGGCAGAATATTCTCAAAGTTTGGACTGAATTTGGTTTCACACAAAATTTTTCTTTTCTTTTTTTTTTAAAGATTTTATTTATTTATTTGACACAGAGAGAGAGATTACAAGTAGGCAGAGAGACAGGGAGAGGAGGAAGCAGGCTCCCTGCTGAGCAGAGAGCCCAATGCGGGCCTCGATCCCAGGATGCTGAGATCATGACCTGAGCCGAAAGCAGAAGCTTTAACCCACTGAGCCACCCAGGCGCCCTCACACAAAATTTTTCTTAAAAAAATATTTTATTTACTTATTGAGAGGGAGAGAATGTGCATGAGTGGTGGGGGTGGGGGTGGCAGAAGGAGATGGAGAGAGAAAAACTCAAGCAGACTCCATGCTGAGTATGGAGGCTGACATGGGGCTTGATCTTGTGATGCTTACTTAGATCGTGACCTGAGCCGAAATCAAGAGTTGGAGACTTAACCAACTGAGCCACCCTGGTGCCCCTCATAGGAACCTTTTTGAATGTTCTCTATATTGCCAAACTGGTGTTTTTAATACTGAATCGCCAAACATGCTGGGTTTAGAATAGAAGTAAATAGGCAGAATTTGAGCACTAACTTTATTGTGTCTACAAATCTCCTAACATCCTCCTTCCATTTCCTATAGCATATAAAGAGCTGGGCCCATACAGAAAACAGAAATCAGTCTCCCAGCCCATTGGATGTCACCCATTAGCCCTGTACACAAAGGAGCACTTACTAAATACTTATGGGAGATGATGATTGGCAGTTTGTATTACCTAACTTTGAAGAATTAAAATAGTCTTTGCAACTTTGTGCACCTTGAAAATGTCCACGTGTCTTCGGATTATGCTAAAATTTTTTTTAAAGATTTTATTTATTTATTTGACAGAGAGAGAGAGATTACAAGTAGGCAGAGAGGCAGGCAGAGAGAGAGGAGGAAGCAGGCTCCCCGCTGAGCAGGGAGCCCGATGCGGGACTCGATCCCAGGACCCCGAGATCATGACCTGAGCTGAAAGCAGAGGCTTTAACCCACTGAGCCACACAGGCGCCCTATGCTAAACTTTTAAGAGGATCTCTGTATTGTATCCTTTGTGTTGTTTCAGGGAGTAATATCCCAGTATGTTTTCCACCTGGAATTTGTAAAATTTTTCTTTAAAGTACATGGAGTTTCCTTTTGTGATCATCCTCACTGTCTTTGGGTGCCCCACTCTCTTAATTCAAAACTTGCCCCGGGGTGTTTATGGTACCCTGACTCTCCACCATCCAGTCTAAGCGTACTTTATCCTCAGTTTGTTCCCTGACTTCTCTACAGTTTGCACATCACCCTTCAACCTCAATCAGCCTCAATCAAAAAGCCTGTTCATTTTAGGCATTAATTTCAGATGTTCAAAAAAATAAATCTAATGATATCTTAGGTTTATAACATTCCCACCTAAAAAGCATTCATGCGTACAGTTTTCTTATTTGATCCTCATGACAATCTTTTTAATGTTGGTAGCCTGGACATTATCAACCCCTTTTGTAGATGAGAAAATATGTTCGCAGAAATAAATGAATTAAGCTAGGCCGCATAACAAGCAAAGGAGGAGGGGTGTGCTCAGAGACACATGGAAGTTTCAAGCTTCTTACTTTACTATTCCTTCACCGATCATTCTAAATGTTACTAAAATACTGAACTTGCTGGGGCACTAATCCAAACAATAGTGCCTGTGACCCATAGTAAAATAAATAGATCCTCCTCCCCCCAAAACGCAAATCACTTTTCCTTATGTGGATCAGTATAGCAGTCAGTCCTTTTATCGGCGTGATTACAGCTCCTGGGGTGTATTGTTGAAACAGACGTTTTTGAACCAGAATGTTCAGATAGTTATCCATATTTGTCCATGCCTCCCCCCCTCCTCCCACCTAGCTAGGTAAAAATGGGCAGAAAGAGAAAATGCAGCATACGCTTTCAACCAGAGGGCCAAAATTTGAGGTGTGGTAATTTTGGGAAATCTCCTCTCAAGTCTCCAGGGTCTCCGAGAACTGATGGTGTTTAGTGACCTCCGGTTGCAGTGTATCATCCTTGGAGGATTGAAATTGATTTTCTTCACGTTACCTTGTGAGAATCCAGAGCCGGCGCCCCCTGACCTGCTCGTTGCCTAGGAGTGTGCCGCAGCGTTAAGAGCCGACGGATGTGAGCACGGGGCTTTGAGGGAATCATAAATGGTAGCAGCAGGACTCTCATCCTGCTGCATTGTTTTGAAGTTATTCTTCCAGATTGTGCTTTCATTTCAGTTCATTCTTCTTCTCCGTGTGCTGCCGCATGTGCCAACTCAATTCTAAACTTGCTTTTTTTAGCTTCTGAAAAACAAAAATTGGTTATCTACTAACTGATTTTAGTTGTACTATAAAAGCCCCATGACTGAATTTTGCAAACAAAGCTGAAATCGGCATGGTCGACGGTGTATTCACTATCCTGTATAAAGCTCCCCAAACCATCAAAAGTTGAAGCTTCCCGGCCACCCCATTCCTCCCCTCCTCCTCGCCCCAGTTGTTAGTCAGCCAAGCTTTCAGAGCAATCAATGGTGATAGCAAAGCGACTACCCAGGAAGCAGGGAGCAACAGCTGGAAAGAAGTGAAGTGCAGCCGCTGGCCCCTTCGTTTGCTCAGGTGCTTTTGAAGACCCTGAGGGAGGGGTCTAGCAGTGTGTTTCTGTGGTCACATGTTTCTATAAAATTTGTGAAACTGAGGCATTTAATGACAATTCTTTCAAGTTTCTCTCCACTCCCACAACCCCCTGGGTGTTTGTCTGGAGGCACTGGAAAAGCCATGGGCATTCGGGGGATCTGGGTTAAGAGAGGCCGACTGGGAGATACACTTAGTTTGGGCTTACTGGAATATATTAATGGAATTATCAGGCACGTGTGTGTGCAGTTCAGTGTCACAAGCCATTCGTTGTAGGAACGGCTCCCAGGTGTGGCCCCAGGGGCCCACTGTGCTGCACACCTAGCGCTGTGACAGCAAATGCAACACCAGAGGTCGCATCCAGACGGGGAAGTGTGTGTGGGCAAATTGTTAAAATCATAAGACTTGTACATTTGTCAGCATAAGAGTTAGAATCTCATCAACACCCAGTGACCATGAACGTTATATCCTGTCAAGAATAAACTTCAAAATGTAGCATATTAGGGTTTTTTTTAAAAAAATTTAAATTTAAATTCAATTAATTAACATATAATGTATTATTTTTTCAGGGGTACAGGTCTGTGATTCATCAGGCTTATGTAATCCCCAATGCTCATTACAACACATGCACCATTTATATAACCCCTCCAATTTCTTTTCAATAGGAATTGCACAAAATAGAATTTATCAGAATTCCCATATTATAGGGCACAATCGACAGCAGTGACAACAGAAAGATTATTTGTATCAATTCACATATGAAAGGAATTTGATAAAGGTTTTCTCAAATTTAATAACAATATTCATGTTTCCAGGGCATGACCAATAATGATTTGTGAAGATGAAAAACTCTTCTAAACTATAAACTTTATGGAAAAATTTTGAATTATCATGTATAAGAAACACTGAAGTATATTAAGAGTCTCTTTATTAAAATATAGAAGTCGTCATATGAACTGAAGAGTATTCATCCAAACACTAAAGGAAAAAAAAGTGTAACTGTATCAGGCTATTAGTTAAAAAAAGAAAATTGTGACTTTTTCCTGAAATCGTGGATATGGTGACTTTGACTATGTTTTGGAATCTGTAAATTGTCCTGGGTTCTTTTTTCTTGTTTTAAGCAAATTTTTACATTTAAACAGATCAATCACCCCTGACAGTTTTGGGGGCTGAGGAGAGAGTACAGGAAAAGTACACCCTACTCCGCATTTCTAAATATCTCAGTTTTAAATATGGCAATAACTAGAAATAAACTACGTTCTGTAATCTTCACAACTATAACTCCATAATTAGAGAATTTTTTTTTTTTATTTTGCCTTTAGGGACACCTGGGTGGCCCAGTCAGTTAAGCCTCTGACTTTGGCTCAGTTCATGATCCCAGGGTCTTGGGATCAAGTCCCACATCAGGCTCTTTGCTTAGCCAGGAGCCTGCTTCTCCCTCTGCCTGCCACTCCCCCGTCTGTGTTCTCTCCCTTTCTCTCTGATAAATAAATAAATAAATAAATAAATAAATAAATAAATAAAATCTTTAAAATTTTTTGTTGTTGTTTTTAGGTAACTGGAAGTTGTCAAGGGTCAAAGATGACAGAAATTAATTATTATACGCAGGTGATTATTCCATTAATGGAATGATGATTTGGGGGTGATAATAACATACAGATATATATTCATGGATTAAAGATATTTCTTCCCACATATTTTTTCTTTATCAAAAGTATCTTGCTTATTGTAATAATCAAGGCTTTTAGTTAATTTTTATTTTATTGATGATGATGCCACATTAACAATTCTTTTTGAGAATTTAAGATTTTTTAATCAAATCCAAGTTGGAGAAACTTTCCTTTATTGGGTTGATACCAACTGAAACTGTCAGTAACCTTTTCTTTAAAACTAATTTTTTAAATCTGTTTTTTATTTTAAAAGATTTTTTTAAATTTATTTACTTGTCAGAGAGGGAGAGAGAGAGCGCACAAGCAGGGGGAGTGGCAGGCAGAACAACAGGCAGAGAAACAAGCTCCCTGCTGAGCAAGGAGCCCGATGTGGGGCTCCATCCCAGAACCCTGGGATCATGACCCAAGATGAAGACAGATGCTTAACTGACTGAGCCACCCAGGCATCCTGTCAGTAAACTTCTTAAAGCAATACTTAGATTCAGAAATGAACCTTGAGTCTGAATATCATGTTCAAACATTACAAGATGTCATATATGATATATTATTGTTATTGTTATTGTAAAATATTACGAAACATTTTAGTTTTATCATAGACATAGTTCATACTTATATTGTAATTTCATCATATCTTAAGGCAATATGTAGACCCAAACATTAAAGTAAAGAATCTATGTTTACTTAAGGTACTTATCTATATCTGTGTCTATCTACATATGCACAAATTTAACAATAATATGAATTATTTACTTGTGCAAATGTTTCTCAGCTGCCATTATTTCACATATTGTGAATAACTGTGCTGTGCGATGAGTACCTCTGCAATCACACATTAGAACAGGTGTAGAAGCCTAAGTGAACGAATGAAGGAATGAACGAGTGAGTGAATGAATTCCTGGCACCACCGAGAAATGATACTTGAAGAAACCAGACCCTCTTACAGTCATACTTACTCAGAGAAAGGAGCTCACAAGATAATCAGTCTTTTCTGCTCAGATCCTCTTTACACTCCAAACCAATATCCATCTCAGATGTTGAGATCGGCAAAGCCCCAAAATCTTCACAGTGTTCAGGGATAGTAGCCTCTTATTTTTTTCTTTTCTTTCTTTCTTTCTTTCTTTCTTTCTTTCTTTCTTTCTTTCTTTCTTTCTTTCTTTCTTTTTTTTTTTGAGAGCATACAATGTGAGATGTAAGAAAGACTTTCCCTGTGGACTGAAGGTGTTCGTCAGGAGGGCACATATGTTTGGGTTTACAGGTTTTTCTGTGTGATGTTGAGTGTCAGATCCCAAGTTATAGAGGAGCTGGGGTTCTTCAATAAATTCTGTGTGTGTGTGTGTGTGTGTGTGTGTGTGTGTGTGTGTAGTCACGTGCACGCACGCGTGTGTCCAGAACAGGGGCCCCTCTTATCCAGGTTTAAAGACAATACTGTTATTGTATCTAATTTTGTATTTATATTGTTTTTCTTAAAATGGGCCTTGAAAATATCTAGTATTCAGCCTCCACAAAACTTAGATTTACTCCCAGAGAGAACTTCTGGATAAACACTGCAGATAATACACACATGTGTTTGCTACAACATCTTTCCAAACCCCACTAAAATGCCTTGCTAGTGACTTTTTTTTATGTTATAAATCCCCAAGAGAAAATAAGGAAAAGGACCCAACAACAACAGAATTGAGAAAGCTAAAAAACAGATGTGTGCATGGTAACTGAATTAGCAGACAAGGAAAGATGAAAACTGAAGGTGTCAGTCAATCTTGGAGCCCTTTTCTTTCACATCAAACAGCCATCCTCTCAGAAAATTCTGCTGGCTCTACCTTCAAAATACACCCAGAATCTTGTCATTTCCCACCATCTTTACTAGTACCTCCTACTGTTGGGGTTAAGTTGTGTCCCCCCAGAAGAAACGCTGAAGCCCTGCCCCTGGCGCCCAGAATGTGACTTTATTTGGAAATAGAGTCTTTGTAGATGTAATAAAGTTTAGATGAGGTTGTACTGGTTTAGGGTTTCTTTTTAACAAGAGAGAGATTTGGAGATACAGACACACACAGATAGACGATGGCCAAGAAAGGAGGAAGGCAGAGATTGGATTATGCTACCGAGAAATAAGAAATGCCCAGGATGGCTGGCAAACCCCAGAGGCTGGAAAAGGAAAGAAGTGATTCTTCCCTAGAGCCTTCAAGAGGGAGCATGGCCTTGCCCACACCTTGATGTTGCACTTCCGGCCTCAAGACCAGGAGAGAATAAATTTTTGTTGTTTAAGTCACCCAGTTTCTGGTATGTTGTTACAGCAGTTGCAAGGAACAAACATGGCTACCATTATTTCTTGCCTGGACCAATGAAGTAATTCCTAACTGATTATTCTGCTTCTACTCTGGTCCATCAATCAGTCTATTCTCAACACAGCACCAGTTATCTTCCTAAAATATAAATCAGATCGTGTCATTTCTGTGCTTACACCCTGTATTGGCATGCTATTTCTTTCAGAGTAAAAACCCGTGTTTGTGCAAAGCACGCAAGGCCCTACGTAATCAGAGCCTACCCAGCCCTGTCACTTCTCCGCCTTCCTCACCACCTCCCACAGTATTTTTTCTTCACTCCTTCCACTCCAGACACACTGGCCTCCTTGCAGTTCATCAAACACGTAAGGTAGGTTTTCACATCAGATCTTGGCAGGAGAGGTTCCCTCTGCCTGCAATACCCTTGCCCCAGGTATTTCCTTGGATAACTCTCACTTCCATCAAGACTAATCGAAATTCACACTCTAAGACCTATCACAACAATCCTTTAAAAATTTCCATCTGCCCTCATCCTCTGGCATTTCCAATCCCCTTACCCTATTGCTATATTTTTTTTTCATGGCAATCACCAGTTTCTAAAATGTTAAATAATGTATTTAATTATTATGTGTCTTGTTATTGACTATTTCTTACACTCTATAAACCCCTTAGGAGAGGGAATTTTGTTTTGTTTGCTCTTACATCCCAGGTGCCTGATCCCTGCCTGGCACATGATAATAAATATTTGTTGGATGAATTTGTTGTATTGATCAGAGAATCTTAATCTCTATCAGAGAACCCCAGAAATACTAAAGAAGTCCCGAATAGCAAAAAGTCTAGAAATAGGAAACATTTGGGACAGAGATGGGAAAATGCTTGAAAAGTTATATAGTTATTGGATACCTGGCTCTCCTCCACCCCCAAGAAAATGACAATAGGTTTACTCTTTGGAAAGAGTCTCTAGGAGACTCTAAGGGTCAAGGAATGATTTCAGGTGTATCACATAAAATTTGCTCACTGCGCAGGGAGATCCCAAATTCTCTTGTGTTATTTGATTCCAAGAAGATTGACATTCAAGCTCATGAATCATGGGTGGGAACTTGCAAGATTTATTTCTGGAGAAACTGACAAGCCCAAAAGAAAATATTTACTAATACAAAGAGTTGAGGATGCTTCCAAAGAAACCGTCTAGTCAAATCATCTCATACTAGACAGTGTGAAGCCTCCTGTTTACACTGGACAGCTAATAAGCTTTTAAAGCCTAATCCTGAAACATGAAGGGGCTCATTTTCATGAAAGCCTCTAATTTGAAAGACTTTACCTACCAGCAATGAAATAAAATAGGTTTATGTATTTCTTAAAGAAAATAATATAACTTTGTAAGAACACTGTAACAAAAATGAAATCTTATATTATGGGAAATATTTCCAATCAAATCTATCTATTTGAGCCTTAAAATATTTAGAACTTACAATGATTATACTGTGCTATTTTTTTTTAGAAATCGGACCAATGAATTGTTTACCAGACATTTGGAATCATAATTAATGATTTCTATGCAGATTTGCTGATCAGTGATCCAGTTGTTTTGTTTAGACTTTCTGTCTAGGCTCCTTAAATTCAAACTACTTTGTACCACTTTACAGATATTTATCAGGTGCTTAGTGTGTGCAAAGCATTTTTGAGTGCTGGGAAAATATATAATATCATTATTATGGCTACTGTGAAATATCCAAGACAGGAATTAGTACTTTTGTTTGGTAACCAGAGAGAATTGAAACAAAGAGATTGTGTGATTTAGGTAAAATGAAACCATTAGCTAGAAAATCCCACTGTGGCAAGTCTTCCCAACTGACAAAACCCAAATTCCTCTGGGAATTTGGCATTGATGAAGTTTCTTGTCTTTTGTCTGATCAAGCACCTACCTAGGAATTCCCGTGGTTTATTACATCAAACAAGACAGATTACATTTGACGCTTTCTCAAAGCATTTTGAAGTCCTCCCTGCCTCCAACCATGCATTTTATTTTCACCTAGTGAAGGGGAGCCATCAGTTCAAGATGACTCCAAAAAGCTCATTGGCTCAGGTAATTGCTTGATTTCCTCTCTTTGAAAATGTCATGCACATTTTAAGCACATTGACAAGCAAGTTTGAAATGCTTGTCACATTCAGAGATGCTACAAAATGCAGTCTGCAAGGATAAATGGATCTTTGGATTAAAAGCTGTTATTAGGTCCAATCTTTGTGATTTCTTTTTTCAGTCTTCAATGTAGAAACAACACTCTCCTCTCTGATTCTCATCTCCCAAAGTTTTCTGAGACCTTTTAATAGTGAAGATTCTCTCAATGACAAACCCTGGAAACGCCAACTAAAATTGGCTTATACACTATGGAAGTTAATATTTTCACTTTGCTAGAAACCCAGTGGGCTTCAAGAAAGTTAAGACATGCTCAGAAACATCATTATGTTTCTGCTTTTCCATTTTTGGAGGTATCACCTTCATCTTATTAGTGGTAACACAGCTGCAATAATACCAGCAGGCGCATCTAGGCATGACAACAATCAGAAGAAGAAAAGAGATACTTTTTTCTTATGCACATCTCAAGCAAAAGAAAAGTTCCCAGAAGTCTCTCCAGCCAACTTCTCTCCACATCTTACCTTATATCATCACACTGCTTCTTTCTGAATCAATCGTAGCCAAGTACGATTACATGATATTAAAAATTTGGGATGAAATGGATGGCTTGAGTGGTCAACCACACTGTTCTCTTCTTTGTCTTTCACTTGTTTCTGACTGGCCACTTAATTTTTGTTTCAAGTTTGGCATTCCTGCATTATTAGTTTAATAAATTAGTTTGAAATTAGAGTTAGGGTAAAATTAACTTAATGAATTAGAATGTACCTGTTTAAGGCCACAGTTAGCATCAAATGCAAGGATTTATTAAGTTGTATGTTCATTAATTTAAATGCAATGAGAATCACAAATTCGAATCTACTTACTATCACCTCTTCCTTTCTCTCCCAATGCCTCTTAATTAGAAGATAACGCAAGGACAAGTAGAGTTAAAATTTGAGTTTCAATCTTATCTCTTCCACTTACAAAGTGTATAACTTTAGACAAATTACTGTCTGCGAATCTCAATTTCTGCATTAATAAATTGGAGACTATTGAATCCCTATATATTATTATGGAGGCCTGTTGTTTTCATTAAATAAGATAACCTAAAAACAAACTAAAACTCAAAGGCCATCCAAAGTTACAATTCTTGAGAATTTTAGACAGGTTCTATGTTAATAACTTTAACAAACATTTCATGTGACCATTACAATAACTTTATAAGGACACAGTATTATTATTCCTGTTTTACAGATGAAGAAATTGACTCAGAGTTTAAGGGACTTGTTCCAGTAAGTGGAAGAACTGGGATTTGAACTAAACCCATGCATGTATGACCCCAAAAGTCATGTGCTCAACTGCCACACTTTACTGATATACAAAATCATTATTACTACTACTGAAAATCCACTCATATTCAGTTCCTTCACTATTCCTATGTTATGGTCTAGAACACCTAAAGCAATGAATATTCATTGAACACGTACTATGTGTTGGATATTAGGCCAGATGTTGAGACAGATCCAGATAATGATGATGTGCTTTCTGTCCTCAAGGCGATTACTATCTAGCCAGGGAGACTAAAATGATTGATCAGTCAAGGCGATAGGCCATTTGAACAGATGGGCACAGCAGAAGCTACTGCAGAATGTGTGTACTTCCAGAGAAGTGGGTAAGAATGTAGGTAGCCGTGAGGCTTCAAAAAGAAGTGGGTTTTGGGGCGCCTGGGTGGCTCAGTGGATTAAAGCCTCTGCTTTCGGCCCAGGTCATGATCTCAGGGTCCTGGGATCGAGGCCCGCATCGGGCTCTCTGCTCAGCAGGGAGCCTGCTTCCCCCTCTCTCTCTGCCTGCCTCTCTGCCTCCTTGTGATCTCTCTCCCTCTGTGAAATAAATAAATAAAATCTTTAAAAAAAANTCCTTGTGATCTCTCTCCCTCTGTGAAATAAATAAATAACATCTTTAAAAAAAAAAAAAGAAGTGGGTTTTGGCTGGTCACGATGGATCATCACAGCACGTGGTCTGGTGAGTAAGAATTTGTGGGGAGAAGTAAACTAAAGTATCTGCCCAGGATAGAAGGTCTATGTAAAGAAACATGAAGGCTGATGCTGATGAGGAACTTCTGTAATAATTCTGCTCCTCAGGAGACATTAGATTCTCAGTCTAATGAGAGAAGGGGTGGTGGGAGAGCTGAGGTGGGAGACACCGGGCCAGGTAATGAGTACCAACTCTCCAAGGAAATAGTAGGGTCAGATTTTATCATTTGGGGATTTGATGAGAGTGCTCCCCAAGCTTATTCTCTGTCTATAAACACCTCTGTATGTGCACATATTTTATTATTTGCCAAAGGAATCTTCACAGAAAATGTTTGGGCTTCTTAAAAAGTGAAAATTTAGGAATTAAAAGAAAAAGATCTTCCAAGACTATCTTCTCTAAAAGAGAGCCTCTAGGAACTCTCCTCTTTCCCACACTCTCTCCCACCCTTTTGTGTACAGTGATGTATCTCGGTATCTCTGAACTTTCTAGGGTTAAATTATTATTATTATTATTATTTATTATTATTATTGTTATTATTATTTTACAAGAGGCTAGTAGCTTCTAGAAGCTCAGTTTATACCCTTAAGAATATTTAAAATTCCTTACTTCCCTCTGTCCCTCCCACATACACACAATAAACCAATGTTCAGAGGAATGTTGAAAAAGAAAACCAAAGCTGGTGGTATCACAATCCCAGACTTCAAGCTCTATTTCAAAGCTGTAATCATCAAGACAGTATGGTACTGGCACAAAAACAGACACATAGATCAGTGGAACAGAATAGAAAGCCCAGAAATAGACTCTCAACTCTGTGGTCAACTAATCTTCAACAAAGCAGGAAAGAATGTCTAATGGAAAAAAGACAGTCTTCTCAACAAATAGTGGTGGGAAAATTGGACAGCCACATGCAGAAGAATGAAACTGGACCATTTCTTTATACCACACACAAAAATAGACTCCAAATGGATGAACGTCCTCAATGTGAGACAGGAATCCATCAAAATTCTTGAGGAGAACACAGGCAGCAACCTCTTCAACCTCAACCGCAGCAACTTCTTCCTAGGAACATTACCAAAGGCAAGGGAAGCAAGGGCAAAAATGAACTATTGGGACTTCATTAAGATCAAAAGCTTTTGCACAGCAAAGGAAACAGTCAACAAAACCAAAAGACAGCTGACAGAATGGGAGAAGATATTTGCAAATGACATATCAGATAAAGGGCTAGTATCCAAAATCTATAAAGAACATATCAAACTCAACACCCAAAGAACAAATAATCCAATCAAGAATTGGGCAGAAGACATGAACAGACATTTCTGCAAAGAAGACATCCAAATGGCCAACAGACCCATGAAAAATGTTCAACATCACTCACCATCAGGGAAAAACAAATCAAAACCTCAATGAGATACCACCTCATACCAGTCAGAATGGCTAAAATTAACAAGTCAGGAAACAACAGGTGTTGGCAAGGATGTAGAGAAAGGGGAACCTTCCTACAGTATTGGTGGGAATGCAAGCTGGTGCAGCCACTGTGGAAAACAGCATGGAGTTTCCTCAAAAAGTTGAAAATAGAGCTACCTTATGACCCAGCAATTGTACTACTGGGTATTTACCCCAAAGATACAAATGTAGTGATACAAAGGGACACGTACACCCCAAAGTTTATAGCAGCAATCCACAATAGTCAAACTATGGAAAGAGCCTAGATGTCCATCGACAGGCGAAAGGATAGAGAAGATGTGGTGTGTATATATATATATATGTGTGTGTGTGTGTGTGTGTGTGTGTGTGTGTGTGTACACAATGAATATTATGCAGCCATCAAAAAAATGAAATCTTGCCATTTGCAATGACATGGATGGAACTAGAGGGTATTATGCTAAGTGAAATAAGTCAATCAGAGAAAGACAAATATCATATGATCTCACTGATAGGAGGATTTTGAGAAACAAGACAGAGGATCATAAGGAAAGAGAGGGAAAAATGAAACAAGATGAAACTAAAGAGGGAGACAAACCATAAGAGACTCTTAATCTCAGGAAACAAACTGAGGATTGCGGGAGTGGAGGGGGTGGGAGAGAATAGGTGGCTGGGTGGTGGACATTGGGGAGGGTATGTGCTATGATGAGTGCTGTGAATTGTGTAAGACTGATGAATCATAGACCAGTACCCTTGAAACAAATAATACATTATATGTTAATTTTAAAAAAGAAAAAAATGAAGCAAATAAAATTTTTTGACCTTTAAAAAAAAAACAATGCTCGAGTATAGGAAACCTTAAGTTCCACCTCATATTTTGTCTTGGAAGTCCCATTTTTAATCAGGTACTACAATATTAGCTTCCAATTAGCCATAAAAATAATTGAAATATATGAAGGTTGAACTTTTTAGAATTCATTTTTAATTTTTAGCAACTTTGTTGAGCTATCATTTATATACAATAAATAGTACATTTAAAAAGTTTTAAATTGAACTGGTTCAATCCATGAAACTACTACTGCAAAGATAAAGAATGTCTCCATAATCATCCCAGAGTTTCCTTGTGGTTTTTCTATAGTCCATCCCTCTCTATGCCCCAACCCCCCAAAACCACTGATCTGCTTTCTACCACTCTAAATTGGTTTGCAAGTAGCTTTCCTAACTTCTTTCACTCAGCATAGTGCTGCATGCATCAGAAATTTGTTCCTTTGCATTAGCAAAGAGTATTCCATTGTATTGTTATGCCACCATTTGTTTATCCATTTGCCTATTGTTGTACATTTGGGTTGTTTCCAGTTTGGGACTATTACATATAAAGCTGCAATGACCATTTGTGACAAATTTTTGCATGGGCACATATTTTTAGTCCTTTGCATAAATACCTAGTTGTGAAATGACTGGATTAAATAGTAGGTGTCTATCAAAATTTTAAGGAAACTGCCAGTATGGTTTTACCATCTTATATTTCCACCAGCAGTGTATGAAAATTTCACTTCTTCCACATCCTTACCATGGTCAGGTCTTTATCAAAATTCTTGAAAGTGTGAATTGGTTGCAGTTTTAATTTGCATTACCTGGTCAGCATCTTCTCTGTACTTACTTTCCATCATATATCTTTAGTAAAACTTGTTATCAAATTTCTTTCCCAATGGTTTTTATTGTGCTGTTGTATTATTGAGTTGTAAGAGTTTGTTTTGTTTTGCTTTGTTTTGTTTTTTGTTTTTTTATATTCTGGACACAAATCTTTTCTCTGTTTTTTGTTGTTGCAGATATTTTCTTCTAGTTTTGGCTTCTTTTTCTATTTTCTTTGTGGAAAAATAAAAGTTTTTAAACACTGATAAAATCTATCTTATTGATTTCCTTTTTGTGTGCCCTAAACAAGAAATCCTTGCCTAATCCAAGATCACAAGGTTCTTCTCTTACATTTTCTCCTAGAAAATTTTATGGTTTTCCATTTTATTTTTAGGCCTATGATCCATAACAAATTAACTTTTTTGTGTATAATTTGAAGTAAAAGTTGATTCTTTTTCCTTATGAATATCCAGTTTACAAGAACCATGACTTTTCCTTCCCGAGAAATTGCCTGGGCAACTTTATTGACAGTCAATTAAATATATGTGTGTGGGTTGATTTTTAGAGTGCTAACTGAGTTCCATTGATCTATATGCAGATCTGTTATATAATAAGAAACCACCTTAATTATTATGGCTTTAAAAGTCTTGAAACCAAGTGGTATTAGTCCCCCAATCTTGTTCTTCTTTTAAACATTATTGGCTGTTTTAGATCATTTTCATTTTCATATAAGTTCTAAAATCATGTGTCAACTTGTCATTTACATTTTCAGTTGGGATTTTGTTGTATCAACCTCCGTCTTTAGAATATTCAGTCCTCCAATCCATTAACATGTTATGTATCTCCATTTGCTTGGTCTTTTTAAATCCCTGCTTGCAGTAATTTGAAGTTTTCCTTGTAACAGTTTTGTGCATCTTTTGTTAGATTTATTCCCATGTATTTTGTGTAGTTTGGCACTATATAAAGTGAAATCTTATTGTTAAAATTCATTTCTTAATTGTTTTTTGCTAACATTAAAAAAAAGTAGGTAGTTGACTTTGGTCCCTCTTTCCAACTTAAGTGTCAAGTAGAGTGAGTAAGTAACTAGCAGCTCACCTAGACACAGTCTACGGGTAAGGTGAATTTTTGACTCAACCCAATACATTTCTAACTTGCGAGTCAAATTTGATTCTTGACTCAAATTAATTTACCTCATTTTAAATTATGTTAAGTAAAAACAGTGAAAGCTAGACCACCAGTGACTGTTAGAGCACTTTACATATAAGTTTTTCTCTAAGTCTTGTGACAACTTTCTGTTTAGGTACTGTTGTAATTTCCATTTTAGAGAAGCTATAAGACTGTAATTAAGTAACTAGATCACATTTACTAATCTAATAATCTTCAGAGACAGTACTCAAACAGTCTTACACAATGTTCCTTGAAAAACTTGTTAAGATCTCTACTCTTGAGTTGCAACTAGAATACTTTTTTGTGAGTTTTTGTGAAATTTCCAATACTAAAGCATAAATCCTCTCTAATGACAACAGTACTTCAAGAGTTCATTCTTAGAGCATAACTTCCAAGAGGAAAACATTTGTAGAAAATAAAGTGTTGGAAAGGATGTTGGGCTTAGACTTGATGGGAGTAAAATTTGAATAAATTTTGAGGCAAAGTGATGGAAGCTCCTTTGGGGAAAGGACCTCAGTGTTATTAGAGATGAAATGGAAAAGACAGAAGCCTACAATTTTTGCTTTACTCTCCCCTCTTCACCTACCTCCTCTGGGAGAAGCAATGAGATCATTATTATTTGTTCCCATTTACTGTCCGGAGAATAAAGACATTTCAAGGATAAGTAATGTGTTCAAAGATCCAGGCTAAGTAGTGTTTTAAGAACAGAGATTCAAACCCAGGACAAATTTGATTCCAACTCCCAGACTCTTTCCCTAGAACATCACTTCTGTCCATTCTTACCAGCTCCTATGCCCACTCTTGCCAAGGACTTGCTCTCGAAGCCAACTGAATATAGTGAAAGGAAGGATGGGTAGAAAGAGTAAAAACCCACCATATAAATGTAAAATTGACTGAACAATAAAGCTTGGGACTTGTCTCTGCATGGTTGGCTTAAGTACAGGAAAAAGAATAATATTATTCCCAGAACTGAGGAAGAGGGAGCCAATAGAACCTTTCTGCCAGATGTTAGGAAGTGGTTAGGACTTTCAATGAAAAGAATGAAGGAAATATCAAGGTAGGTCTCAGTGATACCATGTTTTCAGAACTTGAAAGAAAAAAGAAAAAGCCTCAAAAATAACTAAAGAGAGCCTCCAGTTCTTTTATAAGTGCTTTAACCTAAGTTGTTTGGTTTTTGTTTGTTTGTTTGTTTGTTTGTTTGTTTGTTTGTTTGTTTGTTTTTGGTGTTGTTTTTTGGTCCACTCACCAAATTAAGTAGGAAAATGGAAATTCATGGCTCCCTACTCCCCACCCCAAAAATGTGATCTTATCTACTAATTTTAAATGAAAGGTTAGCTTGCCTGAAATTGCAACATTTAAAACTTATTTGTATTTTTTTAAAGTAAATGATTTGCCTACTATTAAATTTCAAGCATTCTTAAAGAGTTGCAAGAATTTTGGGTTTGTTTCCCCCTGGGAACCAATGTGGAAGGTCAAATTTCTTTGAGTAAAGCTGCTGCAAACCTAAGGGAGATTAAATGTATTCAGTACTTGGTGGTTAAAAGAGACATTTAATAGAGTTCTTCCTATCTAGTCAGAGAGCACTGTGTAGCTCTAAGTTAGAATTAAAAGACCTGTTTGCATTTCCACTTCATGGTCTTACTAGCTTTATCCTATTAGGAACAATTTCTATTAATGAACTAAGAAGCAGATGGACCTTGGCAGCAGAAAAAAAAAAATCTTTGTTTTCAAGATGTCAGAGAAATATAATTGACTAAAAATATTCAAAATTTGAACTACGTACTAGCCTTCTTTTTAGCCATTTAATATTCTAAGTGTATATTTTAATGCACAGGTTTTGTGTACTTGAAGGTACTAACTTGTGAAAGCAAGGGAAATGAGAGCATGCATGCACACGCGCACACACACACATATGTATTTGCAATAAGAGTATTTTGTTGGATAGTTTTTGGTCTTCTATGCTTCTGTATCTATGCAATACAATTAAGGAAATTAGTATACTGTGAAGTTTTCTCATAAACTCATGTAGTTCACATTAATTCAGCTATAGATACTAGGAAAGAGAGAAAAGCAAACAATTTTTAAGTATGTAGGGAATTCCACCTGCTATTTCCGTCTAGAGGTTTATGTCCCTTAGTCTTGAAAGCATTTATAATAATGCTGACATATACATGTATTCCACAGACATTATTCCAAACTACAGCTAACTATTTTGTATACACACAAAACCATGTGCACTCCATTTAATAGATAAATAAAGGTATCTTCAAAGAAATTTCAACTCATTTTTGCTTAGGGGCTAACTTTCTAAACTCCTGAACCAAAAGCTTTTAAAGGCATATTGTTCAAGTCAGATTTTTTTAATTTTAATTTAAATTCCAGTTATTTAACATACAGTGTCATTTTAGTTGCTGGAGTACACTATAGTGATTCAACATTTCCATACAACACTCTGTGCTTATCACAAATGTACTCCTTAATCCCCATCACCTATTTAACCCACCCCCCACCACTTGTCTCCCCTCTGCTAACCATCAGTTTGTTCTCTACAATTAAGAGTCTGTTTCTTTTTTTGTCTTTCTCTCCTTTTTTGTCCCTTTTTCGTCTGTTTCTTAAATTCCACACATGAGTGAAATCATATGGTTATTTGTCTTTCTCTGACTGACTTATACTGCTTAGTATAGTATTCTCTATCTCCATCCATGTCATTTCAAATGTCAAGAGTTCATTTTTATGACTGAATAATATCCTAGTGTGTGTGATATGTTTGAGATATCTATATCTATATCTATATATCTCACATCTATTTTATTCAGTCATCGGTTGATGGACACTTGGGCTGTTTCATAATTTGGCTATCATAGAAAAAGCTGTTGTAAACATTGGGGTTCATGTATCTCTTTCAATTAGTACTTTTGTATTCTTTGGGTAAATACCTAGTAGTACAAATGCTGGATCATAGGGTAGTTCTATTTTTAACTTCTTGAGGAATCCCCATACTATTTTCCAGGGTGGCTGCAACAGTTTGCAGTCCCACCAACAGTGCACGAGGGTTCCCCTTTCTCCACATCCTCACCAAGACCTGTTGTTTTTTGTGTTGTTGATTTTAGCCATTCCAAGTCAGAATTTTTGTTTAAGTCAGAATTTCTTTTTAAGCTGCCAGTTAAAATAA
Source organism: Ailurus styani (assembly GCA_002007465.1). Lineage (NCBI taxonomy): Eukaryota > Metazoa > Chordata > Mammalia > Carnivora > Ailuridae > Ailurus > Ailurus styani. Next base: position 205,580 of record LNAC01000174.1, read on the forward strand.
AAGTCTACTCTGCTGAGCTTCTGAACTTATCTATTAGTCATTTATATTACAAGCAAAGAAATTACAGTCCTAAATAAATAAAAAACAAAATAGTACTTTATAGCTAACTTTTAAGACATATTCAAATATTTAAAGGTATGCAAGTTTCAATGAACATATAAAAGTGATTCAATAATGTATATTACTTTAATGTGTTCTTACCTGAATTTCTTCTAGTGGCAGAAAAGTAATGCCCCATCATCAGCTCATAGTATCCATGATAACACTGGTGAAAGAAACAGTAGCAGATTCAGTTTTTCTTGCTCTAAAAGCAAAAGTCAGAGAGAGAGAGAAAGACAGAGAGACACACAGAGAGAGAGAGAGAGAACACAAACAATAAGAGTAGAGGAGCAACTTGACTTAAAATTTATACTTTTGTGTCAGCTGATATATTTTTCTCTGACTTGATTATAAGCTCATTGGTTTATGATTCTTATGTTTCCCACTGTACCAAGGAGCACTGCTTTGTTGCCACACATGCCTAAATGGAATGTTAAATTTCTTGTCAAGATTTAAGGGCGCCTGGGTGGCTCAGTTGGTTAAGCATCGGCCTTCGGCTCGAGTCATGATCTCAGGGTCCTGGGATCGAGCTATACATTGGGCTCCCTGCTCAGTGGAGAGTCTGTCTCTCTGCTGTGCTCTCCCCACCACCTTCTGAAATAAGTAAGTAAAATCTTTAAAAAAAAGAAATAAAGAAAAAATATTATCCCTCACACAAGCAAGGCACCTTATACTTGAGTGTTCAAATCTTTCATTACACATATTTACTTTTAAAGCAGCGTATTTTTCATCTGATTTTTCAATCTAGGTGCGTATTAGAATCACCCAAGAAACTTCTAAACATGTCAATACATAGGACTATTTTACAGAGTTCTGATTTAATTTGGTTTGAGATGGTCCCTGGGCACTGGGGGGAGAAAAATATCCCACGTGAGTTTTAATGTAGAGTCAGGTGGAAAAACCACAGTAGTGTTTCAATATTAATTTTGAATAGTTACAGAGGTCGCATATGAGACTAAGTGTGAAGAGGCAGAGAAATATAACAGATTTAGCAGATTGCTGTGAGTATGACTTGTGATTACAAGTGTTGGACGTCATGGCAGATGAGCCTTTAAAGATGGTTTTAAAAAACACATTAAGTGGTTAAATTATAGAGATCATAACTATGATCATATAAAACAATGACGATAATAATATTAACAATATTAACTGAGCACCTGTGATGGACGAAGAAAACAAAAACAGAATTATACCAAATTTACACAAATGGGTGAGCGATGCTCGGTATAAAACTTCCAGTAAAATCATTATACAAGATTAATAGCAGGAACAGGAAACATGGCTTATACTTCATTTGTAACCTTCTTAACCGTTTTCAGTACAGCCCTAAAAACTTACATACCTATATGAATAATATATCTATATTTAACACACATTATATTACAATACTGCATTGGCTTAATCTTAGATATCCAAAATTACTTAATATGGTTTCTCATGGCAATTGACCAAAATACAAAATTATCACTTCAAATTAATATCAGTTAAAATTATCAAATTTTATCTTTTCACTTTCTGAAACATTCACTTCAAGCTTATGTTTTATGCTCCTAGATTGTTTATTTATTATGATTTTTAGAGATTCACTAAGAAAGAATTTTAAAAAGTTGAAAATGCTAAGCATTTAATTTGTCAGTAGTATTTTGAACGAATTTGAATGAATAAATAAAAGCATAAAAGCTCTGCTTTTTATTTTTTCACATATGGATATTGGAATTTTTTCAACATTACATTATCTCAAAAAAATCAGAGATGGCTACCAGAGCATCTGAAGATGAATTCATTAAGGTGGCAGGAGCTCAGAGCAAACCTACTCCAGTCCATCTATATTTTGTTCTATATTATTTGCCCTATGAGGGCTTAACAGTGACATGATAATACTAGCAAGCAGTTATGTATTTCTGCTATGTGCCAGGCACTATTCTAAGCATGTAACATGTATTAGCTCGCCTAAGAACCCCATTAATAATGAGGCTTCAGTTTATATTATATGGATCATCATTATTTATAAATTCTAAAAAAAAAATGTTTTTAGGCAGAGTTGATTAGATCCAATTGTCTTCCAGGAAATTTATATCAGAAAACTAAATCACTAATTGCATTTTAAATATGCAGAAATGGTTTGTTGAAGAAAAGAGATTCAAAGATGTTATTCATAATGTGCTAACCCTCTTGATGAATTCAAGAATGACTCTGCATTCTAATCTTTGATCTCTCACTTTTTCTTTCTCCTTGTGTTTTTTTACCACCCCTTCCAATGATTAATCTTCAATAATGAGGCCAAAGTTGACTTCTTGCACCTGTTGTGTTAGCCATACTACCTACTTTCTACAATCTCAATGGCATTTTGGATCAGAACCAACCACCACCAAGTTGCTCCTATGTTTTTCAAAAGGGTGCTCTGGCCACCACAACGTGCCTTTGCTACCTCCCACCCACGTTCCCACACTCCAGTTTTTTCAAGCTCACCTGCTAACTGTCTCTTTCTCCCATTATTTTGCTTAATTTTCCTAACTTTCCTCCAGACTCCCCATTCAGGCTAGATATTTTTTAAAGCTCAATTTCTAATTATTTCCCTCTTTACCTTAAATAAAAGGGACAGTGAAAATCTTCCTTAGTAGAAAAGCTATGTCAGTTTCTGTTAGCTTCTTTCTTACTAGAAAGCTGCTATGGGTTGAATTGTGTCTCCCCCAAGCCCCTACCCAAATTTATATGTTGAGCTCCTAACCTTACCTCAGCACGTCAGAATGTGACAGTTTTAGAAATAGGGTTGTTGAGTTGTAGTTAATTAAGTTGAAGCCATATTGGAATAGGGTGGACCCCTCCCAAAGCAATAGTGTGCTTATAAAAAGGGAAAACTGGGACACGTGCACGTACGTGTACACCATATAAACATAAAAGCAGACATCAGGGCAATGCATCCACAAACCAAGGAATGTCAAAGACTGCTAGCAAATCATCAGAAGCTGGGAAAGAGGCATAGAAAAGATTCTCCCCTTCACCCTTCAGAAGAAACCAACCTTGCTGAGACCTTGAACTCAGACTTCTAGACTCCAGAGCTAAGAGACAATTAAGATACCCAGTTTGTGGTACCTTGTTATGGTAGCTCTAGCAAACTGATTTAGAAACCAAATACATAGCTGACTTTACTACAATATCCTTGTACTTCCCTACCTCTTTACATGGTGGGGGCTTCGAACCAACTCTCCTTAGAAATAAGTATAATGATAATAATCCATCACCTACTACAAGGGAGCTGGTAGCAGAGTGAGCAAAAAACTGGGTCACAATGGAGAGACTGAGCGTCAAGTTTTCTTTCACCCTATTTCTTGCCATGTTAATTTGAAGATGTTTTGATTTCACTGTGTTGACTTTCTCATCTATAAAATGGGATAACAACACACAGTATTACTGTAAAATAGTAAAGGTAGAGTTAAGAGGCTGGGGTCTTGAATTAAATAGAGCTGGGTTCCTCATCAGCCTCCTATTCACTGCAGGTATAATTTCATGGGAGTTCTGAGGTGGCCACTTCTTTCTGTATCAGAATTAAATCCCTGACCATAGATAGGTATGGACTCTAGACTTCAGCTGAACCTTCAGGATAACATCCTCCTAGCCATGGCAGTTGGTTCACTGATGGGTGGGAGAACCAAACCAGGCCAAAAAGCAACAGTGTAAATGAAGGAGTCACTCTGGGGATAGAGTCTTTTCTCACACTACTTTAATTGGGAAAGTCAGCACAAATACCTCCTGACTGTTGGATGTTGGGCAAATCCCCTGACCTCTCTAAGCCTGTTTTCTTTCTTTATTAAAAAAAAATTGTGGATAATAATAACTAGCTCTTAAGACTTTTGTGGGGTGTAAAGTTTTTAGCACAGTGCCTGAAATGCACTATGATTAGTTGTGTTATCATTCTGTGTTCTTCCCTGGTTGTTCATGTTGAACATCACAAGGAAAAGCATCTTCTTACTCTCAGGTTACAGAGCTATTAGTATGTGACTCCAGAGATGCCAGGGATCACTATACAGCACCTAGAGAGAAGCAAAAACAAGAGGAACAGGAGAGACTTGAGGCGAGTTTCTGGCCGAGCCCAGTCCTCCATCCTGTCCCTAAGGTCTTCTTGTTTCCATCTGCAAGCTTTCTGGTGTCTGCCATTAACTCCCCTTTTCCCACTGCAGCAAATAGCAGTTGAATTTCTGTGATTGACGCACAACTTAATCTCTCTCGGTCTGTTTCCTCATCAATAAAATACGGTCAGTAATAGTGTCCACCTCATTGGGTGATGATGCCGATAAGAAATAAAGTTCTTGCACAATATATGACACACAATAAGCAACTGGTAATAATAATTATTAATCTCACTGCTACTTAGAGTTACTCAGAAAAAAGTAAATATATGTAAAAATAGTTAGGGAAAATAAAGCCTGAAATATATAAAGGCAAGATTGTCTCACAATAATAAAAGTTCTTTTTGATGATCTCGTATAAGGGGATTGACTACCAAGTGGTCATTGTTCCTGGGCCAAGCTTCTGTAGGTTCTGCCCTATACTGATTTGGTGAAAATGGTGCTAATGAAAAAGTTTATTTAACTATATACTAAGAATGGGGAAAATAGATTTATACAGACATGTAATCAGCTCATGATACCAAAGTCACAGAGGAGTTAAAATTCTCAGTACACTACTTTCTGGGAGGGTAAGTTTTGACAGGTTTCTCTATGACTCCAAACATCACATTTATTCTTAGTTTTCCTCTGGCCATGAGCAGGAAATCTAAAAATAAAATATAATCTTCATCTGGAGAAATATTATCCTATTTGATAGCCAACATCCACCCACCATTCCCAGAAAGTGTCCAGAGAATATAAGCTTAGGAACGTTGAGTAAGGGTTTCTGAGTGGAGGATGAAATGAATAAAGAAAAAACTTCACTGAATGGAAAAAAACAAAAATCCCACTCCATGTTTTGGGTTGAAAGAGAATAAACAGTGGCAATAGTAATATTTTTTTTCTTGTTAAACCTAGACTTTCTCAACCTTTCCTTGATTCTATCTAAATGGTTGCCATCTAAATGTACAGCTCAGTCCTTGTCAAAGGGAGAAGTTATTTTAAGAATGAAATGTTGCTAACATTTTCTAAAGAAAACACTGTCTGGCAAAGGGCTAATGCCATCATTTTCACCCTAAATTTTAAAATATTACTGTGAGCATGAATTCACCCCCAATTTTTATAATCTTTGATAATTTAATACATTAACATGACCTTTGTTATTATTTTTTCTTTTGAATTTAAAAATATTTTTTATTATTAAAATTAAGTATAATGACTACAGAAGTCAGGTAATTAAAAGTTAGAATTATAAAACCTCTATGACTCATACAGTTAAAAAGCAGTATGGATAACCAGAAAAGCAGAAAATAAATTTTATATTGATATATGCTCATAAAAGTACCCAGAAAATCAGTGTAATGATTGATTTTAGTTGAAATACCTGTTTTAAATTCTCTTTCATTTTGAAAATATGGTTAAGAACCTGAAAGTTAGTAGCATTCTTTTTGGTGATATGTTTAATTTTCATAGATCGTTTTATACCTATCTCACTTGTTAATACTTATTTTTCTGTTAATAAATAATACATTTGTTTTGTTTGTTCCTCTCTTCTCTTATGTATATGGTTGTTTTAAAATATTTTTATTGGGGCATCTGGGTGGCCCAGTTGGTTAAGCACCCGATTCTTGGTTTCAGCTCAAGTCATTATCTCAGCGTCCTGGGATCGAGTCCCATTTTGGACTCCATGGTAGGTAAGCAGTCTGCTTGAGGATTCTCTCTCTCTCTGCCCTGCCCCTTGCCAACTCACGCTCTCTCCCTCTCAAATAAATGAATAAATTTTTAAAAAAAATTTTTATTTACTTTTTTGTTCCATGAATACCATAGTTTAAAACAAAGAAATATGGCCTTCAAAACATTTATTTAATTTAAGGAGGAGTTGTGTAGGTCTTGAGGCGAAAGAGATAAGCTCTCTTACTATAATTTTCAATTTTCAATCACAGGACTGAAAGATTTAGTATAATATTTTAAACTTGATGAAACAACAAATGTATTCCAAGTTATATGTTAAATGTATAAAGAACACAACTTTTGCCACAGGGAACAAAAGTCAGAATAAATAGCACGTGAAGACTGAGAGTACCTATAGAAATAATGAAATGAGGCCAGAGACTAACAAAATATCAGGACATCCTCTCTGATTCTGGTTCAGTCAATTTGTCTTCTACATCATGTGTCTGAAATAAACTCAGTTGTTTACATTTTAAGTATTTTTGGAGGATGAAACTGACAGGCATATTTTGCAAAAATAAATACTTAAGAAAACTCTTTTTTATAGCTTCCCAACATTATAAATAGACAGGGGATAGTTTAATAAAAACTCTTTATAACAGTTAAAAAATAAACTTTCTCTACTTTCTCTACTCTAGAACCACAGAAATCCCAAAGGTAAAAACTAACAAGAACTGAAAAACCTTAAGTAAATGTGAGCATAATGAACAGAAGAATAATTGCTATTTAAAACAATAATGGTTTTCTAGGGGGTAGAGTTCTATAAAATGGAAGGTCTTTTGAACCTGCAGAGCATATTAATGGATTGGGTTATGCAATGGTCAGACTGGGAATAGCTACTGGAAATTGTTTAGTTGCTGTGCATAAGTGAGATAAATTTGGTGCTCGGAGGGAAGCAGCTGAGGAGGAAGAATGAGAGGGAGAATGGAGGAGGATCAACCAGCCAGTTCTTATGATTTCCCATCAGTGTGAATTATCACAGCACCAACTTCAGTCATGGAATAGCCTGAAGAACATAAAAGCCTTGACGCAACTGGAATTTCTTTACTTTCCTGTTGTAAACATTTCTTACTCTCCCCATGACATTAGTAAAGTCTAACATCACCTGAATATCCTGTGGGTGTGACTGTGGAAATAAAATAAAAGATCTGGTTTTAGAAAGTGAAGGACAACGTTCTTGATGGCAAAATGAGCTATAAAGTGAATGTGGGGCACCTGGATGGCTCAGTAGGTTAAGTGACTGCCTTCAGCTCAGGTCATGATCTCAGGGTCCTGGGATCAAGTCCCACATCAGGCTCCCTGCTCAGCGGGGAGCCTGCTTTCACCCTCTCCCCCTGCCACCTCCCCTGCTTGTTCTCTCTCTCTTTCTCCCTCTCTCTCTCTCTGTCAAATAAATAAATAAAATATTTAAAAAAATAATAAATGTGGTGGTTAGAAGGTCTTGAGGCCCAAATGGGCCTCCCCACCAGATTGCCTTGAGAAATTATTGTTAGTCATGCAAATGAGTTAGGAAGCAGATCCCTCCCTGGTCCTGTGCTCAGAAGACAGGCTCCGGTAACAGACTATGGATTCATCAGAGAGCTTGAGCCAGAAGCACACAGTTAAACTAGGTCCTCAGGCATGACTGAAAAAACAAAACAAACAAACAAAAACTTTGTTGTTTTAAGTCACTAAGTTTTAGAGCAATTTACTGTACCAAGCACATATTACCATGCACATAGGGAACTCATATTCTCACAGTAAAAAGAGATACATATATATGCAAAGTGGTAAATCCTACAAAAAACATAAAACAATATATCTTATCACTCGTCTTAAACCTATCTCTTTCAGGTTTGCAGGGAGACCTGAGCCACACAACTGATTGATTTCTTCAAAAATTTGGAAGTTGCTACCTTCTAAAATTATTTGAAAAAATGAGAAGGAGGGCGCCTGGGTAGCTCAGTCATTAAGCATCTGCCTTCAGCTCAGGTCATGATCCCAGGACCCTGGGATCGAGCTCCACATTGAGCTTCACATCGGGCTCCCTGCTTGGTGGAGAGCCTGCTTCTCCTTCTCCCTCTGCTACTCCTCCCTGCTTGTGCTCTCTGTCTCTCTCTGTCTGTCTCTCTCGCTCTTTCTGTCAAATAAATAAAATCTTTTAAAAAAAAATTGAAAGAGAGGAGGGTTAGACCAAAACAAAGACAAAGAAAGAAGGGCAGGCGTAATAAACAAAATAGTGATTAGTATGTGCCAAACATTGTTTTAAGTGCTGTCCCTATGAATACATTTAATCCCTACAACAACCACAGAGTAGTTGTAATTAGAACTTTAATTTGGGGAGCCTGCGTGGCTCGGTTGGTTAAGTGCCTGCCTTTAGCTCAGGTCATGATCCCGGGGTCTTGGGATCAAGCCTTGCATCAGGCTCCTTGCTAAGCAAGGAGCCTGCTTCTCCCTCTCCCTTTGCCTGCTGCTCACCCTGCTTGTTATCTTTCTCACTGACAAATAAATAAATTAAATCTTTTTAAAAAATTGTTTAGAACCTTCATTTAACAGATGAGAATGCTGAGGCACAAAAAAATTGAGTCATTTGCCAAGATTATACAATTAGTAAGTGGTGGAGCTAAGAGCAGAGATCAGTCTGGCTAGCTTAACATGCTTTATTACTACATTATGCAATTTTCTTTTTGGCAAGTATTTGCATCCCTTTCCAGAATGCCATGGAATGAGTAAGAACTCCTTTCTCAGTGAAATTGATACTTAGAGAGAGGAGGGGTGTGGTATTAACTTTCCTGCACTTTTGCCATTTCTGTCTTTATAACATTTTAGAAAAGGAGAAGCAAGAACATGGAGCCCATTCCATTCCTCAGGAACACAGTGGTCACTAGCAGGGGTAGCTGTCCCACTGAAGCAACCGTGAGGGTTTCTTCATTCAGTGCCCACGTGAGGAGCGGTGTTTTCCTCAGGGAGATAAAAAGAATGGGAGGTTCCTGTTTAATCTTTTGTCTATGATTATATTTAGGAATATTTTACAGTTTGTGCTACTACTTACCTACTTACTAAAAATAGATCTTTAATTAAATTCTTTCTTATGGGATGGTGGTGTCCTTGGTTTTGTGTGAGTGATCACCTATTCCATCTGTGTGACAATTGCATGAAAAATTGTTTCTGCTATTGTTTAAAAGAAGAATCATGCACATTAGAGATGGGAGGAGTAGAGAGACTCGTGATATTTTGCTAATTAGTACAGACATGTGTACGGATTTAAAAAAAAAACAACAACCTGGAGTAACAGTATTTCTCACTCTATCCGAAGAACACAATATTTCAAGGGCTCACAGTTAGTAAGAAACCTGACTTGTTGACAGCTGGAAATATCCGTGAATGTCATTCCTATATTCTTTTTACTGCTTAGATAGTGTTTTTTTTTAACACTTAAATGTCAACAAGTTTGATTCAGTGTAAATAGGTTACCTCCACATCAGTCAGTGACAGCAAAATCTCAAGATGTTAGAAGAAAGTGACCAAAGTTGGAAAGTTTTTCATGTTATTTGTCAAAAGCTCATTTATTCATTGTTCATTCCTAATAACTCATAAACAATGTCTCATAAATGTTGGCTGGATTAATAAGATATCTCATAATTACTTTTACTCTAGTGATGAGTGATTTACTAAAAATATGAGGCCTCCCCTGTAACACAGCCCTTGGACTCCATGATGTGAGTTTATCTTATAAATGAGACCGGTTTATAATGAAGTCCTTCTCTTTGTCAGTAATAAAATCTTGTTGAAAAAAGTTAAGCCATGCACACATCTCAGACTGAATTCTGACTTTGAACAACCTACCTTGTAAGGAGATGTCACCTAAGACAGTAGGGCCCCCCTGTCCCGTGAAATTATTAGCACTGCTACCAAAAACAGCAACAGCACTGAGATGCTTGAACTTACATGGAAGGGTGATTGTGAAAACATTTTAACTCCATTGCGTTTTAACAGAAATCTGAATCATAATTGAAATAATATCTCCAGGTGGAATAGAAGAGCTGGAAGCAGAATCAAGGTGTGCTGTGAACTACTGCAGTCTTTGGCCCTTGGAGAATATTCCTTCCCATGCCATAGCACTAGAAAATGTAAATAGGAGGAAAAGCATGGATTGTACATAGATCTGAGAAAGGGATGGTAGGAAAGAGGAGCCAAAGTATTGTTGTAGGTCAAGGCCGTTAAGCTTTACAGAAGTCTTAAAAGGAGAGCATGCTCACAAAATTCTCTACACAAAACCTTTCTTTGTTCATGATATTTACTTTTCTCCACCTGCTGACGTCAAACATATTCCAATGATTTACCAATGGATTCAGAACATTAAGTTATTGTCTTAAAAGTTTATTACTCGTTTCCAACTCATTTTTTTATCTTCCTGGTGTGTCTAAAAGAATTGCTTTTAGCAGATGATAAAATTTTTCAGCACAGGGGCGGCTGGGTGGCTCAGTGGGTTAAGCCTCTGCCTTTGGCTCAGGTCATGGTCTCAGGGCCGTGGGATCGAGTCCTGCATTGGGCTCTCTGCTCAGCAGGGAACCTGCTTCCTCCTCTCTCTCTGCCTGCCTCTCNTCGTGGGATCGAGTCCTGCATCGGGCTCTCTGCTCAGCAGGGAACCTGCTTCCTCCTCTCTCTCTGCCTGCCTCTCTGCCTACTTGTGATCTCTCTCTCTCCCTCTCTCTCTCTGTCAAAGAAATAAATAAAATCTTAAAAAAAATAATTTTTCAGCACAGAAAATCTACTGATGCATAATTTTTCTTCTGTGGCTGACTGGAGGAATGATTATCCACAAGCAGACAGAGCTATCTAAGTAAATTCATACACCAAGGAAAAGCATTGACTATTAGAAACATAAATAAAAAGAAACATTTCCATTATTTTATCAACCAGAAGAATAACTAGTTAGATATCTACATTTTTTGACAGAGCTTGTCAGGAGAGATCAGTGGACATTCCTGGTTTGGTTTACTGTGGACTATGCTTTTTTCAGCTTTATATTGAGATAAAATTGACAAATAGAATTGTAATTTTTTAAAGTGTACAATGTGATGGTTTGATATATATGTATACATTGAAAGATTCCCATATCAAGTTAATTAACATATCTATCACTTCGCACATATTTATCTTTTTTTTTTTCTGGTGAAAACACCTAAATTCTTCTCTCAACAAATTTCAATTATATAAAACAGTTGTTACCAGTGATAGTCATTATGTTATACATTAGATCCCTAGACCTTAGTCATCTTATACCTTAAAGTTTGTACCATTTTGCCAGCTGTTCTCCATTTCCTCCATCTCACCAGCCCCTGGGAACCATCATTCTATTTTTTTGTTTCTGTGAGTTTATCTTTTGCTTGCTTGCTTACTTTTCAGATTCTTCATATAAATGATAGCATAAAATATTTGTCTTTCTCTGCCTGGCTTATTTCACTCAGCATATTGGCCTCTAGCTTCAACTATGTTTTCACAAATGGCAGGATTTCTTTCTTTCTTTCTTTCTTTTTTTTGAGGCTGAAAAATATTCTACTCTGTGTGTATGTGTGTTTCCCATTTCCTTTATCAACCTATTTGTCAGTGGACACTGAGGTAGTTTCTATAGTGTGGCTATTATAAATAATGCTGCAATGAACGTGGGAGTGCAGATTTCATTTCCTTTAGCTATATACCCAGAAGTGGGATTGCTGGATCACACAATTGTTCTATTTTTAATTTCTTGAGGAGTCTTTCCATACTGTTTTCTATAGTGGGTGCCCCAATTTACACCCTCACGAAAGTGTACAAGGTTTATTTCTGGGCTCTCTCTTTTGTTCCATTGACCTATGTGTCTGTTTTTATGCCAGTACCATACTGTTTTGATTATGATACCTTTGTAATACAGTTTGAAATAGGGACGTATGATGCCTGCAGCCTTGTTATTTTTTTTTCTTAAGATTGTATTGGTTATTTGAAGTCCTTTGTGTTGCCTTATGAATTTTATATTTAATTATGCCTCTTGATCCAGGAAAGTCAGTTGGTCATGTGAGGAGTCCAACATAAACTGCCTGACATTTTTAGTGCATTTTTCTAAACAAGGACTGGAAAATACTTACACGTGCCTGATCTGACTAAGAAATAAGAACCCCATACCACATTCTCACTTCTTGGTTTTCTCTTTCGTGTTAGAGTTGAGTGGAGAAGTAGCTCCTTAAAATTCTCTTTATTAGACATATTTTGTAGGGAGACATGTCAGAGTTCCTCCATTTTTGGATATTGTCTCCCATTCCACAATTCCCCAACTCTGTCAACACCTCTACCCTGTCTCAACACAACAAGAATAGGTAGGGTAAATATTTAGCATCATAAAGCCGCAGACTAACATATATTAAATATATGGCTTCACTCAGATCTTCTATCTTGGAATATTTCCAGACAGTGAGAAGAACATAGACCAAAGAAAAGTGAGAATTACATCCTTGCACACTTGATTAATATATGGTTTCTTTTATCATCTGATCCAGTAATTCCATTACTGAGTATCTACCCCCCAAAAATGAAAACTAAATTGAAAAGATATGTACCCTTATATTAATTGTAGCATTATTTAAAATAACCAACATATGGAAGTGACCCAAGTGTCTATTGATAGATGAATACAGATGTAGTACACACACAATCGCACATGCACACACACACACACACACACACACACACACACACACACACAATGGAGTACTACTTAGCCACAAAAAAGGATGAGATCTTGCCATTTGTGATCTCTGCCATTGTGACTTGGATTGACCTATAGGGGATTATGCTGAGTAAAATAAGTCAGACAGAGAAAGAAAAATACCATGTGATTTCACTTATTTGAGGAATCTAAAAAACAAAATAAAACAAACAAAAACAGGCTCATAAATAAAGAGCACAAACTGTGGGAGTTAGGAGGATGGGTGAAACAGGTGAAAGAGATTAAGGGATACAATCCTTCAGTTATAAGTAACTCATGGAGATGACAAGGATAGCACAAGGAATATAGTCAATAATATTGTAACAACATTGTATAGCCGCAGATAGTAACTACACTTACCATGGTGAGCATTAAGTAATGTATAGAATTGTCTCATCACTAGGTTGTACACCTGAAAGGAATATAACATTGTGTGTCAACTATACTTCAATAATAAAAATTAATTGAAAAGAAACTTAAATTCCTGGAATAAATCCCATTTAGTCATGGAAAAAATAAATAAATGAGTTATAATTTCTTAATTGTATAGGAAGATAAAAATATGTATAAATAAATATACTTTATAATTTGACTTAACATTACCATTGTTTTAGTGAACAGCACAAGACAGACAGATCTTAGATTCATAGTGTTCCAATGACCAATGAACCTCAGAGCTGACCTACCTTTAGACATTTTGTTATGTGAAATAATACATGTCCTTATTGATTAGGCCATTTTAAGTTGTATTTTCTGTTACTTCTCCCTGGAAACATCCTAGGAAAATGCAGAGATATTATCTCATTCATGCCTTTATTATAGTGCTTGAGTAAATTGAATAAATGGGGATGACAGAGGTGGGGAGCTAGGGAAGACATTAGGAATCTTTGTGAGAAGGACTGCTTAGGGGAATTCAGAGACTGCCGATTGTGATAATCCCAGCTTCACCATTTGGCCTAGGATTAGTTTTATTATAAATTTCTGATTCTGCACTGAATAAAGAGATGTTAATGGATTGCAAACATCTGTTCCTCCAACAAGGTGATATTTTACCCCCTTTTTTTCCCGACTGGTAAAAGATAGGATTGCTGTCACTGTCCTCAAAGTCATACTGTAGAGAATTGATAACTAGCTAACATTTTACTACTGTTAAAGCTGGAAATTTTAAGGCATTAATTGCTTTTCTTTAAGATGTTCCAGATAATAGATAAATCTAGAACTAAAATACAATATAAAATGATAATGTGTATGCATGTGTCTGTATATTTGTATACATGCATGCAAATGTGTATATATACATATATATATGAAAACATGTATCTGAAAAAACACACAAATACATATTAAATTACATTTATTTAAACATAAACCCTATTACAGGGGCACCTGGTTGAATCAGTCTGTTAAGCATCTGCCTTTGACTTAGGTCATGATCCCAAGGTCCTGGGATTGAGGTTCTGGGATCAAGCCCCACTTCAGGCTCCCTGCTCAGCAGGGAGTCTGCTTCTCCCTCTTCTGCTGTCACTTCCCCTGCTTGTGCTCTCTCGCTTTCTCCCTTTCTCTGTCTCTGTCATACAAATAAATAAAATCTTAAAAAAATAATAAGCACAAACCCTATTACAAATTTTCTATTTGTGTATCTGAAATAACATTTCTTTCAAAATAAATACATACTTAGAATTGATCTTATCCTCAGTGAACACAAATAGGTGAGTTACTTACACGACATAAATAGGCAAACAAAGTGATTTTAGGTAAAAAGTAACCTGCTCAAAGATAGGGAGAACCCATGTGGGGATTCAGCGTTCTGACCTGACCATCCCCAAAGTCAACTTTCCCTTTCATTTGACTGAGTTTCCCCTTGTAAATCATGGGCAGTCGTGGTCTTTTTTTTTTTTTTCTTTGAAGAGTGATTTCTTGGACCACTGTCCTATCACCTCTTTTCCTAGAATTGTGCTGCTAACTGCTTTAGATCTTATAATAACAACAAAATTGAAGCTAAAGTGTTCTTTAGGCAAATGAAAGTATTCAAGAGAGTCAGTGATAGGAATGGCATGTCCATCCCTCCATAGTTTGTTAGTATGCATTGTGCTCAAATGTTCAGACTTGCCAGGTCCGTGTACCAAATGCTGACTGGAACTAGCATCTAATGTGCATTGTATGCAGGAAGGTCACACTTCAATTTCAGTCCAGGTTTTACATTTAGTTCCTACTCATAATCTAAATAAACATAGCGTTTCTCAGCTTAAATTTATTTCAGGCATGCTCTCTCCAAAGGATTTAAAAATTAAAATGCCTCCATGGCAGAATGGAGATGTTTATCCATTTAAGATGCTTAGAAATATAAGGAGGAATCATCTTTCTTTTTGTGCAATACAATTTTTGAATAACAGTTTTTGAGAAGATCATTTTGAACTATATTTAACAAGTAGTTTGTTTCAGCTTCAATATTAGCTTGATTTACCATCTGCAGAATTACCAATAACATGATGCATTTATTACCCGTAAAAGCTATTAGCAGGTCATTTTGTTCAGTTCATCATATGTGTCTTGAGACACAATCTGGCGTCTAACAGATTTTCATACATTGATGTCGCAGAGAATCAGACTGTTCTTTAATTGATTGTTTCTTGCTAGACTCCTTTTGATTAAAACAGGTTATGCTATTTGCTTTTAGTTCTACATTTCTCCACTTCAAAGTCTGGCCACAGAAAGCAGAAATTATTCTCATTTCTCTGGATTCTTTTAGTTCAAAGTGAATGTATATATTTAAAAGTCGGCCATAATCAAGGGCTTTAAAAATGGCTTCGGTTTTCCCAATCTATGACTCCCTCAACAAGAATACAATCCTCACTAGGCCTTTAAAAATCGAATTTATCTTTTCCTGCCAAGTCATCGAATTTTGAACCTCAGAACCTCAAGTGAGTACAGATCACAGGGACCAAAGGGAACAGGAAGGGCTCCCTCAAAGCTCTCTTTCCCTCACAATTTGCACAGACCCAGACAAGCAAAGCTGAATCGTGGTGATAGTGTTATATCCTTCTCCAGAGGGAAAAGAAAAAAGGGTCTTTTGCTAAACTGGTTTCAGAAGGCCTAACTCATATTGTTCATTTAAGCAAAGAGATTGGTACGCTCCAGAGACACCCAGTACCCTCCCCCTCTGCCCCCCGCCCCCAACCAAAAAAGAAAACTCCAAAAGCTATGTGAACTCTGCGGGGATAAGGTCGGTGGGCCTGTCTCAGACCTTCTATCCACATTCCCCACACAGTTAACACCGAAAAAATGAAAGGGCTGCAATCAGATCAGTACTCATCAATAGGAATGAGTAGCAGCTTCCAGGCTCAAAACAAGAGCCTAATTCAGCATTCAAAAGGTTTTTGTTTGCCTAATGTCAGAAACAAACATAAAACTTTCTATCATGTGACATCCATGACACTAGGAGAGAGCCGTCACCCTTCCCTTAGGCTTCTGTCTGCCACAGACAAAAGCTATCAATAGATTCTTTGTATTCTACCTCAGCTTTCTGTCTTCATTGATGAGCCAGCCAATCATTCCCAATTGTCATCAGCTCTTTCCAGGTGAAATTCCCAAGTTCCCAATCACAGACTCCAGAGTCCCAGGATGCACTAGTTCACGTAATAATACCCTGGCCGATAGCCTTCTTAGCAGATCAGAAATGTCACCAGCACCAGAAATATTTTTAATACTCATCTGAAAATTTCCTAGTGCTTTCCATGTTGTTTACATACATACTTTGTGAAATACTTGCTATTTTAAATTAGTTTGGGCAACCAGAAATATGTAAGTGCATGAAGCTGATTTTGTCATTTTAGCACAAATTAATACCTTAAAATTTACGTTAGATTTATACAAAGTGTAGCTGCCTGGGGATTCGAAAAGATTTTTAGTGATGTAAAGTTGAAAGCCACTATTCAGAACCAGTGGTGCATTGAGGAAAATTATGTAAGTTATGTCTTTAGAAATTACTTTTACTCTGGAATTTATTTAAAATTGAGTTGTGCCGATCACTTAAAATATTGCACTAAATTTAATAGAAAAATCTCTTGGTGGATGTTTAGTGTAAATTGAAAAGCTTAAATGGCTTAAAAATAGCTTTGAAACGTTATGTAGACACATGAGGCAGTTATCGTGTTTAAATGATGGGAGTTTAATGGTCTTCTCATACATTAACCCTACACTCTGACGGTGAGGAATGCTTCATCTTACTCTAGAAATGGATAAAAATAAACATTTAGATTTAGTAAACCTGATGATTTATTTAGCATCTCTACCTATTTGTAATATTTTTGAAATTTAATGAGGTGAATTTTTATGGCCCAGAGTTCATTCGCTACAGTGCAACCTTCAGACATACAATAGCATACACTTGGGACAACTGACTGAGGTACAGTCCTGTCTCCTTTCATACGAGGCCCCATTTTGTATGACTGTGAAATTACAAAACAAAAACAAAACAGCAACAACAGCAGCAACAAGGAAAATGTTATTTTATGTGACCGAATACTTTTAAAAATTAACACTAACGAATATTATTTGCTAGTCAGCTTCTGAGGAATAAGTATATGCTACTCGTGATAATATACTGATGTCAAATCATAAGAAATGGCTAAAATGTACCATTATTTGATTTAGAATGTGAAATAAGTCACATTTTTTCAATGACTCCTTTATGGAGAGTTATATTACAGACACGTTTGCTTCTAGCAAGAATTGTATGACACAGTTCATATTTAATACCAGTGTGGGCAACTAACTGAATGGATTTAAGAGAATTTTTTTTAAATGGTAAGTTTCTCTAGATGAAAATATGAACTTTTGCCAGAATTCCTTTGAGAGCAAATGAGAAAAAAATGAAAGCAACATTCTTTGAAGTACTCTTCAATGTTATCTGGTCTAATCCAAACAGCAAAGTTATAAAATCTGTAGATTTCATTCACCAGCTCTGTACCAGTCACTCATGTTGATAAAAAGGATTGGATAAATATATTAAAATAGCAGCTGTATCCTGAATTGTTCCCTCTGACATATGAAGCAATAGATTCTTTTATTATTATTAATAACATCTTGAACAGAATTTCTATGCAGGTACCTATGATATAAAAGGTAAGGCACCATAATTTTATTTCATTCTATGGCTTCCTTAGTAGTGAAAAATGAGATCAAATAAGTTGTTTCAAGTCCTAACTTATTCTACCTTGGATAGGCCTCTGTCTCCAGCTTTGGTGGATACTCGATCATAAATAGTTTCTAGGGATTTTAACAATATTTGATAAAGAAGATATTATTAGGAGCCCCTGTGTGGCTCAGATGGTAAATGCCTGCCTTTGGCTTAGGTCATGATCTTCAGGTCCTGGAATCAAACCCTGTGTCAGGCTCCCTGCTTGGTGGGGAATTTGCTTCTCCCTCTCCCTCTGTCTCTCTCCCCTCCTCATGCTCTCTCTCTCTCTCCCTCTCTGTCTGAAATAAATAAATTTTTAAAAATCCTTAAGAAAAAAGAAGATGTTATTCTCATTTCTATATATGAAACTGAGGATTTAGGATACAGTTATTTTTTTTAATTAAAAAAGAAAAAAGACAAACCTTTTCCTTCTTACAGTAGTTTGCTTTATTCTCCTCATGGGAATCAAAACCTCTTTTCATTTTATGAATACAGGGGATTGAGTAATGGCTGGGTAAGACCTACTAGGCTTTCTTCTCTTCTTTGGAAATGATATTCTTTTAGAAGAAAACTAAGACAGGCATTACTCTTTCTTTTAAGCACCTGCTTACATTTCTTTTCCTTTGAATTCTGTATTCTGTGCTACGAAAGCATATTTTGGGACTCAAACCTCTCCATGCCAACCATTATTGTAATATCTAGAGGCAAGTCATCCCACCTGGTGATTCATTGGCCCTAGAATGCTACAATGGAAAAACACTAAGCAGGGGATAAGAGGACATGGAGATTGGTTTCCACCAGCAAATTTTTAAGTTAATGTGTGCCTGAGGGTCTACTTACTCATAATCACATTAGCAACTGCATGTTTGAATATATGACATACACATTGTTGAACAGTTTTTAATTTGTTATCTTAATTATTACCGTAAGCCTATGAGATATATTATCATGTCCATCTTACAGAGGATAAAATGAAGTCCACAGAAGTTAAGAGAATGAAAGTGAAGATTTGAATTAGGCTCCAGAGGCTTCCCATTGACCCTTATGCTCTTTCCCACATCCCCACATCTGCATAATGAAGAAGTTAGACAGGTATACTCTTGAAGTTCCGTCCCCTCCTCTCCCTCCCCCCTCTTCCCCCTCCTCTCCCTCCTCCTCCTCTCCCTCCTCCTCCTCCTTGTCATCCCTCTTCTTCTTCTTCTTCCTCTTCTTTTTTTCACATTCTGTGACTCTTCAAAATCTTTCTTCATTCTGAATTAAACTTTCACTTATTCATGTGATCATTTTCTTATCTATTCACTTCAGCAATCCACATTTAATCAAGACATAAGATAGTATCCTTTTTCTCTTTTCCCCTCTGTCTCTCCAAATACATATGTAACATAGCTACTGCAAATAGTTAAAGTCAACTGTATACATACACAGCTTTTTGTGCACCATACACTCACAGTTGATCCTTATTATTCTCAGTAGTCATGTTTATAAAGTCATTGCAAAATTGAATTAGCAAATACTGAATCATTGCTCCTAAGGGAAATATGGGGCTAGGTTCCTGTGAGCCTCTGGTTGCATTTTTGTCAAGAGATCAACACACAACCTTGTTTTATGTTTTACTCTTTAAAGACACCTTATTTAACGTAAATTGTTGATTTATTAACATTGAACTTGCAGCCAACAGTATTATAACTCATGCCTGGATGAAGTTTATCTAGTACCTATATTTTCTATGCAAGGCACATCACAGCCTTCTTGCTCTTAGGGCACTTAAGCCCTGTGCTTTGGAACCATTATAAATAGTCACCAACAAAAAGCACAAAAATTCAAAAACACAACATTAAATATACCACAAACAGGACACTTGTTTATAGGATGAGACCTGAAACAAGAAGGCAGAGAGCTTCACCCTATTGAACCTCATCTGGGAATATGAGTACCTGGCAACTCAAATATTTCACTGCTCTGCACACATACATGTCTACAAATTATCATGAAAGTGCCTAAAATATAAATGTTGCTGTGTATGCAAATTCATAAAAGCAGAATCCATAAATAATGAGAATGGAGTGTGTGTGAGTGTATTTTCATCTCTGACCCTGCTTTCCTGCCTTTCTTTTTTCCCAGTTTCCCATTATCCTCTTTTATCTTCTCTAGATAAAAGCAAATAAGTAAAAAATTTAAAAAAATTATTTTCCATCTTGTTTCTCCAATCCTTATTTTCTTTGGCTTTTTAGAAACTTTAGGGCTGTTCTACACAGACACACACACACACACACACACGCACACACCTTTTATTCCAAATCAATTTAGCACATATCTATATTAACCATGTCTTGGCTGATTATGAAGTTATAATTATTTTATATCACACAATGTTTGTTTGACAAATGGTCTTTGAAATATACCTAACATCTCAACACAGAATCTAACACAGGTCCAGGAATTCTTATGTTTTCTTTTTTGTCCCTGACCTTTATGTCACCTCATACTATACAGAGGCAAGAATGTCTCTATTCCTGATTTTTTTAAAGCTTCATATTACTTGCATTTAATTTAGCAATCTGTTCTTCATTGGAGAGTAGTTGAATTTACAAAAGCAATTACACCAGTTTCCTGTGACTTTGAAGGATATATATAGTTGTGTTAATTAAGTAGAAGAAGAAAATGTGGATCGCTGGTGATTTTCCAGTGGAAAAAAACAATTGTCATCATCTGTGTAGCATTAATTGCTACATAGGGTAGGAGATTAATATTTTTAACATTTTAAGTGGTTTTGCATAAATGTTAGCAATAAGCAAGCCATTTCATGTCTTATTGGTTTGCATTTTTAATAATATTGGAATGTTAGCCTTCCCATAAAGGGAACATTGCAACAAAACTGAAATAGTGTTTCAACCTTGCTAGTTATGTGCAAACTGACCCCGTGTACCCTCTTTGGGGAACAGTCAAAGACAATGTTACTGTTGAAAACATAAAAAGAGGAGGAGGTAATTTATTTTTAATTTTTCTTACATTTGTGAATTTAGTGTCATGAGAGGCTAACAGCACTGGCCAAGGACTCTGAGGAATAGATGTCACGAAGACTTTCTATATCTTTTCTTTATTATGTTAAACTTGGCCTTCTTTTAAAAGCTGATCATTAAGTTGGTAAAATTGCACCAAAATATAAATTGGTATATTCACATGTACAATGAGAAAACTCTACCAGAATCTTCCTTACTATTTAAAAAATGGAGAAAGAACCTGAAAATGTGGTGATTGCAATTCATTTATTCCACAGTGATTTTTGAGATCCTGGGGTACATGAGTCCCTGTCTTAGAAATGGGAATATAGAGCAAACATGACAAATGGGGCTCCTTCTCTGCTGAAGGTTACATTTCACAGACAATAGGGGTGGTTGTGGTATGATCGACCATAAAATAAATAAGTACAATCTTTTCAGATAATGCTAGAAAGAAAAAAAAAAACAACAACAAACAACAAGGTGGTACTTTAGAGAATGTTTAAACAGCAGGGACCAGGAAGGCCTTTTTGAGAAGGTGGCATTTACACTGCTTGCTGAATGAGAAGAAATCATCTATTAAAAGATATGGGGGAAGGGTTTCCATGCAGTGGGAACAGCAGATGTCAGTGTCTGCTGTGGGTTTGGGCTTCAAGAGTGAAGAGCAGGAAGTCTAGCCTTTCTGAAATGGATCAGGGAGCGAGGTGAGATGAGGTTGGAAGGGCCAAAGCCAGATCACAGAGGGACTTGCTCCCCATGGAGAAGACACTGGGCCTTATTCTAAGTGCTTTGGGAAGTCATTAGCCAGTGGCAGGGGGAAGAAAGGCATGATCTGATATGCATTCATAAAATGCAACCTCACTGTGAAGAGAATGGACAGGAGGAGGGCTTGTGGGAGAAGAGTGGGCGAAAGAATTGGTAAAATCTTACTCATTATTTTAAATCCAAGTCAGACAGAAGGAGAGATATTTGCTCCTTCTATGTTCTCAGAGTGTTTTTTTTTAAAGGCACATTCATGAATGTCGAACATAGGTTTATCTCTCTTGCACTGAGCTGAAGAAAACCTGGACAACAGCTCAATGTCCTTGTTTCTAGCACAGATCCCACAGCACAGCTGATTCTCCATAGCACTTGCTGAATCGAAGTGAACCAAATGAAGACAATGGTCCACTTCAGTCTGAAATTATTGAACACAGTATTTCCCTCTTATTCGTGGTCTTAACTTTCCATGATTCAGTTACCTTTAGTCTACTGTGGAAGCAAATGATCTTTCTTCTAACATACCATCAGAAGGTCAATAGGAGCCTAAAGTTAGGTGACAATGCATCCGCTGGGGCTCTTGGAACACAACTCCCATGAATAAGGGGGAACTATTGTAAAACAAGTTCTCAATACTAAAATAATAGGTAACTGGTGGTTGAAACCAAAGAGAAATCTCTTTAGATGTAGATGAAATTTCCTAATAGTATTGAAAGCCATCTAATTTTTCCATTAAATGCTAAATGAAATCTTGAACATGTTGTAGAAGCATCTCAGATTCTCTAATTTGTATTCCTATTAAGTATTAGTTTGAAATAAACTATTTCTTGATTTATATTTAGGTAGTATGAACACCTATTTCTTGAGCCACATATCTATAGATGTCAAGGCTCACTCATCATTGGCTTTCATTTAAAATTTTTTTCCCCCATCATAAGAGGTAATTTTGTTCATTGAATCTGAAGAAGTCACTTTGCGTAAAGCTTGGCTTGATCATCGTGGTATTCAGGTACCTTCATCAACAAACAGACATTACCTTCCACTCTCTGTACCTAAATTTATGAATTCCTATTATAAGCTATGAAATGAAAAATTCAGAAGTCCAAGTGTTAGAAATTATTCAGAAGGTTTTCAACACAGAACTTTACTTTTATCTTTTCTGAAAATAATTTTAAGTAAAAACTGAATATTGCTCTTCTGATTTCTCTTTGATGGAGTTTCTTTTGTTTTTAAAGACTAGGCAGCTGAAATCTCCCTTCTTGGTAAGAACATGGAAAATCAAAGGTTCAGGCATGGCCAAGTTCCATGGCATGACCTGATGTCTGCTTCCAAGGGGCGAGGTGGACTGACCCCTTCTTTGAAAACCTAATTAAATTGATAGTGATGACATCTAATTATAACTTTTTCCCTTATTTAGGGCATGAAGAAGCATGCTTCATTCGTTCTCTAATAGAATTACCACCAAGTATATTGAATGCATAATTTCTCCATACTGAAACTTAAAATATGTACATTTTGTAAAATGCTTCTTATATACGCACCTTCCTTTGGTGCACTTGTAACGAATCATCAGGTTCTCAAAGAACTATGCTGTAGAAGTCCCGCGGTCAGTTTATCCACCTCATCACTTCCTGGTGAAGGAAAAATTATCATATGATAAATGGCCCCCCCTCAAATCAGTCTTCTATTTAGGATATCTCCAACCAAGGTCTTTTGGCACATGGAAGGATATATAATGTATAAGACACGACATGCGATCTCATGAAGGGCAATTTGGTTTGTGAATATCTCCTTTTAATGTGCTTATTTATAAGTTACCTTATACAAACTCAACATTATACTGTTAACTTAAAATGATGGATGGCTTACAGAAACGTTAGCATTTCTTCCCTGTTGAAATAGCTTGAGCACTGATGGCATAATTTCCGTCCTGAAGCTGGAGCTGGGCTATGTTAATTTAATATCCAGTTTCTATCAAGGTTATAAGGAGGGAGGTGGAGCTTTTTAATGTTAATCAGTGCTACATGTATGAAAATGAACAAGAGACTTAACAAATAGGTCACTTTTTTTCTGCCTCTAAGTAAAGATGAGCTGATACAGAGTTTCTGGGGAATTCTAATGCTGATGTTGTGAAGTTCCCCTATTTGTCAGTGCAAAATCGAAGAGGAATCAAAAAGAGAATCTTTCCATTTTGCATTTAGGGACTACACAGCACTAGAAGCAGAATCAGATTAAGTAGGATATTTAAAGAATAATTAATTCTGTATTTAAGGAATATAATGTATTCTCAAGTTCATGATACTGTTACACGCTAATTAACACAGTTCTTGTGACCAGTGACAACTCCAGAATTTTTGTGCAGAAGGGCTTTTGAAGCTGCATTTAAATAGCAAGCAATGTGCCTTTTAGTAGGCTAATTTAGAGTTTGGCTGGTAAGTGGAGGTGGGTGGCTATATTAATCAGGGTTCTCTAGAGAAACAGATTCAAAGACATCTATGTGTGTGTGTGTGTGTGTGTGTGTGGAGAGAGAGAGAGAGAGAGAGAGAGAGAGAGAGAGAGAGATTTATTATAAAGAATTGGCTTATGTGATTACAGAAGCTGAGAAGTCCCAAGATCTTCAGGCTGGAGACCGAGGAGACCTGAACCAAAGGTGTATTTCAAGCCCAGGTCGAAAGACCTGAGATACAAGGAGAATAATGATTTAGTTCCAGTCTGAGTCTGAGCCTGAGTCTGAGTCTGAGCCCAAAGCCAGAAGACCAATGTCCCAACTTGAAGACACTCAGGCAGAGTGAATTCTCCCTTCCCCAGCCTTTTTGTTCAGTTCCGGCCTTTAGTGCATTGGGTGAGACCTACCCACACTGGGGAGGACAATCTGCTTTACTTGGGCAACAAACTGAAATATTAATCATAGCCAGAAACACCCTCATAGACACCCAGAATAATATTTAATCAAATACCTGGGCGTGCAGTTAAGCTGACACATCAAATTAACCGTAAAAGTGGAATCTCATGAAAATAACGCCTCCTTGCTATTCTCATGACTCTGGTGAAGCGAAATCATTTAATCTCCTTAAACCATAGTCCTTTCATCTGTAAAATGGGGATAACACAGCAAACTCTCTCATAATTCTGTAAGTGAGATCCAAAAAAATCAGTCATGTAAACTTCAGGGCTATATTCTTACAGAGCTTATAGAATGGCTGGTAAGCCAAAGCAGCTAACTGACCTGGGTCTGAGAAGCAACTGCCAATGATATTTTATAAGAATTTGTGGTATCGTGGAATTTTACTATAAAAGTAATTGTTTCATACAGTTTGGAAGACTGGATGACATGATGCATACAAAGCACGTAACAGAATTGCCTGTACAGATCAAACTTATTACCACAAATTGTAACTTGTCCTTCTTTATCTCCTTCTCTTTTTCTCTTCCTTCTCCTCCTCCTGCTACTTATCTTTTGATTCTCATTCTTCTACAAAAACATGAACAAACATCCAATACTCTTTTTTTTAAGATTTTTATTTATTTATTTGACACACACACAGAGATCACAAGTAGACAGAGGGGCAGGCAGAGAAAGAGGAGGAAGCAGGCTCCCTGCTAAGCAGGGAGGGAGCCTGATGTGGGGCTCGATCCCAGGACCCTGAGATCATGACTTGAGCCAAAGGCAGAGGCTTTAACCCACTGAGCCACTCAGGTGCCCCGAACATCCAATACTCTTGATCATTCAGTCATTCTATAACCAAACTAAGGTGAGTTTGCTCCTTGGGGAGTCACCCTCAATGGGGTGAGTTGTGGGACAAAGGAAATTTACTTGCAACAAATAGGGAGATCACAGGGAATACCTCCTACAGCCATGACTTTCTGGGCAAGGGTGGATGGGTTCTTTTTATCTAAGATTAGGATGAATATGCAGATAAGACAGCCTTGTCTCCATAATGAGAGGCGGGCATAAGGTGGTGCACACGCCCTAAGGAAACATGCCTATACATACATTGTATGTTATGTAAAGAAGGCTCGTGCTCCTCCTCTGTTACTCCATGGATCACTCCATGAGCCATCTGCACAGGTGTGAGTCAGGGGTTAAATCTGAACTTGTCTGGGCGGTCTGGGCCTCCAGTTCTTTGTACAAGCAGTCACTATGGCTTGAGGGGTAGTTTTGGTTTCCATCACAGGGTATTATGCTCAGATCTTTTCTGTGAGTTAAGAGATAAGCTGGAAAGAAGAGTTTAAGGAAAAACATCAGACAAAAGTTGGTGGCTACAGGCAGGTGAGCAGAAAAAGTTAGGTCTTGGAGCCTAACTGGTGATAATTAGAAACATCTTATCACTTGGTTTTCCATAACACCACATTCTGATCAAAGTTCTTTTATAGGTCTGACATTTCCTTTTCTGTCTCTTCAGAGGACTTCTTTCCTTGACACTGTTCTTTGGTTGATTATATTCCTCAGTATCCCACTCTTAGCCCACAGCTAAACCTACTCTGTACACTCTCTCTCTAGGTGAGTTCTCAAAGCTCCTGGTTTCAAGTATTACTTATGTGCTGGCCAGTGTTCCCAGCCAAGATTCATTCCTTCAGCATATCTAAAAGTGAACTGAAAGTTATTGTCAGCTCAAACCTTAATTCTTTTATATATCCCTGTTCCTATTTGCCAATGACCCACCAAATCTTGTTTATTTTTTTTCAATCTGTACCTTCCTCTCTGCCATTGCTATAGCTGCCCAAATTCAAGTCCTTATCTTCTCTTTACGGGACATGATAGCAACCCAGCTAAGGGGAAAACCTGAACATGACACTCTGCTTCACATATTTCAATGACAGCGTCAAAGCTCTTCAACCTGATGAGTAGGTCCCCCTTTAGTGTGGCCTCTGCCCACATCTCTAGCCTCATTCCCAAGTACTCCATGCCAGGCATTTCATAATTCATCAGCTTTTAATTTCTTACCATTTTATTATTCCACCAAGCACTTGATCCTCTTACTCCCTCTGCCCAAAAGGTTCCCTTTTCTAACATGACCTTGGCTTGACTAACTCCCACTAAATTTGAGGCTAGGTAAGAAGTCATCCTTCAGATTTTCCAGATACCTCCAGCCTGGTGAAGATGCGTTTTTGGGGGGCCTAAGAAACATTTACTTGGTTGCTATTGCACCTAGTTCCTCCACTGTCTAAATCAGTTCAAGCTGCTATAACAAAATCCCATAAACTCAGCAGCTATCAGTGAAGAATTTATTTCTCACAGTTCTGGAAGCTGACAAGTCTAAGACTGAGGGGCTGGCTAATTTGGTGTCTGGTGAGAGCCCTCTTCCTCATTGTAGCTTGTCAACTTTTTCTTATATTCTCACGTGGAGGAGAGCAGAGAAAGCCGGAGCAAGCTCTTATGTCTTTTCCTTTACAAGCACAATCCCATTCATGGCAGCTCCACCCTCATGATCTACTCATCTCCATAGGCCCCACATCCTCATGCAACATTGTGGGTTAGGATTTCAGCATATGAGCCTAGGGTGGGGAAGACACAAACATTGAGTCCATAACACCCACTAAACTAGCAGCTGCTTCACTGGGGGAAAGAACTCATTCTCATTCACAGTATATTGCACCACTCTGTGGTGCGGTACATGGTATATATGGGATGCTAAATAAATGTTTTTGGTGGTGTTAATGAAATTAATGCAAAATGAACCCTAAAGTACCCAGTGATCCCCTTTGATCTATAAAAGCACAACTAGATTAGGGGAAAAGTTTGTTCCAAGCTTTCAGAAGTTGACCTGTTAAATTGTCCACCAATATTTTCAGAAACTTAAAAGATAGATAAGTGAAACATAATTAATAATAATAATAATAATGTTTGCCTAATAAACACGTTTATACAAATAAATTAGAGAAATTATATACGGCAATGATTTACAATGTCCTATAATTATTATGAGATTGGTATTTTGTCCATGCTCAAAAATTAAGAAATTAATTTCTGCTTAATCTCTAAAGACACCTCTAACAAGACAATGCATCACTCAGACTTAAAGCTTAAAGGCTGCAAAATGTGGTGCTCAATACATTTTGATTCAATTCATTTCAAGAAATATTTATGAAAGGTTTACTCTACACAAGAGCTGAGTTAGATCTTTTTATGGACATCATGATAATTAAAATATAGTCTCTGCCCTTGAGGGGGATACATTATGGTAAGGATGTTTAGACAAGTGTACACACATTTATAGTATAAAGTACAAAAAGAACATGTCAGAGGGAGCAGACCAAATTAGTAGGATTACAGAAGGACTCGAAAAGGAGGAGCTATGATAAATTACTAAGAGCAAGGCAGATCAAAGAAGACTCAGTTTATTATTTTGATTTTTATTTTGGGTTAGTAAATATGGAAGTCATAGACAAAATACATCTTAATTTTGTATAGTGGCAACAGCCCCAGATTTTAACTCTGTTTTTACACTACACAGGTTGTGTGATTTGAGAAAGTAACTGTTTCTGAATTTCAATTTCCTAATTTTTAGAGTGATGAAAATATGATCTGCTTTAAAGTTTCACTGTGATGAATCCAAATGAATGCACTTAGCACTCAGGAGGCATGAGGATTGGATGATAGGTGTTCTAGTGTTTGGTTGAATTACAGCTCAAATATTTATTAATGGACTAGCTTCACTCTAAAAGAAGTCTCTAATAGTTTGCCATACATGGGTTTATTTTGCTCTACATTTAAAAAAATATTTTATTTATTTGTTTGTTTGTTTGTTTGTTTGTTTGTTTGTTTGTTTATTTATCAGACAGAGAAAGAACAAGCAGGGGGAGCAGGAGAGCGAGAAAGAAGCAAGCTCCCTGCCGAGGAGGGAGACAGACATGGGGTTCAATCCCAGGACCCTGGGATCATGGCCTGAGCCAAAAGCAGATGCTTTAACCGACTGAGCCACCCAGCACCACTTGTTCTACATTTTTATTGTCATTTGGATTGAAGACACAGAGATTTTGGTTAGGAAGTATGTAGACAACAAAGGTGATTACTAGCAAATTGATTCCAAAAATTTTAGAATTGGAGATCTCATATACCATTTGTTCAGCATACTGATTTTAGAGCTAAGAAAACAGTTTATTTTTTTAAAAAAATGTTCATTTCACTTACTGTAAGCCAACAGTAAATCTTTACAGTGAATTTAAGGAAATATTCTGTATTAATTATAAGATAGAATTATCTTTATTCATCGATATCTACACCATCACAGGAGAACTGGGTACCACATTTTCAGAAGGAACTGACAAGCTCAGGACACCCAGCAGAGACCATTGTGATGGAAAATGGTCTGGAAAATGATCACCGACCCTGTTGAAGAGACTGAAGTTATTTAGTGTGAAGAAAACAAATTCATGTAGATATAACACCTTTCCTTATATATTTTAATAGCAGGTATGTGGCAAATCTTCCACCTTGCTTCAGAAGAAAGTTCCTGGACTTAGGAGAAAACATCATAAAGGGCATATTTTTAGTTTGAAAGGATAAAGCTTCTAAACATTAAAGAAGTTTAAATTATCTGTCTTATAAAATCATTGAACTAGACTGTCTACTAGAGTAGCTTTCAATTTCTTAACAGCCTAAATTTCTCTGAATTTTTAAAACTGATTAAGTATGGCATTAATTATTCTCAATGCAGAGGATTTAATTTATTTATTGTTCTCTGCTCTTACATTTCCAATATGATTTAACCAACATAAATATGACTTACACATTATCTTTAAAGAATTTGTTATCTGACAAATTTCCTCAAAGGCTCTCGCTGTTTTTGAATTAGATTGATTTCTCAATGACCAGCTGGTAGCTCTCCCTTTGTCCTTTTTATGTCTAAAGTAGAAGGTATTCTTTTATTTTCTGGACTGTAATGTCATACTGTGGAAGGGGAAAATATAAATATCATTTCTACATTAATATAATGAGAATTTTAGAAATTGCATGTCATTTGTATTTTCAATGGAGAAGTTATTCTATTTTAGTTACCAGTGAGATGAAATGGACAAGAAATGTCAGGAAACAGATTAGATAGGAATTATCTTAGTTGTGAAATATAGTATTAGAAATGGAAATAAGTAAAGAAGACCAAAGTTGGAGAATGTGAAAAGAAATAAAAGTTTTGGGTAAAAATGGTTGAACACTGACATTATTTATAGAAGAAAACTGAAAAGTATTGATATTACTTTCCAATACCTGACAATCTCAGAGAGTCAGAAATTTTGAGTTTTGACATTACTACTATAAATTATGGGGTGACCATGGGTAAGTGGATAAATACCTCTGAACGTTTTCCTTATGTAAGGTGAGGGAAGTGAAGTAACCCAGGGCTATCAGGGGGCTCCACAAATAATTATAGTCAAGTATTTTATCAAGAAAATATATATGTCCTACCTTCTAATAATAATTTTGTGCAGAGAATTGGTTTTATTTTTTAAAAAGAAAGAAAAATCTAGGCTTTTCCACAAGTGCTTCATTTTACACTGTCAAGTTGGTTTGGCTATTTGTCAGAGAATCTTTTGAGACATTATATCTCATATCAGAGCTGTCTTGGAGAATAATTGTTTGCTTTGGGGTCTTATGGCAGTAATTCTAAAATCTCTGGAGGCAAGGTTATTTACAGAATAAGGTGAGAAAATTTGGGACATTGCTAAAAACAAAGACAGTATCTTCAAGTAAGTTTTTGGAAACACATCTAGTATTTGTTATAAAATGTATAGTCAATCAACATCAAGAGCTGCCATCAAATTTTATGTGTATTGAGAGTTAATTGCAGTGAGAAGAAACAGAAGGAATATTTACAACAATAATGCTCTGAAGATATTGCACATTTAACGTGACATATACCTTGAAATCAAAATAAAAGTAAAAATAGTATCTTTAAGATAGCACCAAACACAAAACTAAGTACTCCTCTGGTACTCACTAAATGTTTGTTGAATGGAGGCCTTAATTGATCAATCATACCAAGAGTCAATAAATGGATCAATGTTAGAACAATAACAGTCAAATGTTATAATTACTTGGGAATGACAAACAGAGGGTTTGAAATTTTTCACTTGATGATCAGTAATGTATATTTTTATCATCAGTAAAACACTGTAAGACAAAAGAAGGTCATTATCATTCAGAGAAACCACTATTACTATGAGGTGTTTACTACACAATGTTGATCTCGATTTGAGACCATCAGAAAATCTTTTAAAGCAAAAGGAAATTCATTAGAAAGTGTTTTAAAGCAAAAAAAAATAATTGAAGATATGTTCTTTTGCCTTACTGATAAATTAGACAAATGCCAATCATCAGAGACAACTTATGATCAGGTTTCAAAGCAAAACAAATAAAAAAAAAAGCCTGTCCAGTTTTGTCATATTTTAGTTCCCTTTAAGCCCCATGTAAGAATAGGCTATCTCTTTAGTAGGAGCAGATCTTCTACTTAGTGGAAATCAATAGAATGTAAAGCACTCTGTGTATTACAGAGAAACTGATTCTTTAATGGCTGAAATTGGCCTTATAAGGAGAATATATATTTTACCAACTAATTTAAAAAAATAATTAGATAGACGTGAATTAGGAATCCCGCTTTGAATTTAGGGTTTGGCTCCACCCTGCCCAATAAAAGTCCAGGGAACAAACTGAACATAGTTCTCAAAGACAAAAGATATACAAAAGCACAATCTCTTAATATGAGCTTCTGCACTTACTAATGCAGGTGCAACCACCTATTTTACAAGATACTTATTAATGAATGTAGAAGAGCAGGATAAAGTGATGAAAGTTTAATTTATTTTGGAAGTAATGGTTTGTACAGTAATTATCGAGAAGCAGCCACTTGTCAAATGGAATCAGTAACAAGTGCAGTTGGGAGAGGTTTTCTGGTACACAGGCATTGTGAAATGTCTTACATTGCAATGAGAATAGACTCTCCGACAATAGTTTATTTTGCTTACCAAAAAAATCTGAAGCAGATTAGAATTGAGAAATTGTACATACTAGCATGTTTGTAAAGATTAATTTTATTCTAATCCTGTTTCTCTTTGCTTATGACAAGATATACAGAAGTGCTCAATGATAGATAGATAGATAGTATTTAATATTTTAACTTCATTCAATGTTCCATTCACCCTTATCCTTATAGGACTTGACCTTGGTCTGGAAATGCTGACTCAGGTCTGTGGCCAGGAAAGAGAGACAGTCACAGTCTAGGGGGCATTTTCAGGGAGGCAGCATCTTAGGGAATAGGCTTAATAAAACTCAGGCAGATTATCAAGGAGTAAATAAAGTCTCAGTGGCAGAGGATGAGAAGCATTCCAGAGAGAACCTGGGAATAAGTAATGAGGAAGGTCATAATCCAGAAAGGAATATCCTTGGAAGAGTTACAGGCTAATTAAGATGCCGGGCATTTTATATGGGTAATTATGATCTCTGGTTTGACAAAGAGTAGATAAAAACATCAATGAAAGATACACCCTAAAATAAATGTTTAGGTATTAAGAAAAAGGTGAAACAAACAAACAAAACCTGATGATTCACAGACCTGTACTTCTAAAAGAAATAATACATTATATCTTAATTAATTGAATTTAAATAAAAAAATTAGTTAAAAAAAAGAAAAATACTAAAGAAGAAATAATACTTCATGTTTTCCTCAGGAAATGAAAGAAAAAAATGATTCATACTTATAAATGTTTGGGCCTCCATTAATATACTACTTTTGATAATTCTTCAGGCTTCACCAAGCTCTACATTTTTTGTCATATAAACTAGACTAGTGGCTCAATGGAACCAGTCCATTCTTCCATCTTTTTTTTTTTTAAAGATTTTATTTATTCATTTGACACAGAGAGAGAGATTACAAGGAGGCAGAGAGTCAGGCAGAGAGAGAGGAGGAAGCAGGCTCCCTGCTGAGCAGAGAGCCCGATGCGGGCCTCCATCCCAGGACCCTGAGATCATGACCTGAGCCGAAGGCAGAGGCTTTAACCCACTGAGCCACCCAGGCGCCCTCCATCTTAAAAATTAATATAAATTACTTCCTTGTCATTTTTCTATGCCAAGTGAACATTTGAATTATCATCTAAGCAATTCATAGAAATAGATCATAAAGAGAAGATGGGATTAAATCACACCTACCTCTGATAGTTAACATATATAAATTGATTAGACTTCAAATTCTAGTTATCATTTGATGTAATTCTTAGGGGATGCTTAAAACTTTTCTTAGGAAAATAGCATTTTAAAATCATTTTTTAATAGTAGTTATAACTTCTATTCTGACAAGCATAGGGTAACAGGGTCCCTGTTAACTGAAAAAAAAAATTGGTCAAATATATAAAACAATAGTTTTCACCAATTACAGTGATCACTGAGAGATACAAAACAAGGCTGAGCCATAAAACTACCTTAGTTTGATGCCCTGAAAAAATTTCCAGGCCATGGCACAGGAGAGAACTTAGGCAGGGTCTAGCAGACTCCCTAAACTGAGAGAGACTAAAGGAGTTAGAGTTTGTAGGACAGAATAATGGAGAGGAAAGAGCTATACAGAATGATTTCCAGAGATCTGCACACTTCCCCCTCTCAGTTTCCAGCAGAATGCCAATTGGTGTATGAATATGAGGAAACTACATAGGGATGGGGGAAATACCTGAAAAATCTAGATAAAACATCATTTATAGGTCTAGAATTAGTCTCTGCTCCCTCCAGCACACTGGAGCATTTCCTAATTCAGGGAAAATTGGTTTAAGAATTTAGAAAGGTCTTACCTCACTAGTGGGTAATAAACACTGCTCTGGCTCCACTGAACAAATCTTAAAAAGCAAAAAAGATCAGCTTTCAAGTAAATAAATTGCATCTAAGAACAAAGGCCAAGAATATTTATATACAAAAATATCCAGAACCCAAATAGATGAAATCATCAATGTCTAGCATCCAATAGAAAATTACCAGGCATTAAAAGAAGGAAAACAAGACCATCGTGAAGATAGAAATCAGTCAATCAAATGCAGACCCAAGACTCATGCAGATGTTTGAATTCACAGGCAAGGATATTAAAATAGTTATAATGACAGTGCTTCATATGTTTAAAAAGTTAAGAAGACACATGGAACATTTTAGGAAGATAAAAGTAAAACTTTTAGACATTGAAATGACAATGTCTAAGGTAAAAAAACCAAGGACTGGATAGGATTAATGGCAGACTAGATATGGTATAAGCAAGTGAACTTAAAAATATAATAATAGTATATTTGTTGTGATGAGCAGTGGGTGATGTATAGAAGTGTTGAATCACTATACTGTACACCTGAAACTAATGTTACACTGTATGTTAACTAACTGGAATTTTAATAATAAAAAATCTTTAAAATAAACCACAGAATGTTTTTAAAGACGTCCTAAAAATTGGAAAGAATGTCAGTGAGGTTAGGTAAAATTTCAAGTAGCCCAATATGGAGTCCCTAAATAAGAGGAGAGACAAACAGATAAATAGAGAAATATTTTTTTTTTAAATAATGGAAGAAAGATTTTCAAACTTGTTGAAAACTATATAATCTCAGATGNCAATATGGAGTCCCTAAATAAGAGGAGAGACAAACAGATAAATAGAGAAATATTTTTTTTTAAATAATGGAAGAAAGATTTTCAAACTTGTTGAAAACTATATAATCTCAGATGGAAGAACTTAAACAAATTCCAAGCAGAAGATATACAAAGAAAACATTAAGGTACATAATAAACTCATTCACAACTAGTAATAAAGAAAAATCTTAATAGTAACCAGAGGAAAGAAGACTTGCTATATACAGAGAAACAAAGTTAAGGATGAGATCAGATATTTCATCAGAAACAAGACAAGCAAGAGAATCATCTTTATTTTTTTTTAATTTTTTAAAAATTTATTTTATTTTATTTTTTCAGTGATCCAAGATTCATTGTTTATGCACCACACCCAGTGCTCCATACAAAACGTCCCTTTTTTAATATCCACCACCAGGCTCACCCATCTCCCCAGCCCCCTCCCCTCCATAACCTTCAGTTTGTTTCTCAGAGTTCACAGTCTCTCATGGTTTGTCTCACCCTCCAATTTACCCCAATTCCTTTCCTTTCCTTCTCCTAAAGTCTTCTATTTTATTCCTTATGTTCCACAAGTAAGTGAAACCATATGATAATTGACTTTCTCTGCTTGACTTATTTCACTCAGCATAATCTTCTCCAGACCCATTCATGTTGATACAAAAGTTGGGTATTCATCCTTTCTGATGGCTGTGTAATAGTCCACTATATATATGGACCACATCTTCTTTATCCATTTGCCTGTTGAAGGGTAACTCGGTTCTTTCCACAGTTTGGCAATTGTAGACATTGCTGCTGATGATGAACATTTTTTCATGTCTCTGTTAGCCATTTGTCTTCTTTGGAGAAGTGTCTGTTCATATCTTCTGCCCATTTTTTGACATGAGCTTGAGGAGTTCTTTATAGATCTTAAATATCAGCCCTTTGTCTGTAGTGTCATTTGCAAATATCTTCTCCCATTCTGTGGGTTGCCTCTTTGTTTTGTTGATTGTTTCCTTTGTTGTGCCGAAGCTTTTTATCTTGATGAAGTCCCGGAAGTTCATTTTTGCTTTTGTTTCCTTTGCCTTTGGAGACGTGTCTTGAGAGAAATTGCTGTGGCCAATGTCAAAGAGGTTACTGCCTATGTTCTCCTTTAGGATTTTGATAGATTCCTGCCAACATTGAGGTCTTTCATCCATTTTGAGTTTATCTTTGTGTATGGTGTGAGAGAATGGTCGAGTTTCATTCTTCTATATGAGGATCCATATCTGGACTCTCCACTCTGTTCCACTGGTCTATGTGACTGTTTTTGTACCAGTACCATGCTGTCTTGGTGATCACAGCTTTGTAGTAAAGCTTGAAGTCAGGCAATGTGATGCCCCCAGCTTTGTTTTTCTTTTTCAACATTTCCTTAGTGATTCAGGATCTTTTCTGGTTCCACACAAATTTTAGGATTGTTTGTTCCAGCACTTTGAAAAATGCTAGTGGAATTTTGATCAGGATGGCATTGAAAGTTTAAATTACATGGACAGTATAGATATTTTAACAATGTTTATTCTTCTGAACCATGACTATGGAATGCTTTTACCTCTTTTTGTGTCTTCTTCAATTTCTTTTATGAGCGTTCTGTAGTTCCTCAAGTACAGATCCTTTATCTCTTTGGTTAGGTTTATTCCAAGGTATCTTGTGGTTCTCGGTGCTATAATAAATGGAACTGATTCTCTAATTTCCCTTTCTATATTTTCATTGCTAATGTATAAGAAAGCAACTGATTTCTGTGGATTGATTTTGTATCCTGCCACATTATTGAATTGCTGTATGAGTTCTAGTAGTTTGGGAGTGGAGTCTTTTGGGTTTTCCATATAAAGAATCATGTCATCTGCAAAGAGTGAGAGTTTGACTTCACCTTTGCTATTTTGAATACCTTTTATTTCTTTTTGTTTTCTGTTCTAGTAAATAGGGTTTTTTTCCCATCTATTTTTTAAATTAGTTTCAGAGGTGGAATTTAGTGATTCATCAGTTGCATATCACACCTAGTCCTCATTACATTGAGTGTCCTCCTTAACGCCCATCACCCAATTATCCCTCCCTACCACCTCCCTTCCAGCAACCCTCAGTTTGTTTCCTAGAGTTCAGTGTCTCTTATGGTTTGTCTCTCTCTTAATTTTCATCTTATTTTATTTTTCCTTCCCTTCCCCCATATTCATCTGTTTTGTTTCTTAAATTCCACATATGAGTGAAATCATAGTGTATTTGTCTTTCTCTGACTGACTTATTTTGCTTAGCATAATACCTTCTAGTTTCGTCCATGTCATTGTAAATACCAAGATTTCATTTTTTTGGTGTGTGAGTAATATTCCATTCTGTATATACACCAGATCTTTATCCATCCATCTGTTGATGGACATCTGGGCTCTACTAAATAGTTAAGGAGTAAATAATACCAGTTTTATACAAACTATTCCAGAAAATAAGAAATAAAAGAATATGTACAACACATGCTATAAGGCCATCATTACCCTGATACAAAAACATTATAAGACAAACACCACAAGAAAAAGAAATTCCAGATCAGTATCCCTTATAAAAAATAATGTGCAATATATGCAATGTATAGACATATACAAAAATGGAAAAGTTCTTTAAAAATTTAGCAAATAGAATCCAACAATACATAAAATGATAATACATCATGTCCAATTGGGACTTACCCGAAGAATTCACATTTTATTTATTTATTTTTTAATATTCTATTTATTTGACAGAGAGAGAGCACAAGTGGGGGGAGCAGCAGGCAGAGGGTGAGGGAGAAGCAGGCTCCCCGCCAAGCAGCAAGCCCAACATGGAGCTTGATCCCAGGATCCTGAGATCATGACCTGAGCTGAAGGCAGACTCTTAAACCACTGAGCCACCCAGGCACCCCAAGAATGCACATTTTAAAAAATCAACCTTTGTGATTCACCATAATAACAAACTAAAAAACAAAACAAAATCATTTAACCATCTCCATAGATATGGAGAAAACATCTGACTTAAAATCCAACGTCCATTTCTGACAAAATCTCTTAACGGTCTAGGTATAGAAGTGAAAAACTACTTGATAAAGTGTAGCTATGAAAAACCAACAGGTATTTTTATATTTACTAAGAAAGACTAAGGGCTTTTTCTTTAAGATAAGGAGCAGGCAAACGTCCTCCAACATTTGACTTGACTTTCTAGGCAGTGATAACAGGCAAGAAAAATAAATTATAGGTATCCAGACTGGGGAGAAAGAAATAAAATTTTCTTTAGGCAACATAATCATCTAGATAGATAATTCACTGAAACTAAAAATGAAAACAAAGTATTAGACATATTGAGTCTAGCAGGATTACAGGATGTATGACCAATAACAAAATTTCATTTCTATATACTAGCAAAGAACCAATGGAAATTAAAATTTAACAAAAGCAATGTCATTACCCAAAGCATCAAAAATATGAAATAATAATTAATCTGATCAAAGGTGTGATTGAAGACTAGTATAGTGAAAACTAAATTAAAGAACATCTAAGAAGAAATTAAAGAAGATCTAAGTGATTGGAGAGATATCTTGTGTTCTTGAGTTAGTAGACTCAATAGTCTTAATATGTAAATACTTCTCAAATTGACCTATAGATTAAATGCAATCACATTCAAAATCCCAGGTGGCTCTTATTTTTAGTAAAAATTGATAAGCTGATTCTAAAATTCACATAGAAATGCAAAAAACCTCTAGTATATCCAAAACAAGTTTGAGAAAGAAGAATAAAGTTGTTGGACTCTACCACCTAATGTCAAGACTTAATGTAGAGCTACTAAGCAATATGATAGTGTGTATTAGTAAACAGAGAGATACCGGACAATGGAGCCAGATAAAGTGTCCAGAAATATATCAGTACGTACATGGAGAACTGAGTTTTGACAATGGTTCAAAAGTAAGTCAGTAGAAAAGACATAGTCTTTTTCAAAAAGAGTGCTAGAAAAATCGCCTATCCAGAGCATTAAAAAAAGAACTTCAATCCATACCTCAGAAAACATACAAAAATTAACTCTAAATGGATCATATACCTAACTATAAAATCTAAAATGAAAAAGATTTAAAAGACAACATAGGAAAAAATCTTGTGGCTTTAGACTTAGTCAAAGATTGCTTAATAAGACACCAAAAACACAGTTTATAACAGAAAATATTGATAAATTAGACTTCATTAAACTTAAAAATTTTTTAAATTTTAAAACTTATTCATTATTTTTTAAGTACCTTAAAATTTTAATATCTGATTTTTTGAAGATTAATATTAAGAGAATAGAACCACCAAGAAACCACAGACTGAAAGAGAAGATCTGCAAATTAAGTACGTGACAAAGGAGTTGTATCTAAAATACACAAAGAACTCCCAAAATTCAATAATATGGAGGCAAACTATCTAATTTTAAAAATAGGCAAAATATTTGAAAAGATATTTCACCAAGGAAGACATGTTAATAACAAATTAACACACGAGAAAGTTGCTCCATATCATAAGTCATTAAGGAAATGCAAATTAAAAATGACAATGATATGCCACTGTACACCAGTGAGAATGGCTAAAATTTAAAAACCTGACCATATCAAGAGTTGTCCAAGATGTGGAGCACCTGGAACCCACACTTCTGGTACAACCACTTTGAAAACTGATTGGCAATTTTTTTTCTTTTCTCTCTCTGTCTCTGTCTCTCTCTCTGTCTCTCTCTCTTTTGTTTTTTAAGAGAATGGGGAGATATGGGAGGGGGAAGAGAGAGAATCTTAAGCAGGCTCCACACCCAGCATGGAGCCCGAGGCAGGAC
Organism: Ailurus styani; assembly: GCA_002007465.1. Classification (NCBI taxonomy): domain Eukaryota; kingdom Metazoa; phylum Chordata; class Mammalia; order Carnivora; family Ailuridae; genus Ailurus; species Ailurus styani. The sequence goes on from LNAC01000174.1 coordinate 244,578, forward strand.
TCAATCTCATGGCCCTGAAATCATGACCTGAGCCAAACTAAAGAGTCAGATGCTTAACTGACTCATCCTCAGGTGCCCCAGCAGTTTCTTAAAGAAAACAATATATATCTATTACCCCAGAAGGTTTGGACATCTCACTCCTAGTTACACACTGTAGAGACAGGAAGCATATGTTCATACAAAGACATGCATCTAAATATTCATAGCAACTTTTTTGCAATGGCTCAGACTGGAAAAAAAAAACAAATTATCCATCCACAGGTGAATGGATAAAATAGAACGCTACTCCACAATAAACAAAAAATAACTATTGAAACATGCAACATGTTTGACCATCAAAATAATTATGGTAAGTGAAAGAAGTCAGAATGTTAAGAGTTCATACTGTATGATTATTTATATAAAACTCTAGAAAATACAAACCAAACTGTAACAACAGAAATCAGCCTAGTGGTTTGTTAAAAACAGTTTTGGGGGCAATAAAGGTGGGAAAGAGAGGGACGGTATGCAAAGGGTCAGGAGGAAACCTTCAGAGGTCATCAGCATGTTCCTTCATTGTGGAGGTGGTTTCATGTGTGTAAAAATATGTCAAAACTCATTGAATTATTCCATTCAAATGTATGTCGTTTATTGTATACCAATTACACCTCAATAAAACTTTTCTAAAGGAATTAGCTGTTGGCAAATCACTGCTATACCTTCTATAATTTGGAATATCTTCCATATGGTTGATTATGTATTGCTAGTCATAGTCTCCTAACAATGGTCTGATTTCACCCTTCGTACTGGTCAAAATTTTACTTGCGATTGCATGTGGCTTCTGTCTTCATCATGCCTGTTCTTTGTTTAGCTTTGCCCAGAAAATTGTCCGTGCCAGGAAAATTGTCACAGTCTGGTCTTCCAGCTATAACTCTCCTTCAGGCAATTTAACTATTAATATCTTTCCCTTATTTTCTTCTTATGGATAAAGACAGGTTATATCACCCTTTCCCACTCAGCTTACCAGTCTCTCAGGTTGTATATCAGTTTCGATCTATGTTAAATAAAGCATACTTATATCCAGGCTTAATGGAGAAAACACATAGGAAATGAAAGTTTAATAACTCTCACTAAACATTAGGGTCCTAGAAAGGTCTGCCATTAACTCGGTTATAAGATATTGAATATTACTTGTTTTACAATATGGTTAAAACCAATCTCTTCAGACTGCATTTATCTACCTTCTTCCAGCAGCCCTGGTTCAGAAGTATTCCCAGTGGAGAGAGAGTGATTTGTCTCCTGGTCTACATTTATAAAGACTTCTGAGATTTTATTCATCCTACCAAAAGTCAAAAGAGAAATAGCAACTCCCTTAATACACATCAGAAGCATTGATATTTTAAGAATTATTTCTTCCAAACTTAAAAATATATATTTCTCTCTTCCCTTAGGAAACTTAGATCTTAAATAGGTCAACGACCTGATGAGTTGCTTTATTTTAAATTCCTTACTTTGTGTTACTTTTCTTTTAATAGATTTTAAAATGCTAAATTAGTCCACTTAAACATGTACCATTAAATTTAGCTAATAATGTTTGGTTAGAGAGTATATGGATTTTACATAACATTTTTCTAATTTCTTTATATCATGTTTTCATAAAATTGTAAGATTGGGAAGAATTAGTTATAATCCCACAAATGCATAGGATCTTAAAGTTGGAATATTAAAAATTACCTCATTCAATTGAATATTTGCTCCTCCCTTAGTCCAAGTTTCAATTTCTCCCCATCAATGATAGCCCCCACTTGCTAAAACTTAATGTGTGGCCAGGAATGTGCTAATGCTCTTCCAATATTCTTATATTTGACCCTACAAGAATATAGTGAAGTGGGTCTTACTACATTTTGCAGACTAAGAAACTGACACCTAGGGAGTTCGAGACATTTCACCCAGTTTTGTAGCTAGTAAGGGGCAGACCTGAGGATCAAGCCTCAGTCTACATGATGACACAAGTGGTGCTCTTAGCCACTATCAACCATATCGTATGCCTCAAAAACAAGGAGAGTACGAAAATTGAATGAGATAAAATGTGAAACTGGATAGTTCAGTGTCTAGGAAATTGACACGCAGAAAATGATAGTTTTCTAATGCTATGTGAGCATGTCACAACAGGTGGTCAATTTATCCTCCATTGGAATTCTTATGGTGACAGAAGGTTGACTATTTCACATTCTGCTCCATTTCTGGATAATTCTAACGTCTAGAAGATGCTTTCTTATACAGAGCTCAAAACTCTTCCCCTATAGCTATCACCTCTTTGACCTATTTCTGCCCTCCAGTTGGAATATTGATTGCAATTTCATTAAATTTAGAGCTTAATTTAGGGAGAATTGGCATCCTTACAATATCGAGTCTTCCTATCCAAGAATAATTTGAAGCTCTGACTAATTCAAGTTTTCTTCCAAGATGTCCTGCCCAGGTGGTTTTGAATAGCGTATGCCTTTTGGTGGTACCATGGCATAATGAATAAAGGGTGACTTTCATTTCAAAACAATTCAAGTTTAAATTTTGGATTCATCTCTTATTGAATAAGGCTTTGACTTGTCTGAGTCTGTTTGTTAATTGATGAAATGGAAATAAAATCATCTCCCTCGCATGCTTATCGTATGTAAAAATGCCTTGCACAGTGTCTGGAACATAATTGATATTCATTAACGTTAGCTACTGTAATTAATATTGATCATCCTGCCTATTTTCTAGCATTTTAAGAAAAGACTCAACACACTCTTTTGGAAATTTCTGCTAACATGTCCTAGCCTTCACTATCAAAACATTCTTCTCAAAGTAATGAAAATAGCAGAAGTATTTTTGCATTGTCTTAGTTTTCTTCCAGAAGATGAAAGTGTACGTAGACTAAGGCTGTCGCAAGCTCAGGATCTTGAAACAGACACAACTGGGCTTTAATACTGATTTGTACATTTATTATCTGTATAACTTTGGGCAAGTATTATTACTTGTTTAGGCTTAGTTTCCATGTCAGTTAAAATGGGGCAGAAAGATAGTACCTATTCATCGATCTGCTTCAAGTATTAAATGAGACTGACTCCTGTTAATTCTTGCTGCTCTGAGTATTAAATGAGCTCATGTATATTGAAAGCACACAAGACAGATATCTTACCACAACTATTGTAATCTTTATTCCTCAGACCAAGCCAGATTTGTAATAAGATACATAAAACAGATTTGTGGAGCCTGAATCATGGTGACTTGCCCCCTTGATACAGTCTGCTCATTGGCAAAGGCTGCTAATCCCCATGATTAAGTTCCTTAACAGAACTGTCACTTACTCATGCATTCCAAAAGAAAGGTGCTTTTTTTCCTACAAGTCAGGACTGGAAGAAGGCAGAGCCAGCTAGAAACACTTCAGGAATCTCATTTTTCCAGCAACACAAGGGTGTTACTTTCTAGGATGCGCTTAAGCAAAAATTATAAAACAGATGACCTCTCAATCCCATCTTCCTTGTCCCTTCATGCCTCTTTTATTGTCTCTCATTTGTCCCATTTTATATCTCTTTATGACCCTATACTCATACCGCATGTGTCTGAATACAGTGCTGTTGCCAACATTCCTTTTTTAAACCGATGATCTGATCAACTAATACTCATCAACATGTCTGTAAATCCTTAAGGCTTTTTGCTTCTAGGAAGATAAGGAGAAACAAGAGTATTGCTTAGTCAAAGACTGACTCCACAATGTGAACATTTTAGATGTCTCAATAAGAAAGATAATTTCAGATGGGTAGCCTTTTAATCCTATTCCTTAGGTTAGTTCCAGACTGAGTCCTAACTCAACCACTTCCATCTTCTGGCAATTTCCCATAGACTATTTGTGAAGAATGTAAAAAATACAGGTGTTTTATACAGCACTAGTAAAATAATTCATTTTTAGCAAATGTGGGCCCAGATGACATTCCTTTTTCTTTCTGCCCAGTGATCACCTTCCCTGCTGTAAAGGGAAGTTTTAACTGATAGTATTTGTTATAAGTATAAACCTTTATAAGGTAGGGACAAATTGGTTATTATTTTATTTTTTATATATGAGAAAAACCTTTTTAAAAAATCATTGTAGCTAAATTAAGTGGTTAATTATAGTTATGCAAAACTATTTATCAGAGCTACCATCTCCTATTTCAGTTGTGTGTTCTCTGTTCCTTATTATAGTTGATCTGAAGATTAAAATGAGCTTGTTGATTAAAATGAGCTTATTCCTCGTTGTGATAAAGGAAATGTCCTGGAATTTAGAACACAATGAAATATACATAGCCAAATAACCAGAATATAATTAGTGCCTTTTATGTCTTTATTTTAGTAATGATTGAAAATCTAAATCATTACTTTTTCTTTCTCTTTTTTTCTTTTTTTGAGAGGGAAAGAGGTGGGAGAGGGGCAGAGGGCGAGGAAGAGAGAATTTTAAGCGAGCACCACACCCAGCAGGAAGCCTGACGTGGGACCCATCTCAGGACCCAGAGATCATGAGTTGAGCCAAAATCAAGAGCTGGACACTTAGCCAACTGAGCCACCCAAGCGCCCCTAAAATATTGCTTTTTAAAAATGGTTGCAAAACTTCCCTCGGATTCCATATTTATGAAACAATTTGCTGGCTGGGGGAAACTCAATTGTTTCTTGACTGAGGAAGGGTGCACAAAAAAGGTGGGTTTTTGTTGTTGTTGTTAGTTCTAAACATTTATTCTCAAGGAGATAAACAGATGGAATAAGCTGGGTTATTAAAAGGAAGTCAGTAGTTCTAGTGATAACTTATTCTGTCCAGTATTATTCTATAAATCATGAATTTAACTCGAGTGAAGCAAAGTTAAAATTTCCTCCTTTTTTCGCAGCACAAAATAGAGGCCCTCATTCATCTGATACTGTGACTCTTCCCTGGCTGCATCTCGACCCTAAATCTTGACTTATTCTTAATTTGAATTTAAAAAGAAGATCTGGGTGTAATCCTGTCCTTTTATACTAGTAGTGAATTATCTGCAAATTAGTAAGACAAATAAAAACTTTTAATCAAAATATATTACCAAACACCTCATTTTTATATTTCGCGTATCTTGCTATCACCAAATTTTGCACATTCTAGAGATATAAAGTTATCATTTTATATTCTAATGTACTGAATAAATGTCTGCTTTGAGTGACAACAAAAATAAGCAATTGTACTTTAGAAAATAGTTCACAAAAACATTTTATCTTTTAAAAAAGGAATCAAATTGTTAAAACTTCACAGTTTAATTGTCACACACTTGAGAGTACATCTATCATACGTTTTTAACATTTCTTAATAGGTGAAATTTATCACTGAACAATTTTATGTGACCTTTGTGAATTTAGCAGACATTTTTCTCAATAAAAGTCACAGTTTATATATTGACAAGATTTTTAGAGTTCCATGAAAAGGTTGCACTTACAAATAGCTAAATTTGAAGCAAGCTTTGAAATAAACACTGAGAGAAAACTCAGACACAGGCTTGTTCACAGATGTCCTGATGCTGTTGTGAGTCCAAAAGAAGGGGGAAGGGGGAGGTTACTAACTGCCTAGCAGGTTCTAGGCACTCTGATGGGTAATTTATGAACAGGATTGCATTTACATTCAAATAATTTCTCAGTAATTTATTATTGACTGCATCTAATAGATAGCAACAAGGTTCAGAAATATGAAGTAATGTGCCCAATTCATGGAAGCAATGAGTAAGTTTCAAGAAGGGGACCTAGCATGTGGTTTGATCTGATTCTGATATTCCTGCTCTTCCCCAAATTGTTTGTTTATTCAGCAAGCATATAATGAGTTCTTATTATGGATGTAGCCCTATACTACTAGGCTGTGAAGGGTTTTTTCCCTTTTTAATGATAACAGAATTAGAATTATATATGAAGGAATAAACACAAATATTATCTCACACCCAAATGAGAGCCTACTACAATAAGAGAAGAAGAAATGGTCAAAAGTGTACGATTAACAACAAAATTTTGGAACTTAGAAAACGGAGAGACTATTAATAACTGACTTATGCCTCAGCAATTTCCATTCAACTAAATCACTAATGGTTAAGGATATTCTGGAAAGTTGAGCTCTTCATTTCTGGGAAATTCTTAGCATTTCTTTGATAATATCTTCTCTTCCATGTTTCCTGTTCTTCTTTCTGGAATTCTATATTTGTTAGAGGCTGGAATTCACAAAATTATTCCCTAACTATCTTGTTTTTACTTTTCCTTCAACTGTCTAAGATATTTTCTTATGCTTCAGTGCTTCTAATTGTCTTTTTTATTGTTTTTTTCTGTTCTGTTTTTAGTATGTTAACACCGCTTTTTCATCCTTTTAAACATTTTTTTCTATCAATAATTTTCAAAAGCTTTTGCTGATTTCCTGAATATTCTTTTTCTAAAGAATAATATTGTTTTTTTAATGAGTCCAGAATTTTCTCTTATCTTTCATAGAATATTACTATAGATTGCTATTTAATTGATTTATATACTTGTTTAATGCATCTATTGATTAATTAATGAGGTTGCTTCTTTTTCCACTACCCAATTCCATAGTTGGAAAGAGTATATTAACATGTCTGGCTATTTCATTTTTCATTACTACTTTCATGAAATATTATCATGTTTCTCATTTCTTAAATTTTTAAATTCATTACTGTCTTTCACTACTTCTTCCTCGAACTCCCAAAAAGGCAGAGATAAATCTTTACATAATAAGAAAAAAAATCTTATTTTTTCTTCCCCATTCACAAAGAAGGCCCTTGCTTGATAGCAGACAAGTGGGAAGAAAATTTACAAGAGCTGAGGAGACAAGTTTTCTGGGGAGACCCAATTAATTCCATTAGTCATAACAACCATGCACTGAACACTTGCTATGTGCCAGGCAGTGTACTGAATGCTTTGGGATATGACCTAATTTAATCCTGATTATAAACCAACAGTCCAGGATTATCGTCAAAGATGAGGAAACTGAGGCATGGCTAGACTTAATAAAATATGCAGTATCATCAAAAAAATATGCAGTATCATATGAGCAATAAATTTCAGAGCAGGGATTCAATCTTACCTCTAAGTCAGTTAAGAGGAAACATTCTTATTAATCCAAAATGTAACAACTGCCTATTTCTCTCACCAGAGAGTAAAAAGAAGCAAGGTTGAAGCTGTGGTAGGCTCATCTCACTTCTGTTCCTTAAAAACACTCATGCCCTGAAAGGTAGGATTGGGAAAGAGAATAAAAAAGATGAAATGTTTTCTTTTTCAAATGGAACAAGGGTAATAATCAGAGGGACAATATAAGAGCTCATTAGCTCTTAATGAGAAACTCTGATTTATTGGTAATGAAGGTTGGCCTCAGTATGTCCAATGTCTTCTAATGTGCAAATGATACTGAAATGGCAATGAAACCTGGTCAAAAATTAAGTTAAAACAGACACAACCAGAGGCCTGTGTACAAAGGAAAATTGAATATTATAAATGATGATTCAAAACCAGTAAATAAAATAAGCCAACTTGGAATGATTTAGTGCACTATTTTTATGGAAGCTACTCCCAAAATGAACTAGTACATAGAAATTAGCTTTTATTTTACTTATATATATATATTTTTGCCTGTGCCACAGTAATTGAAATGTTTTTAATGATATTCTTATGGAATATCATTAATATTGAGGCCGAATAAATACAGTACAATCAGAAAAACAGGAAAGTAAAAGAAGAAACTATTAAGTGTTCAGTTTATAGAAATAAGGTGAAAGTTAACAATTAATCATAAAATTTAATATTACCTTTAGCAAAGTTAATTATAAGTCCATAGACTATAATTCTTAAAGTCAGTTTATTATCACCCTAAAATCTTTCCGGTAGCTTGAGGGTTTTGTCCTCACCCATATTTCAATAGCAGAGGAAGAATCAATATTACTAAACCTATTGATAAAACATAGTAAGCACTTAAAGAAATCAGAAAATGGAATTAGAATATTTTAAAACTCAGAAAGATATAAGATTTCCTTTATTTTACATTTGCTGCAACAGAATAATGAGGAGTTTTTTCTCTCAGTCAAACTTGTGTTTCATGGTTCTGCCCCTTTCTAGTTATTTGGTTTAGTAAGTTAAATTTGAATGTCTCTGAGCCTCAGCTTACCATCTATAAAATAAGGTTAATAACTCATTATTCATAGTTTTTGGAGGAATTAAAGGAGATAATAAATGAAAAGTATTTAATATTTGGTACTTAACAGTAAAAAATGTTATCTATTACTAATATTATAGAAGTTCATATTTTGGTATTTCCAGTTTTAATGATCTGTTTATATAATCTATAGAAGTCCTAATTCTAAATGTTGCCAAAAACATCTTCTAAGTTTCTTTACATATATGGAGATAGAGAGAGAGAGAAAGATACTCAAGTTACTTCACAGGGCCCATAGAGAATTGTTCGTTTATGTATAATAATAATCATTTTCCTGGTAATTGAGTGATGTTTAAAATATCTGTGTTTTGAGATATGACTTATTTTAAAACTGTTTTCTTGTAGAATATTGGGAACAGCTTTCTCTAGGGTTGCAAAGAAAAATGCTTAGGAGTCAGGGCTTTGACATTAAACAGAGTGCTGAACTGTCAGCAATGTCATCTGGTACTTTAAGCAGCTGCCACTTGGAGAAAGCTACTGAACATTTCGAAGTCTCCACTTTCTCATTTGCAAGATTAGAATAGAATATCAGTTTTGCAGGGTATTTCATGGATTAACAAGACAGACATGGCAGGTGGCCAGAATGGTTCTGCCCACTGAGGAGGCACATAGAAAGCAGAGCTGTGTCCCACAGCCACTGCCAGTGGGCTCCTCCTTGTAGCCACACCTTGCCACTTACAGATAAGACAGCAATCTCCCTCTTAGGCATTTATCCCAGAGAAAAGTGAAAACTTATATCTGTGCAACATCCTGTACATAAATTTTCATAACAGCTTTATTTTTCATAGCCCCAAACTGGAAACGACCAAAGAGTACTCCCATAAGTGAATGGCTTAGCAAACTGGTATATCCATACAATGGAATGGAATCCTACTCAGTCATAAAAACAATGAACTGCTGATATATACAACAAACCACATGAATGGAACTCAAGGACATTACCACTTAGAAACACCAAGCTCTCTCAAATGACAAAAACTTAAAGATGGAAAACAGCCAAGTGGTTGCCTTGGATTTGGGTGAGGGAGGGATAGCCCGAGGGAGGTCTTTATGGGGAGGAACCATTCTGATTCCTGATTGTGATGATGAACACAGCAATCTCCATGTGATAAAATGACAGGGAACTCTGCACACAGCTTGTGCCAAAGTCAATGTCCTAGTTTCAGTAATGCACTAGAACTATGTAACACGCAAACACTGAGGGAAAGTGGGGACGGGTACAAAAGCTGACTCTGTACTATCTTAGCAACTTCCTGTGAATTTATAATTACTTCAAAACAAAAAGTAGAAAAAGAAAAAAAAAAAAAAGAGCACAAGTGGTGAAGCCAAACTGCTGAGGTTCAAATAGTCCGCTGATACTTTCTAGCTGTGTGACTTTGAGCATCTTCCTTAACCTCCCAGTGACTTAATGTTCTCATATGTAAAAAGAGGATCCTACTTCATAAAACTATGCAGAGGATTCCATGAGTTAACTTTAGCAAAACTCTTAGGATAGTGCCTGGTATATTATAAACACTATGAAGTATGGGTTAAATACACTTAAAAACCCAGTACATGTTACCGTAAGCAACATATTTTTGTGAAAAACAAATATATTTTGAAAACATTAATGAGAAGAGTGACAATATTTACATTTTTGCAGATATCTTTAACATCTGGCTTAATGGAAAACAGTATCTCAAATCTGAATCTCAAATTCATCTAATCTATCAAAAATATGTCATTTTGGTTGAAGTACATGAATAAAACCTGGCCACACACAGATATATCACTGGAAAATTGAATGACTGGAAACTCATTCACAGATAATTGTGAATGTTTTTTTGATACATTACCAAAAATGACAAAGGGAAGTTTCTTAAAGGTTAGTTGTCATGTGGAATCTGAAACCATACCTTATGCTCTGTTACATTAAAATACATTTATCTTTCTTGTATTTCGAATGGATCTTTATGAATGGAAGATTTTATACTATCCTGAATTAGTCCTTTGAAGAATATTGGTTCACTAATGTGAAATTTCCAACCATACATTTCATTATGCAGGATCAAAAAATCACATTCATTACCACCACCAAACTCATCAGAAAAATATTTTTAAGTATTAGTATGCCATTAGGCTTAGGCTTACAATGGAGGAGACTTCCCCCAAATTCTTATTTTCACTTGAACTTTCCAGTTTCATCACTGACAACAAATATGGTCAGTGGTTTTCCTTGGAATGATAGGCTCCCTTCATTAATTTTTGAGAAAATATCTGCCAAATCTCCACATCTGAAAAACCATACTTGGTCAATCTTTTTTTAAAGCAAAAATTGTGTTCCATGGAAAAAGTGGCTAGTTTAGCTTGCAGCTCAAACAATTGCCAGCGCGCCTTTCCTAGGGATAACCGTTCCCCTACACTCACCCCGGGAGAAGCACTTTATGAATACTTCCCATTTTGTCCAAAAATGGCTCTTACATTTACATCTCTAATCTATTCTGAGTTAATTGTTTTTATTTATGATGTGAAGGGGAGGTCCAACTCTTTTGCATGTGAATATCCAGTTGTCCCAATACCATTTGTTGAAAAGACTATTGTTTTCCCATTTAACTGTCCTGGCATCCTTGTCAAAATCCACTGACCATAAATGTAAGAGTTTCTTTGTGGTCTCTTGATTCTATTTCATTCATCTATATGGCTATTCTGATGCTAGTACCTCCTATCTTGGTTACTATAGCTTTGTAGGAAGTATTGAAATTAGGAAGTGTTGAGTCCCTTAACTCTGATTTTCCTTTTAAGATTATTTTGACTCTTCAGGATCCTTTGCCTTTCCATATGAATTTCAGAATCAATTGTCTCAACTTATACAAAAGAAAAGGCAGGTGGGGTTTTGAAAGGGATTGCTTTGAATCTGTAGGAGATTTGGGGGAATGTTACCATCTTAACAATATTAACTCTTCTGATCCATGAACATGGGAAATCTTTGCATTTATTTAGTTCTTTAATTTCTTTCAATAGTATTTTATTGTTCTCAATGTATAGGTGTTATGCTTCTTTTGTTAAATTGATTCCTTCTCATTTTATTCTTTTTGATGCTATTGTAAATAAAATTTCTTTCTTAATTTCATTTCTGGAATGTTCATGGAAACATTGGAGGTATTTTTCAGATCTATAGCAAGCAGAAATGGGGCAAGATGTGTTCAAGTGAAGAAAGATCTTGGAAGAAGTTAGAGAAGGGCTTATACAGTAAATAAAGGATGAAACCACATAGTGAGTATATGTTATCTTGGAATTCTCGGGTACTGCAAGCCTGTGACATATCTACTACCTGCAATGTTTCCATGTCTATAAAGAGTTAAATGTATTTTGTCGCCACATCATTTCACCAATTTTATTTGCTGTAATTTCTTTTTTTTTTTTTTAAAGATTTTATTTATTTATTTGACACAGAGAGAGAGATTACAAGTAGGCAGAGAGGCAGGCAGAGAGACAGGGAGAGGAGGAAGCAGGCTCCCTGCTGAGCAGAGAGCCCGATGCGGGCCTCGATCCCAGGACGCTGAGATCATGACCTGAGCCGAAAGCAGAGGCATTAACCCACTGAGCCACCCAGGCGCCCAATTTGCTGTAATTTCTAAATGGAAACAAACCCAAGAGAAAACAAGATATTTGAGTCAACATATTTGAGTTATCATATCCCAAGAAGGTTAAGGAAATGAGATAAATATAACCAAGAGATTGGGGTATGAAAAGATTGAAAAAATCAGCTTCTAACATCTAGACAAAGAAATGTCAAAAGTGATAAATATTTGAAAACAGAAAATAGACTGGTTTATCAATTACTGGAGTCTAAGAACAAAAACTTAGACTTTTAAAACGGTAAGTTCAGGAGAAATAAAAGTGAAGTGATACACATCAGGTGCTACATAAGTGGAATCCATTATGGCAAACAACAGTACACACTACAAATAGTTGCAAATGTTTTTAGTTAAATTTATAGCTGACAAATTGATATTGGATTGTGGCAGCAAATCAGGATATAGTAAAAGCTACATTCTAGTGTTTGAGGTTAACATCAGTGAAGGCAGTTGTTCCGTGGAATATTTTGGGGGGCATGGTTAGAGCCTGAATATTGGAATAGACCAAAGAGATGACCAAATACGCCAGTATGTTTGCTTCTAATTGGAAAAAGGAAAACAAATAAACTACAACTACAAAAACAAAACACTAATCATTCTCACTTAAAAGGTTAGCCATTTTGAGAACTGGATAATAACCACTTGTAGTGATGATGGTGTTGGGGTATTACCATTGTTTCCAAATAACTTCTACCTGTGGATAAGTCTATATAGAAATACTTTGGTGTTAATGGCACAATTTATTGATTTTCTATGGTATAGCTTATGCAAAAATAGAATAACCCAGTAGTACAGATATTAGATACCAAAAACCTCTCTTCAACCTTCTCTCTTTGGGCTATATGATCTTCTTAAACCTTTCCTGATTGGGACTATTTTTCATCTGTTAGATATTGTCTGTCATTACTATTGCATATGCCCTAATATTCAATAAGCACATATTTCACAGTGGCAGTACTACATTACTGACTCTTATTCACCTTACTAAGAGCCCCAGGTCTAGTTCTGGCCACTCATTCTGGCCATTCCCATCTTTTATCAGATTAGTGATAGTCTGAGCCTAATACTTGCTTTGTACTTGCCCTTTTCTAAACTTGTGTTGACAGGCCATTTCTTATTTGTCAAAGTCCCTTTGAATTAATTTCCTCTTTTTTCCTGCCTAACTGGGTTATTGGAAAATCTAATAAGGATGCTTTCTCTTCCATCATTCAGAGCATTGATAAACATTACTGGAATCAACCTGATCCCAAAGGAAGATCTTGCCTTATCTTTCTTTCTTCTGTTTCTCATGTAAGTGCAGCATTTTTTCCTGTGAGAAATAATCATCGATGGACAGTTCAGCCTGACAATTGTTTATAGTATAAATGTAATCATTTTTAATTCCAGTTCCCTATTACTAATATTCCTCAGCCCTTGATTAGTGTGGAAGCCATTAGGCTTATGAATGCTGTCCAAATAATGTTGTCCATTCCCCATGTAAACATAGAGGCTAAGAACTTCTTGAGGAGCCAAGGTCATCATTAAGACATGTAATATGATATAGAATTGACCAGATGGTTGTTCCTATTTGATAACTATGAAGTCTGAAGATATTAGGTTGCATCATGTTCATTTTACAGATGGGAGCTTGGAAGGTAGTCAAGTTGTACTCCATTGGACATGCAACCAATCATGGTAAAGCTGGGGTTTAAAGTGTCCCATGTAAATTTCCTAATGAATTAAAAGAACACTTGTTTTAACTCTATTTTTTGAGATTCACCATGGCTGTATATAACAATTCGCAGGAAGAGTGAAAGATCTGTTTAAGGCTGGGTGTGATATGATAAGGCAGAAATTTAAATGTTCATAAATGTAATAAAATTAAGGTCTATGTATCCACAATTCCTATTCAATTCAGAAAGCTTTGAATGTGTATCTCTGTTTGCCTTGTAGTTGACATTCAGAATGGAGTAACTGCTGAATAACTGCTGAATAACAAGTTTCTTTTTAAAAAACAGTTTCTTGATTCAGCTAATAGCTGATACTTAAACAGAAATCTATGAACATTTTTGAGTTTCCAAGCAAGGAGAACATCTTCAGAATTTATTCTTCTTTGCTACTATTGTATTAGAAACTTTGAAAGCTATACCACACAAATTTAATAGCAGCGATATCAATTTAGCTGTCATATATTCTACATATCACTTTTTTAATGCTCTCTGATCATTATGCTTCCAGACAAACAGTTGGAGAACTGATCAGCACGTCATATGAAGTCAGCGTGGTGTACTAGTTTGCTGTCCAATTACATAGAGCAGTGGAATATCTCCTCCGAAGGAATCATATTTATCTATTTCTAAGCATGGTGGTAAAGGAGCTTCTAAATGGCAACTCTCAAATTGAGGGTCTAATTTAAAAATGGTGACAAGATGACTGACTGCTAATTTTCTAAATTCTCAAATCATTTAAGTTGAACATTATTTTCCAACTATTTGTTATATCCAGAATTATTTTGAAAGCTAAGTGTTACAGAATTGGGATGCTATAAATTAATTTAAAAAATGAAGATAATGAATATAATTTAGACTATTGAAAATCTCCAGGTCTATTTATTTAACACATAGGTAAGTGCTTACAATGTGCCAGGCATTGTTCTAAGTGTCTTACAAAACAACCCTATGATTGATGTATTGTTATTACCCTTCTCATTTTATAGATGAAGAAATTGAGGGACTAAGAGATTAAATAATTTGGCCAAGGTCATATTATTAACGAATACCAGAATTGGCATTGGCACCCTTATAGCCTGTTTCCAAATTTAGTGCTTTTAAGCACTATTCAATTCCAGCAAATAAGAATGGGAGGTTTATACTAATTGATAAATCTCTCGTTTTTAACATTACAATTGCTAAAAGCTTGTATTATGCAAAACATGATTTAGACACCATAAACAGCAGTACACCCACAACTTTACATTCATATTTTGTTTTTACAAAAGATACAATTTTCATAAAATTTTATAATGATGAATGGCTTTAAATCTGGAAGAAAGAAAATTCAAATTAAAATATTAGGATTTTTCCCATCAAGAACATCATTTAGAATGTCAGAAGACAAATGGGAAACCAAAGCAATCACCTTTCAAAATGCAATGTTATCACAACAGACAGTAACAAATCTTAAGTCTCTTCAACTCTGGAACACCGAGTAATGTGCTGTGTGTATGGCAGAGGGTCAGTAAATATTTGTGATAAATGGAGATTTCTGCCAGCAGACCTTCCCTTCTTAGGAGACTCTAACATTTTTATCCCTAGAGGTAAATGCTCAGCTAAATTATTTTCCTCAATCAGAAAAGCTCACATATTTGGGAATCCAGAGTCCATCATAGAATTTTTCTTGTAAAAAGACTAATCTAAGCTGGCTGAAGGCAAAATTTCTTGTCCTTGGTCTCCCCTTCCCACTTCTTTTCCAAATCTTCTACCAAAACTCATCTCAGGAAATAGGTGGGTGAATCCATTTCATGCTGAGATATAAATAACTCACAGTGCTGGGCATTACACTACTCTAATTATATTTGGATCATAACAGTAAGTGTAAGCATTAGCCAGTGGACTGGGGAGGTATTCAAGAGTAAATGTTTTCAGTTATCCCAAATCATTTCATCTTTCAGTCTTTTAATAAGACAAACTTCGCTCCTTTGCAAAACATTTTCCTTATGGCTCCTGTAGAGAGCGGGTAGAGTGGAGAGCTCAGCTAGTGGAGAATGCAGCAAACCCACTCCTAGTGGGAGGTAGACAAAAAGGCCACATCATTCTCAGCACTCCATTCCTTATAAAACTAAATGATAGTTGACAATGAAATTCAAGCTTCTGATTCTTATTAAGGCTGACTATTGAAACTTGATTAGGGCTATAATTACACACTGCTTGAATCAAGAATGTCAAATAATGGGGCAGGACCTCTATAGCTGAGGAATCAACTTACAACCTAGGTTGGTCCATGAACAACCTGCTCAGACAGCACTCAGTCATAAATCGTTCCAAGTTTAACCTGTAAGAATTGTTGGGAGGATATCTTCTGTCAAGTATCCAAAACTAAATTCTTTATTTCTAAAATCTTAGCTGATCCTGAGTACTCAGGAAAGAGAGGAAGAGATGGAATAAAGATGGCCAAAATCGCCTACTATTTTGTGGCTAACAAGTAAAACCAAACAAAATGATTAGATTTTATCAAAATTTATTATGTTAAATATACAAAACTAACCAGTTTAATGATAACTATTAAAATTTAATTTTTTATTACTGATTGTTATATAGAAACCTAAGCAGAATATATTTTTTATCCTTTGTTTTGAAAGGAAATGAAATTTCAATGTACTATCTGCATGGTATTGGAATTTTTTAAATAATTATGTAAATACTTGGATTAAAAATATCTTATTCTCTATTTTATAAAGGTTGATTAAAACCTAAGAGCAAAATGTGAAACAGCATATGCTTATAATATGATATGCAATGTATGTAAGAAAATCTGTACTTGTGCTAAGAGAAGTTTTCCTAATTCTTAGTTTTATGAATTTCACAGTGATTATCAGTTACATACACCCTATTTAGCTACAGTGGTGTAGCTACTGTTATAAACTAATAGCAAGTTTGTATGAAGAGATTTTAGTCTACGTCAGACAGTAGTTTGAAACTGACCAATGTACATATTCAAGAGATGGAAGGCATTGGCATTAAAAAGCAGAAAGTTTAGGCAAAGCATCATAATCTAGATTTTTTTCATCTTCCCTATATATTCTATAACCCATGCTTACCTCACTCCTTGGTGCCACATCAGTCCAGTTGGATTTGACTTAACTCTATTTCTTCCTGACCAACTTCATTAAGTTGGGGTTTCTGGTAGTAGCTCTACTCAATCCAGTCTCTGTCCTCACTTTACTCTCTCTTCAATTTAATCTTATACTGCAGACCAACTCACCTCTGCAGTTTCCAACAGCTGACTTCTCTTTTTGGGATAATCAACCTTCTTTCTTTCTTTCTTTCTTTTGTAAGAAAATTAAGAACTTGATAGTTTAGATACTAACTAAAGCCAACATTTTTTTTAAATGCATGAGCTTCTCTGCATTTCTATAACATATCTTTTATCAATTTACAACCTTTCCAGTTTCAAGGTTCTGCTAGATCAGATGTTAACATCATGCTATCTGCATTTTTTCAGCTTTTAATGCTCAAAACATCTACAAGTAAAATGATTGTTTTTGACATTATTTGACTTTCTTGATTCAAGTAGAGTGTAATTATACCCCTGATCAAGTTACTGTAGACAGCTTGAATCCAAAGAGAGATACCACATATGGAAACGTTATGTTTAATCACAAACAGATACAACTGGATTTTTCTTACTACATATCATACTCTTAAGGTGAGATGTACTTTTTATAATAACTATAGTTAAAAAAATAAACATATGCTAATATAGATATTATTTCAATTTAATTTTATATTAGAAAACTAGTGTAAATTTTAAAACATTACTCCCAAAATTTGCAGTGTAGTTTTATGAAGACTTTTAAATTCAAAAGTTGTATTGTAATAATAGTGTATATATTTGGTTACTACTAAAACTCAAGTTGGTTACTAGTAAACCTCAAAACCATTTCGACCCAAACCATGTGGGTAAAATATCCGATCAACTTAGTCTAAAATAGCCTCAGAAAACAACAGAAAAAAAACCAAAAAAACAAAACCTGTTGCCTCATGTAGACTCAACTTGTATGATAATCTTTTTGATTCTTTTTACATTGTAAGTACTATAATTATTACAAAGTATTTATTTCATAAGGTCAAATTTCAGAGAAAGAGAAGTTATAAGTTCTCATATATATTATTTATACACCTATTTATCATAAACTATCTTCTGAGATTATTTTCACTCTGCAATCACTAAAATGAAGGTCAATTTCCAAAAATAAAGTAAAATTAGCATTAAATTATGAGTGGAAGTGACCAAATTGAATTACCATTATGCTAAAGAATTGTGGGTATAAGTAAGCAAAGATTATATTCCTCCAATCTTGCCTGAAATATGAAACAATTAGAATTTAAGTGTTTCATCAACAGGAGAGCAAAGTTTTACTATTTTTAAATTCTTAATATATAAGGTATTATAGATACCTCTAAAATGTAATTACTGAGTAACTATTAAATATAAATGCTGTAAAAACATAGAACATTTAAAAGGATGGTATAGAAAAATTAGTATCTTGTACAAAAGCGACCTCTTAAAGGTATGTACAGAAACAAAATGGATTTCAAAATAGAAAGCTTGGCACGTCCAAATCTATTTTCTAAAAACTTAGCCTAGTAAGTGAAAAGCAACAAATAAAATAATAGGAAATTTATATTGGTATAATGGAAAAGCCCATTAAATTTTTGGCTAAAATTTTATGACTGCTGAGTAATAAAATAGTTTTTTTTCCCTTGAAAATACTTTTAAAATGATATTTGCATAGTTATTTTTTAAGGTTCAGTCAATGATCTCCTACACCTCTATTATGGGTTGAGCTATACCACCACCTCTGCCCCTGCCAAAGTCCTAACCCTGAAGGCCTGTGAGTGTGATCCTATTTGCAAATAGGGTCTTTGTAAATGTTAAAGTGAGGTCATCAGAGTGAGATATAATATATGATATGATATGATATAACATAATATAATATAATATAATATAATATAATATAATATAATATAACAGGTGTCTTTATGAGAAGAGGAAAATTCCATATGTGGAGACAGAGACAAAAGGGGAGAGAGCCTTGTGATAACAGAGGCAGAAGTTGTATGCAGCTGCAAGACAAGGGATGCCAAGTCTTGAAAGACCATCAGAAGCTGTAGAGAGTCAAAGAAGGGTTCTATCCAGAGTCTCAGAGGGATCATGGCTCAGCTGGTGCCTTGTTTTCAGACTCCTTGTCTCCAGATTGAGAGAGAATAAATGCCTCTTGTTTAAAACCACCAGTCTGTGGGGCTTTGTTATGGCTGCCTTTGGAAACTAATACAGTTCCTAAGCTGCATTCTTCATATTACCTTGGTTGTAAAGGAAAATGTGCACAGTATTAAAGAAAGCTTGATATGACAGTATCTTATCAACCACTCTGCACTCATGGGCGACAGCTTTCAATTCCAGTGTATGAGTGAAGACAGCCCGAGGTTTCGATGTTGTAAGACATGGCATTTTAAAGATATAAAACCAGCATCAGCTTAGAGTATGACATCCTTCTTTTAATTTATGGAAATGTATTTTCTTCCTAAAAGGCTTAGTAAGAATTCACACAGAGAAAGTTCACTTCAAAAATTTAGAAATGGTTGATTTTTGTGGAAGCAACACGTGATAGTAGCTAGTTAGGGCATCAGCTTTCCTCTTTTCTGATTTTTGACCAGTTCTCATTTAACGTGAGAAAGAGAAAAACAACCTCCTTGATCTCACAAGCATGTCTGTATTTTAATGAAGTTTTAAGAGGAATTGTTTTTCAACTTGAGTTAAATGCTTTCCTTATTACATGTTTATCTTGAAAAGTGAAGAAAGCACAATCAACTGTAGAAGTGGAATTTTTGTGATTTTAGTTGTGCTTTGATTTGGTTTAAGAGGTGATCACAATCAACTAGGCAAAACACAGAGTTTTCTAGGTGTTTGGACAGTGTCTTATAGATATCAATACTACTAGCTAGGAGAATGATGTAACGAAGATGACAGTATAAGTCATTCCCGACTTCACTTCCCCTCATAAGAAGAACAACATCTGTTCAAGAACAAAACAGCACAGGGAGAATCACAGAATATGGGGGTGAAGCCCAAGTACTCCCACTGCCACAGAGACCATGACAGACTGCATTAGAAGGGTAAGAGAATGGGCTACACGTTGACTGCATTGCTCCACCCCCAGGACAACACTGCACCACACAGAGAGGTCATCCCTGAGCCTCCAGTTCCTCCAGTGGGAAAAGAGAGCACAGGGGCATAACCAGCCTCCACCAGCATTGCAAATCGCTTTGTGAAAACCCCTTCTATGATCTTGTACCACAGGGATTTCAGGGGGATCTGGGGCCCAGTCACTGGAAATCTGACTGTTACAGAGAACTGGTGATGGCGGTGGAGGTGGCGGGAAAGGGACTGGCAACAACCAGCACACAGACCTTGGCAGACTGAGTTCTTACCGACAGTGCTCAAGCAGCAATCCCAACCAGTGATTTTTGCTCATCTGCAGAACCAAGACAGGGTGGCATTCTGACCAAGGTACTCAACCAGTGCAGATCTATCTGGTATGGATCCTCAAATGAAGAGTTTTGTTGGCTCTAGAGCCCAGTTTGCCTAAGCCCAGGAAAAGTGCTGAGTCACAGCCCCACCAGGCACTTTAACCAAGAGGTGGGCAGGGCAGAGCTGATCATACCAAAAGCAAAGCCAGTACTAGGCGTGGAGGTTTTCCTTGCTACACACAGGCAGGGGGATTAATTCGTAACCAAGACAAAGGGTAGCTCCTGGCCACTCCCAACCAAAGAACCTATTTGGGAAATTGACAGTAGCCTGGAGCAGTCCCTTCCTGTCTCACCCAACCAAGGGGGCTGAGAAATAACCCTCCTGTGAAATGTATCTTTTGGTTCCTTTTGACCAAAAGGGCTGATGAGAACACCTGAAAGCTGTGTGGTGTTCAAGCCAAGATCCCAGTGGTGTTCAAGCCAAGAGGACAAAACTGACAGTTTGCAGACCAAAGTCAGTGGCTCTGTTTGGGTGGAGAACTTGGGGTGCAAACTGGTCTGAGTTGACAGCAAAGAACTATAGGGGTACCTGGGTGACTCACTTGGTTAAGCGTCTGACTCTGGATTTCAGCTCAGGTCATGATCTCAGGATGCTGAGATAGAGCCCCACATCAGGATCCATGCTCAATGAGGAGTTTGCTTGAGAGAGTCTCTTTCCCTCTGAGCCATCTCCATTTGCACTATCTCTTTTTCTATCTCAAATAAATAAATAAATCCAACAACAATAACAAAGACAAGGAGATTTACTGGTTTGAGAGCTGCTTCTCCCACTCAGTTTGCAGAAGGAATCTAATTGGTAGCTCTGCTTATGAATGAATGCAGTCTTCAGCCTTTCCAACCAGGAATCTAACCAGAGCACACAAGAAGTTGCATAGCTGATTCAACAGCCCTACATACAGTGGCACTTGAACAGAGTATAACCTGTGGCTTTCTCCATCTGCAGACCAAACTGGTGGACTCACCTGACCAGAGAATTCAGTACACAGGTAGGACTGAATCAGACCCCCCAAACAAGAAGCTGTATGGACCTGGGGCTCCTGTCTGCTGCTCTGCCTGTGCAGGGAAGTTTATTCATATTACTAAATATTATTATTCATCTATTACTGAATATAGTACCCAGTCTTGACTACCTAGTAAGCCTGACCAGAGAATCCAGGCAACCATGGAGCCCATCCTACATTCTCACTTGGGTAGGGAACAAAGCCAAAAGTCCTATCCAACTGTGCTCAGCCCCATCTCCATCCTCAAAGCTTGAGCAGTTGCTTTGCCTCAAAATAGACAATTATAGCAGGACCCACCTGCTCAAAGACATTACCAACAGACATACCCAGAAAACCAAACTAAGCTGACTGGTGAAGAACCATCTGACAAAGCAAACCTGTAAAGCCTAGGAAAATAGCCCCATTACTCAAATGCACAGACACTAACATAAGAAATTAAGAATCACACACACAAAAATAAGGTAAATATGACACCACTACAAGAAACTAATAAAGCCCCAATAACTGACTCTAAAGAAATGGTCATCTACGAACTGTCAGATAAGCAATTCAAAATACATCTCTTAAGGGAGTTTAGTGAACTGTAAGAAAACACAGAAAACTAAATAAAATTAAGAAAAGAATGAATGAACAAAATGAGAAGTTGTAAAAGGAAACAGCAACCATCAAAAAAGAAAGAAAAAAATTATAAAGTTATTGAAAAATATAACTGAATTGAAGAATTCAATAGAGAGTTTTAAAAGTGGACTCAACCATGCAAAAGAAAGAATCCATGAGCTTGAGGATAGGCCATTGGAAATCACCCAGTCAGAGGAGCAAACATTTAAAAAGAATTAAAAAGAGTGAAAAGAAAATCTAACCGGAATTATGGGACACAATGAAAAGAAACAATATTTGTATTATGGGAATTCCTGGAAAAGAGAAAGAGGAAAAGACAGAAAGTAGGGTTAAAGAAATAATGGCTGAGAACTTCTCAAAACTGGGGAGAGAAATGGACATCCAGATCTATGAAGCCCAAAAGACCTTAAATAAGTTGAACCCAAATGGAGCTACACTGAGATAGATTATAATTAAATTATCAAAAATAAATAATTAAATTTTAAAAATAAAAATAAATCATCAAAATTCAAAGACAAAGAAGGAATTTTTAGAATAGGAAACAAAAAGAGAGATGTTACATGCAAGAGAACTCCTATAAAACTATGGACAAAATTCTCTGCAGAAACTTTCCAAGCTAGGAGGGAATGGAGTGACATATTCAAAATACTGAAAGAAAGTAACTGTCAACTCAAATTTCTTTAACTGGCAAAGCTATCTTTCAGAAACAAAAGAGGGCTAAAACTTTCCCAAACAAACAAAAGCTGAAGGAGTTCATTATTACCACATGTGCCAAAAAAGAAATGTTAAAGGGAGTTCTTTGAGTGGAAGTAAAATCACACTAATTAATAACAGGAAACACAAAAATGGTGGCGTAAATCTCACTGGTAATAGTAAACATATAGTCATAGTTAGATTCTGCAATATGGTAATAATGGTGCATAAGTCACAACTCCAGTTTAAAGGTTAAAAATAAAATAAAAATAAAATAAAACAAATAAATATTTTAAAAATCATGGAGCAAAAATAACCATAAATACGCTATCCATTTCAGCTTTTTATTTTTTTTTATTAGCATGTTTCAGGGGTACAGGTCTGGAAAACAGTATGGAGTTTCCTCAAAAAATTGAAAATAGAGCTATCCTATGACCCAGCAATTGCACCCCCCAAAGACTGCGTATTTACCCCAAAGATACAAATGTAGTGATCTGAAGGGTCACATACACCCCAATGTTTATAGCAATACTAACCATTTTTATTTACACAATATAAAAAAACGTGTAAACTATAATAGAAATAACCTAAAATGTGAAGGGGAGAAGAAGCAAAAATATAAAGTACACTAGTTCTATTTAAATTGTTATCAGCTTAAAGTAGAATGTTATAAGTTTGGTATATTGTACATCAATTATGCTTCAATTTAAAAAAAAAATGGGCAAAGGACCTGAATGCACATTTCTCCAAAGAAGATATATGAAAGGCCAACAGAAACATGAAAAGATGCTCCACATCACTAGTCAATAGGGAAATGCAAATTAAAACTACAATAAGATATCCCCTCATTACTGTTAGGATAGCCATCATCAAAAAGACAAAAGGTAACATATGATGGCATGGATGTGGAGAAAAGGAAAATGCACTTTGGNATAAGTTTGGTATATTGTACATCAATTATACTTCAATTTAAAAAAAAATGGGCAAAGGACCTGAATACACATTTCTCCAAAGAAGATATATGAAAGGCCAACAGAAACATGAAAAGATGCTCCACATCACTAGTCAATAGGGAAATGCAAATTAAAACTACAATAAGATATCCCCTCATTACTGTTAGGATAGCCATCATCAAAAAGACAAAAGGTAACATATGATGGCATGGATGTGGAGAAAAGGAAAATGCACTTTGGTGTGGATATAAACTGGTGCAGCTACTATGGAATAAAGGATGAAAGATCCTCAAGAACTTAAAAGCAGAGCTACTATATGATACAGGAATTCCACTTATGGGAATATATCCAGAAGAAATGAAGACACTAACCTAAAGAGACACCAGCACCCACATGTTCAAACCAGTGTTATTTATAATAGACAAGAGGAGCAAAAACCTAAATGCTCATTGATGAATAAATGGATAAAGAAGATGTGGTATAGGGCACCTGGGTGACTCAGTTGGTTACATGACTGCCTTTGGCTCAGGTCATGATCCTGGAGTCCCGGGATCAAGTCCCACATTGGGCTCCCAGCTCCATGGGGAGTCTACTTCTCCCTCTGACCTTCTCCCCTCTCATGCTCTCTCTCACTCTCTCTGTCTCTCTCAAATAAATAAAATTTTTTAAAAAGATGTGGCATATATACAATAGAATGTTATTCGGCAATTTAAAAAAATGAGGAAATCCTGCCATTTGTGATAACATGGCTGAAACTTAAGGACATGATGCTCAGTGAAATAAGTCAGAAAGCATAAGATAAATACTGTATCATCTCACTTGTATATGGAATCTAAAACAAAAACAAAAACAAAAAACCCTCATAGAAAAATGATCAGACTTGTGATTACAAGAGGCAGAGAGTGGTGGTGGTGGAGGGGGGAATTGGAAGAAGGTGGTCACAAGTTACAAACTTCCAGTTGTAAGAAACTACTAGGGATGTAACACACAACATGATGGCTACAACTAATCTGCTCTATGATATACAGAAGTTAGGAGAGTAAATTTAAAAATTTATCATCATAAGGAGAAAAAACATTTTTTTCCTTTCTTCTTTTTTTTAATTGTACCTATATGAGAGGATGGATGTGAGCTGAAATTATTGTGGTACTTATTTCACAAAATATGCTGCATGCTTTAAACTTATACAGTGATATATGCCAATTATTTTTCAATTTAACTGGAAAAACACAAAAAAGAAAAATTTGTATATGTTTTTTAAAAAACCTACCCCTTATTAACTATTTTTTATGAAATAAACTCTAACCCCAAAGTGGGGCTCAAATTCATGACCCCGAGATCAAAAATTGCATGCTCTACTGTCTGAACCAGGCAGGCTCCCCCACCCTATTAACTATTTGAAAAATAAATTTCAGTCTTGGTTATTCATCTACATGATGAAAAAGTTCTAACAACAAATGTTTATAAGCAGAGTATGTCTCCATCCTTGTTTGGAGTGCTACAGATAATACAAAAAGTGGAAAATTTATTTCCTGTCTCTAAGAGGAAGTTTACAGTCTATTTGAGAAGAGAGGATGTATAGTAGATCCTTTAGGCAATTAGAAAATAATATAGTAAAACTTAGATTGAGCCCCAAACTGTGTGTAAAATGATAGTCATACCCTCCAGTCACAAATTCAATGTCAACTAAATACTGAGGTCATCCTAAAATGTACCGAGATATGATAGAGTTTGGAATTTTACAGATCTAAAACCAACTTCAGCTTGGGGCATATATTTTTGTGCTCTAGATTTTTTTTAAAAAAGAGGTCATTGTAGCATAGAGCCACCCAGGGGCCTGCATTGTGGAGTGGAGACCATCATGGTGCATGGATATTCCTTCTTTGCACTGAAGAAAGGGGCAGTGTGGGATTGGAAGAGAGAAAAATAAGCTTCATGCTAGGGTGTTGGTAGGGTCAGGACTAAAAAAACCACACAAAATCTCAAAATTAGAGTTGTATGACAGATGGGATAATATTATAAAGTGGTTAATATTTTAAAGACATCAACAATATTTGAAGCCAGATGATGTTAGGAATAGTGAAGAAATGTAAATTCAGGTATTAGCAAAATTAAAGAGGACAATGTCTCCGTCACCACCACAGCCTCCCCACACAAAAAATGAAAGAAAAAGAAGCAATTTTGTCTTATCAGCACATTTTTTTTATCTGCCATTCCTGTCAATGATGTTTCTCTAACTCCAACTTTTAGATGTACCAGGTATCACAGTGGGGGTTATAAAATTCACAGATGGATGCTATGAATGTGGACTACCATATTGTGAACTGGGATTAAGTGTATCATTTCAAATAGCTTCGCTTACATCATCTTCAATAAAGAAAAATAGTAATTCCCCTAGGAATATGCTGCTCAGTTTCCTTTGTAGAAATGCAGTGCTTTCCTCCATGGGTTAGTTTATATATTAATTTAATTGTAACCCTCTCAAAGGTAATTGTATGATTGGGAAGCAGAATAGACACAAGAATGTTTAAGAACTAAATCTGCTCAGATTTATTGTATATTTGATTGACTGGGGAAATGACTTTCATTTGACATCTGAGCCAACAAGTTAGCTGAAATAAAATTTTGCTTAATACCTTTGCATCAATAATCTAGGCACAGCCTCATTGATTGAGAAAGTCTGATCAATAGAGTATTACTGCCTGCCTAACTATAACTTTTTTGCTAATTCTGCTGATGACCTTCTTACCACTGCTTCTCAGATTCACCTTTTTTTCCACTTTGAAATTCAATTTGCTCCATTTGCTGTTATTTAAAGAATT
Source organism: Ailurus styani (assembly GCA_002007465.1). NCBI lineage: Eukaryota > Metazoa > Chordata > Mammalia > Carnivora > Ailuridae > Ailurus > Ailurus styani. Next base: position 270,782 of record LNAC01000174.1, read on the forward strand.
TACACACCCAATTGATTTTATCCACCTGCTATAGTTAGTATATAGGATGCAAAAGATTGCACCTGATTGTGGTGAAGCTTTAGAACTGCCAAAAGACTCAAATATTTAGCAAGTGTTTCATTTTGAATATACTTGGGAAAAAAGAACCTAAAACAATCAATCATGTGGCCAAAATAATTTTTAAAATGGAGTATTCCCATTTTTTAAAACAATTATTCATTTAGCAAAGGACTTACAAGTATTAAAGAGGATATGTTGAACTGAAAAAATAAAAACACATGGAAATTAGAAAATGTGGCTCTGGTTTTCAAGATAGCAGGATAGCAAAGGAAAGGAGGCAAAAACACCCTAATTGAGAAAGAATTCTCATGAATGTGTTGCAGCCTGATGAAATTTAGAAACAATTGTCAAGAATCACGAAGGTCTGAGATTTTAATCTACCTACCTGGTAAGAGATTAACCTGCCACAGGCTCATGGATGCTGGCAGAAGACATAAAACCTCTGGGTTGGAGATAAATAACTTCATGGCTCATAGCAATAACAGTAGCCAAATTGTCAGCATTTGTGCTATTCCCAAAACCCTAATTTCTTAGTGCATCATGAACAGGACCAGGTAACACGAGCACATGGGGGGTGTTGTGTTACAGAAGAGGACACCTGAACTTGGGAACCCTAACCTTTTATAGTAAACAGTAAGCATGCCTTCCCTTTACTCCAGAGGGAGATACTATCTCTATCGAGCAAGACTTTGCTCTACACACATCCTTGAAATGACAATACAGAGCAAAAGTCATTAGTGTCTTTGCTTGCAACATGTGCAGAAAGAAGAGACATATGGAGAACTGTTTCCCAACAATCATCTCATGTAAACCTCTCATTTTATAGTTACTGAAACTGGAATAGGCTGAGATCTGAAGAGCCACATTCCCCAACCAAATCCCTAATTCTTCAGTTTATTGAGCTCTCCATCTCCAATGACTTTCTCTTCCACTCTAATTAAGCCACTCATTCTCATGGCTCTCTGCTCTTCCACTCTAATTAAGCCACTCACTCTCATGAGAATTCTCATTCTCATGTCAACACCTTCAACTTCCTCAGCCCATTTCTCTTTCTTGGCATTTCCCCAATAAAACCTCAGTTTTGAATAACATTAACTTCCATCTTTTCTCTCAGGTATAGCTGGTATCTGCTAGTGAAGATCACACCACTGTGCAGTTTGGTTTCAATATAAATTCATGATCTCCAATCTAAACCTGATGCTTGAGACAGCATTTTTTAGCTCCATCGCTCTACTTAAATCTGACTTAATGTGACCCTCTTTTGCAACAAATGACATCATTTCTTCTGCACAGAAAAAAAAATAGAAGTCACAAGATAAAAATTTGTTTAACTTCTGAACGTCAAACCTGCAAAAATAGTTATGAAGCCATTCATCTTGTTTGTCTGTCTAAATGGAGGTAATGTGTCTCCTGTCATCTGAAGCCAAGGTTAATTCTGCTACTGTGCTTTAAAGTTGTGTCAGAGTCTGCTAACTGTTCCCCAATATCCCAATATCCAGTCCCCTTCTTCTGAACTACTATAATTGCAAAATTGTAGCGGGGCATGTGACCATCCAGAGTCAAGACTACAATTTCCATCTATCCCTTCAGTTTAACGTAGCCATGGAGTGAAAGCAAAAATGTATGTAACTTCTGGGAAACAGCCGTAAAAGAACAGGATATAACTTTCATGTAAAGTCTAGAGCAGCAATGTCCAGTAGAAATACAATGCAAACCACAAACACAAGCCATAAAAGTAATTTAAAATTTTCTACTAGTCACATTAAAAAGTAAAGAGAAAGAGGTGAAATTACTTGTGTTAATACATCTCATTTAATCCAACATTTCTAAATTATCATAACTTGAATATATAGTTTACATAAAAATTATAAATGAGATATTTTACATTTTGTTTTACTGAGTCTTCAAATGCCCCTGTATACTTTATAATTACGGCACACTTCAGTTTGGACTAGCTACATTTCAAGTGTCAGTAGTAGAAGTGGCTGGTGGCTACCATACTGACTAGTACCGGGATGGAGTTTCAAGTTGGGGATATTAGCCATGCACGATGAAGCAACAACATGGAAAGAAATCAGGTTTCTCACAAAATGGTATCCCACCTGTGCCATTCTATTTGCCTGGATTTTTGGATGACTGAAAAATAAACTTTCATCTTAGCCCAAAATTATCCTGGGTTTTCTGTCACTTGGAGCTGAAACTCATCCCCTTCTACTTCATTGAGAATGTGTTTCCTTTCTCTGCTACACATTTTACTGCTACTATTCATTTGATTCCTTAGCATGAAGTACAAGAAACCTCGCCCAGGGATGGCAATAGTGCATAATGGTTAAGAACACATACTCCAGGACCAGGCTATCATCAGTTTCTTTCCACCTTCCCGACTTTCTAGCTGGTGACCTTGAGCAAAATACTTTATCTCTGTGCCTCAGTTTTCTCCTCTACAAAATGTGAATAATAATAGCACTTACCTCACAGGTTGTTATGAGGATTAGAAAATGTGAATATATATAAAATATTGAGAACAGTGCATGATACCATAAGTGCTAAATTAAAGTTAGTTTTATGTTTCAGTTATGTATTCTTTTTAAGTAGGCTCCACACCCAGCATGGAGTCCAACACGGGGCTTGAACCCACAACAACCCTGAGATCGAGACCTGAGCTGAGATCGAGAGTCGCACACCTAACCTGCTGGGCCACCCAACCACCCCAAAAGTTAGCTTTATAAATCCTCATATATAAATTCTCCTTATGACACTTAAATATTCAAGATCTTTTTAACTTCAAGAGCAACAATAATAGCAAATCTCTCAGCTGCGTGTCAGTCCCTTCTTCATGACCAAATTAAGAATGGTCTATGCCCATAATTCCACTTACTCACTTCCACAGATGTTCAATCCACTGTGATCTGGCTTCCATTTCCATCACTATTCTGAACTACACTCATCTCTATTGCATTAGAAAATTAACCAGTCCCCATTTTGAAATACTCTCTTTTGTCGGTTCACTGTTTTTTTGTTTTTGTTTTTTTCCTTTTCCCTCAGGGGCCAACTTTTCTCAGTCACTTCTGTGGGCTCTTCTTCTGTCTCAACCTCATATACCTCAATTTCCATCTGAGGCTTTTTTGCTTCTGGATTGACTCATCATCCCCATGAGGCTCGCAGTATCTCAAGTCCATATAACATTCTGTGCTCTACACCTGTATTGATATTTTCACTTAGATGTTCAATAGGGACTGCCTTATTTTAACTTCCAAAACCATCCTTCCTTCTGATATTTCTATCTCAGAGAATAGTAAACAGCTTTCCAGTTGCCCAAGCCAAGAACATGGACATTATCCTTAAGTCCTCTCCCTCCCTCAACTCTACAAAACAATTAATTAACAAGTCCTTCTAATTCTACTCCTTAAATAAACCTTCACTCTCACTTTTCCATATCCCTATAACCCACTCAAGTGATCAGTATTTTATACTTCAATTAATAGTCTCCTATATTATCTCCCAATCTCCAGGTCCAATTTTCTTTGATCCATTCTTCATTCTAAATTTCACAAGCATGATTATACCCCTGCTGAAATATTATTTCCTCACTATCTCAAGAAGAAGTCCAGAATATTTAAAATATTTTAGAAATCCCTGCATCATCTGGTATTTGCTTACTTCTCTAATTCCAAACTTGTCCTTCCCATCCCCAGGTTTTTCAGACGCTGTGCTTTAGACTCCTAAAACTTAATTTCACCTCCTTGAACATACCATGCTCTCTCTCATCCTTTAGCCTCTAGTGGGCACTATTGTTTTCCTCAAAGAGTCTATTTTTCCTCTTATCTATTGGATAGCAGTTTGATTCTGGGTGCTGTTGATTCCAGCTTCAGAAGAACATTCTGAATAACCAAACCATTCAATGGAACCCCATATCCCATGTCCAGCTGTTGATTTATGGGTAAGGACATGACTCAAGTTGGTCAATAATAATGAATTTCAAGTTTTTGATTTGGTGATTAAGGAAAAACAAAAGGCTTCCTTTTCAATTTTGGTGTGAAGCCTAAACTGACACAGTCATTTTGCTACCATGAGGAGATCCAAAATCAAGACAAAATGAACACAGAGGAAACGGAATCAAAGAATTAAAAGGATATGGAATTAGAACCCAAATAAAGCTACATCCTAAAACTTCCCTGGACATTTTAGTTATATGAGCTAATAAACTTGTATTATTGTTAGCCTGAGTTAGGTTACCTACAAAACAAATCCTGACAGAAATGGGAACTCTTGCTTGCTGATTCCTCTACTTGGAATATGTTTCTCTCATTTCTTCACCTACTTAACTCCTATTCATTCCAATTTGGTCTTGATATAGACACCACTACCTGCATAAATCTTTCCCATACTGTTATAATGTCCCTTTTATGTATCTTCACAGCACCCTGAATCACCTCGGTTTCAATGATTCATAACTCCTTGTTTCTTCTTGTCCCTTGTGAAATTAAAAGCTCTGTGAGTCTAGACACCATGTCTTGAATGCTCGTAATTTTTTTCCTCTGGATTTTAATATACTTTCCAGTACATAGTAGGGGCTTCATGGCTCTCTTTTGAAATAATTATAGCTAACATTTATAGACGCGCTGTGCTAAGAGCTTTACATATTTTACCCTATTTAATATTACATATGCATGTACAGTTGTCACTAACTATACTATTTTATAGATGAAGAAATCGAGAATTAGAGAGGTGAACTTCATGTTCTCACAGCAAATATTAGACCTAGAATATAAAGCCAAGTATCTCTGTCTCTATGGTGTATGCTCTTAACTGTTACAAATATACTGTCTCCAAAAGAATGAAAGAATAAATAAAAATCATACTTAGAACTCCGATCATCTAACTCTCTTCAGTGTTTTTCCAACATTCCACTGTTGAAAAACACTTCTTAATCTTCTTCCCAAAGCTCTCTTTGCCAGATCCAAACCATGGAGAAAAGTGATCAAGGTTTCAGCATAAGGAGGAGTGAAAAAAAAAAAAATGTGACTAGATTCTTTACTTTCAATGAAACATTCCACCTGCACACCCTGAGCTTAATTGTATTCTTAGTGTTTGCAAGGCTTTATTTTAATGTAGTTCTTTCATATTTCTTTAAGGAAATTTAGAACTGACTCCAATTAAGTTGTTTTGAGGAGGAAATTTTTCACAACTGTGAAATTTCAGAGCATTGAACTGGTTTTGGACAGCATTATGACTGCATAACATTCCTGACATAACTCAGTGTTTGTTTGTAGAAACTAATTCCCCAGAATATTCTCATGGGACTTGAAATCTCTCTTTTGTTTTATTCCCCTGATTGACAATTCTTGATATCCATTATCTAACTACAATGATGTAAAGTAGGTTGTATTCTTCTTATAAAAAAAAAAGGGAATGATTTACAACTTTACTCAGTTTCTCTGGTTAGTATTTTAATACTTGTTTTAGGGTATGTAGTTGAGTACTTACAGCATACTAAGCTTTGAAGAAACAATGCTTGAAAAAAGATCCCTGCCTACTTAATATGTGCAGTCTCTCACTCAAATACTCTGGAATTTTTAGACCACTATTTGAGTGATTATTCTAGGTTTAAACATATATTTTTAGCTGAGTTAGTCTTTAAAATGTTTAAAATTAGCTTTTCTTATTATTACATAAGCAATGCATGTTCACTGTAGAAAAATTAGAAAAGCATGCAAACACAAAGAAGAAAATAGAAGTAACCCATGATCCCAACACTCGGAGATAATCACTTTAATTATATTGTGGGTGTTCTTCCAGACTTGTCTTGTGCATAAACACACCAACACACTTTAAAAATACATATATGGGATTTTCATCTACATCCTGTTTGGTAAATTGCCTGCTTTACTCAGCAGTGTTTGGCATGGAGCTAATTTGGGATACAATAATGAATTTAGTAGATGAATTATGGCAAACAGACTAAACTAACTGACTTTATCTCATTCTAGTAGAGGACCCACAGCAGCATGATACATACCATATTTCCTTCCTTCTGATATAGAGGAAATCTTGACTCTAATAAATCTGACAAACTTACTCAAGCTCTATAGACAAAGCTCAGAGAATATTCTGGATAATAATCAAGAAAGTTTATCGTTTTTGAAAGCTAAATGTGTAATTGAAGAAATGTATAATTGAAGAAAGAACTAAAGCCTGAGGCTCTATATCATCTCGATTACTTAATTACACCAAATACACCAGCTTCATTCAATAAGCCACCTAACTCTACATAGATTCTAACTACAAACCATCAAGCACCGTAGAAAAATTGGGGATGGAGGCATCAATTTCAGCATAGGGAGATAACTGGCTCCACTATTTACCTTTCATTCACACAATTCACATGGTGAAAACAAGGACCTACTATGTCCTGTAAAAAAAAAATTAGTAAACCTTCCATATTATAAGCAATGATTCACATCATGTTTCAAAGGATTTTAAAAATAGTTGGTGTGTGAAGGGCATTTGGAGATTTAAGCTTTCCCCGCTGCATGGTTCACTGCTAATATATCTGGGATATATCTATATTGGCACAAACATAACCAGTGAAATAATGTTTCAGAGATGACATTTTTAATGTGGGAGAGAAAAGTGTGACCTAATGTTAATTACAGATGTCAATTATATTTGTGTTGTTTAGGGAACATTATGTCATTGGCAGTGTATTAAAAGATGGGCAGCCATAATTTGAAATCATTTTGGCAAGTTACTGTCTGTAATGGAAAGGAACAGTGGCTGCCATCAACTAATCTCCCAGGGATATCAGAAAGCTTAGTAGCTCTAAAAATAAATTGTATCATTAGAAAAAATAAGAATCTATGAAAAAAATATATGAATAAGTTGTGATGCTTTCAGCTAAAAAAAGAAAAAGAACATTGGATGATTCTATTGTTTTTTGCAAGCTTGAGGAGGATGATCATAAAGAAGATGGTGACCAGCTGTTCCACAGGGTTATTGCAGGAAATGGCTTAACTTGCAAGATAAATTTAAGTTGACATAATGTAAGAACTTCTTGACAGCGTTGAATTTTAATCACTTAAAATAGGCTCCTAAGGACAGCTGAGGGAAATGTCTGCTTTGAAAATCTTTAACGTTATGATTATGATAAGCATGACAATTGGCTGCTGGGGTTTAAGTAAGGTCCCATCTAGGAGAGAGCTGGTTTTAGGCAGGATTGCTGCCAAACTCGTCCTGCTCTACCTTTTGTCATTGTCTCACACAGCCCTTCCAAAAGGATTCTAACCAAATCACCCACTTATTTCTTAATTCACTTAACAATATTAGGTGCCTCCTCCTTGCTCCAGTATGTGGAAAGAGTGCATTCATTGATCTGTCCAAAATGTGTAAGTGTAACATTTATGCCACGGATCTTATGGTTGTGGTGGTCTTTTTTTGTTACCTGTGATTTTTTTTGTCCTTTCAAAAGGTATCACGACAATATAAGACAACAATGGTAGAAGATAATAAAACAGAATATATTTCTTCTGACACTGTGGGTTAATAGGTGATGTTCAGACCATGTAGGATTTCCAGCAATATCCAGGAAAACAAAAGCGATAATCGTTTTGATAAATTTGCATCTCTTATAATTTAAAAGTTTGTATCTGTTGTTCTTAGTTATTTTTAAGAAAACCCCCTTGTAATATAACGTAAAAACTATTCTAATCATGATGTCTATTACTAAGATGATGAAATCACCAGAAACAGCTTCAAGGTGTATGTGAGATGTATGTAAGTACCTAGGGATTTGGCCCTTAAATAGAATAAAAAAGCGTAATTGAGAAACTGGTAGTTATTGACAGTCTCACAAGATAAAGCAATTGGAGGAATGAGTTCCAACATTAAAAAATGAGAGATACAGGGTGGTAGTGGGGGAAGGAAAAGAGAAAAAAAGAAAAAAAGAATGAGGTCGGAGGCTGTAAGAAGGGAAAAGGAAATTACACAAAATCAATTAATTCCATTTGAAAGTGAATCTATGCTACTCAGTATTTCAAGATTCCTTCCGGAAGCAGTGAGGCTTTCTGATTCCCTGTTTCTTTATATCATGAAGTCGATTCTTTCAGGCCTATTCAGCCTCATCAAACTGGGTCTCCCACTGAGAAACATCATTAAGATGGCAGCTCCCCCAATCTTCCACCTGAGAAATGGCTGCTGAATTCACAGATTTTCATCCCCCACTGCACTCCCTCATATCCCACCGATTTCAAAGGGAGCCGTGTATGTCGAAGACAGATGCAGGGAGGCAGAGAGGGAGGTTTGGACCCTTATATTCCTAAAAGCGAACCGGGTTGTACCAGGAAGATCAATATTTTTCTACATAATTCAATCAGGTGAACAGTACATAGCACAGGTATTATATTTATCCAGAGAGATTGCTTTAGTGATTCATGGTACCATTTTCATTTATTTATAACTTTATACACAGATAGAGATCCATATATCCTTTTCTTAAATTATATTGTCTATATTAGTACAATATGGGGGTTTTTGGCCTGCCTGTTGAGGTTTGATTTCCACAGCCAATATTCATATGTTATACTTAAATGTGTAAAACAATTAAATTCCAAAAAATAATATTGTACACAAAACATATCTGATCTTATATAATAGTGCTTAACTTTTTGCAACAGGTGTAATCCTGAAAATTTGGGTAATGATTGAATTTTTTTAATGAAAAATCTATTCTAAATGACCTCAGTGACATAAGCAAGCTGACATTTCAAGGAAATCTAGGTTGAATCTTTTTAAAAAAGAAAAAAGTTTTTGGAAAAATAAGGAAACATCTGTATAATAAGAAATATTTTATGTATTTGCTTATTATATTTTCTCACAGTGGTATAAACTTAAGCAATGTCTATACACATATTTTTATGGTATAGTCAAACATCGATTTAATAGATATCTACTGACCTTACTAATTTATCACTTTTCTTAATATTATTATGCCACATTTGGGTCATATTACTTAAGATATGCACCTGCCAATATGTTCTAAGAGATATTTTTACTTTGATTTGCTTTTGTATTTCTCTTAATGGACAATATGTACATTTGCTATTTGTTTTTAAAATCCAGGGAGTGCGTACAACACTGTTAATACCAAGCTTTCTTTAGCTAGGGATTGAAATCAGTAAGATTAAACTCTCCCATCGGTGTTACTAACTGAAGAAGAGAAACATATTTTGTTTCTTTTTAAACATTTCTAATATTTCCATATTGAACACCTAAATATTTTGTCTTTTATCCAGTTTCTGTCTCCTTCTATATCAAGTGTCTAGGCATTATAATCTATAGCTTTTCAATAAGGTGCATAGATATTTCTGCATTTTGCTATGCAAGTAATAATGAATGCACTCTTACAAACTATTCAAACAATACAGAACTTTGAGTCTTTGCACCTGCTGCATCCCTAATATAAAACACTTGGTCTTGCTTCTCGAGACACTTTCACTGACTGCTACCTAACATTATATCATGTATTTATTTATTTTTTAATTGTCTGTTCCCAATAACAGTGTAAGCCCTGACAAAGTGGGGCAGGGGATGGGTGAATAAGGGACAGGGTATCAGTGTTTTTCACTGCTACATCCCCAATTCTAAGAATGAAGTAGTGTCTCGCATGTATTAGACACACGTTAGTTTTAGTTCAATAGATGAATTAATGGATTTGTAAATAAAATGAGTGCATTTTGAAGAATTTTTAGAAAGTATTACTTCAACAGAACACATGGACTTCATGTGATTAACTTTTTCAATGTTATGTCCTGGATCTCAAGTTCCTAAAAGCATACGTTATATAATAGGAAATGTTCAGGTAGACCTTATACCACCTGTGTACAGTCACATGGTTCCAAGTTCAGCACAATAGCCAAAAAGTCACTTGAGATCAGTATCTCCAAACCAACTGATGCCAGGTCTGAAACCTCAAATGAAAGCATATATTCCTAGGCAAGGGTAAATCATATATGTGGCAGGTTCAAATCACTGTCTTTGTCTTCAAGTTTATACTAGTCAGTGAGTCCTTTCCATAATTAAAATGGTTGCACATATCTTCCCCAAGGATCTCTGTGAATATTCATGAATTTAAGATTTGAAGCAGGATGAAGAGCATTCAGATGAGTGACAGAAATGATTTTTTAGGTGAAAATATGCTACGGCTGTCTAACTCTTTGAAATATTTCATTGAAACAAATAATCCTTATAATAAAATCTTCCTGATTGTTAGAACTGTCCAAATATGAAATAGCTTTCCCAGAATGATAGTCAGTTTCTCATTTGCAAATTATATAATCATAATCCGAACCACTGTATTTTGGACACTGTAGGAACAATTGTTGAATCTAATTGTTGAATTAGATCAAAGGATGATTCTTTTATCAGAAAATTATGTCCTGTGGCAGACATTCTTTAGGTTATTAATATTACAAAAAAACATAAAGTTTCTGTTATTGAACACTTTGGGTGAAACTTATTTTTGAAAATCCAATCAGATAGTTATTTGTTTACTATATGATGCCTAAGAGCCACTAATAAGTTAATATGCATTAAGTAGTTCCTAGGTAAGACTATACTAGGCTTAAAGTTTCCCAGATGTAGTGGCCAAGAAATCCAGTTGTAGGGAGCACCTAAAGACCGAGTCATTCCAATAAACATCCTTTGGCTACCACTGAAGTTGATGAATTCCAAGTCACTTTCCTGAATTCTGTTATTAGGCTTTTTTAAAGTCTGTGCCTTTAAAGAGAGGCCAGAGAGCAAAGTGGATTTAAGCAGCTGTGTCTCTGACCCAACCTTCTCCCTTCAAACCAAGCCATTTTAAATGCTATCTCTTGGAAGTATTGGGGATTTGTCTAAGATTTTATTTGAAAACAAAAATGGTTTGACAGCTTAAAATAAACACCCACTATCTGTAAATATTGTCTTTCAAAATCATTCGACAAATTGTGTTTACTTGTCACGGTAGTGTCAGTTTATGTGTATGCAATTTTACCTGCGAAAAAACACACGTATTTGGGTTATTGAGCCATTTTGCTGAATAATTTATGCTAAAATATCTGCTTTATAATCTAAATCCAGAACATACCACTTTATGTATCTTTTCTTAAACTGATCATGGTTATTTGACCCATTTGTAACCTTAAATTTGGTGATGAGAATATCTTAATTTTAATTAAAATAAGCATATTGGTCAGTAAAAGTATATATATATATATATATATATGTATATATATATATATATATATACACATATATAGGAAGTGTATATTTTAATTATATATATTATTGAAACTTATTTATATGTTGCAAATTTAAGAAATCAAGACAAATCTCACTGCCAAGTTTCTCAGCATAGTTACAAATTAAATATGTAAAGTTATTAAAACCTGTAAAATGAGTATTACTTCAAATAAAAGTTATTTTTAATGTCAAGCTACTAACTAAAATAGAAAAACCAAGTAATAATGTTCAAACTAACAAGTGGGAATATGCAAAATAAAGCAACAGTATTAGACCATGCACACTCTACTGTGTTTCTCTGTCCCAGGACCCCACCACACCCCATTCCTGAGAAATAGCTAAGTTAGATAAACCAAATTCATGTAATAAAAGACGGAGTCCCCAAAATAAGTGGTCAATGGCAAATATACATTTTGATGTAGCTGGGAGTAAATACAGAAAGTGCAATCATGTCATCACTACTTTGCAAAAATACGTATATTGGAAATAATAAATATAATGATGATCACTAATGACAATGAGTAAATTAAATGCCATACAAGCAGAAGGTTGAAACTTTTAAGAACCAGAAATCTACATAAAAACAAGAGGTAAAAATCTATCATAAATAAACTTTCTTCTCCCTAACATTTGCCCTCGGGTTTGTGGGATGGTGTTTACACTTGGTAGCAAGGCTCTATCATAATCCTAGCAGTGTAACACTTAGTGATTACACAAATCTCAATATACTCAACACTCATGTAATAAGGGGCCACTTACAAATCACCAACTCCACTGAACACTTCCAAATAAGAAGTACCAGGTTTGGTAATGTGAGGGTTTGCTTTTGCTTTAATAAAGTGGTCAACAGAATGCTATTTGTGCAATTTATAGTCTCTGAATCGGTGTGAAATTAGAAATAAAGTTAAAGGTATTTTCAAAATATAGTTTCTTTTTTACCACAACCAAACCAGGAAGTGAGAGCCTTAATTGAAATGGTTATATATCTTCAATATTAATGTATTTGTGGTTAAGATTTTGTCAACATTTTCTTCCAAATAGTCTTACTTAAATAATCTCTACACCCAAAGTGGGACTTGAACTCACGACCCCAAGATCAAGAGTCACATGCTCCACTGACTGAGCCAGGTAGGTGCCCCTCAAACAGCCTTGTTTTAAAAAATGGAGTATGATGCCTCCAATAAACAATGACAAATTTAAACTTGAGGTACTCAAAGTTGTTCTTTTAATTTATAGATTTTTTTTAATTCACAAACATTTAGGCAAAGAAATTTCAATTTAAGATGCACCTAAAAGTGGGATCATACACATATTTGCTAATCTTACTGACACTGAGGAAATTATCTAATGTAGAATAGGTATACATTGCAAAATATGTGATGATTTGTTCATGCTTGCTCTTTTACCATAATATGTCAGTGCTATCTGCAGATTTATAGAGAAACAGATGGGGGGAGAGAAAAAATGTGATACAGGCTTACCCCTAAACTATTTGGAGCATCCACTATCTCAATCTGCCTGGCTCTCGTTTAGTAGTTCTCTGCCTTAACCTTAGGTTGAGTCTGATCCAGGTATGATCTATGGTTGATGGAAGGGGTTAGGAAGAAGCCGAAAAGGTAAAGAGAATAAAAAGGAGAAAATTGGCTGATTGTCTTCCTCTGACAATAGCTTCAGCAAAGCTAATAAGGCTTTAAGTTAGCTCAAGACACTTGTAAGACACTAGTGAGAGGAAAGAGCTTCCTAATTTCTCTTCTAAAAAGTTCAAACTATTCGGAAGTCAACTAGGCTCTATGTCCAGCCAAATGATACCAAAAAAGGCCTACCGTCAATTTACTGTTCTTTTTCCCCCAAATCTCCTTTACATTCAGCCCAGGATCAAAAATCTCAGGCTCCATTACCCATCTAATACTTAAGAAAGAATGATACCCACTCTCAGAAATTGAAATGTTTGGAGATGTACACATATATCACTGCTACAATTCAGTCTTTGTGTTTTGGATACTGTCACTGATTTGAGTGGGGATGACACTGATTTCCAATCTTCCCAACAACAGTAAAAGGTACCATTAATGAAAGCCTGCTTATCTTTGGCCTGTTTATTTCTATATCAAAACAATTGCTTTGAGTTAAAGGTGATACCAAAACAACTCCAACCTGAATCAGATTGATCATATAAATATAACTAGCAGTTTACAGTAAACCGAAAGATAAAAAAAATGTTAAATTACATCACAGGAATTCAGCTGACCAAATGAAAAATGTAAATTCTACAGACACAAAAATCAGAAGGAAAAAAAAAGAAAGAAAACAATTCTAGATTATTTTTTTTAAGATTTTATTTATTTGGGCGCCTGGGTGGCTCAGTGGGTTAAAGCCGCTGCTTTCGGCTCAGGTCATGATCCCAGGGTCCTGGGATCGAGGCCCACATCGGGCTCTCTGCTCAGCAGGGAGCCTGCTTCCTCCTCTCCTCTCTCTCTGCCTGCCTCTCTGCCTACTTGTAATCTCTCTCTCTGTGTCAAATGAATAAATAAANGAAAGAAAACAATTCTAGATTATTTTTTTTAAGATTTTATTTATTTATTTGAGAGAGAGAGACTGAGAGAGAGCATGATAGAGGAGAAGATCAGAGGGAGAAACAGACTCCCCATGGAGCTGGGAGCCTGANTTTTATTTATTTATTTGAGAGAGAGAGACTGAGAGAGAGCATGATAGAGGAGAAGATCAGAGGGAGAAACAGACTCCCCATGGAGCTGGGAGCCTGATGCGGGACTCGATCCTGGGACTCCGGGATCATGACCTGAGCCGAAGGCAGTTGCTTAACCAACTGAGCCACCCAGGCACCCAATAGTTCTAGATTAAAACAAACTTAAGAAATATATAAATCAGATGTCATTTGATATTGATTTAACAAAAATTATAATAAAAACCATACCTATGGGGCAACAAGAGACTTTGAATACCAAATGTATATTAGACGATAATAATACTATAAAATTGTTAAGGTATGATGCTACTGTAATTATTTTTTTGACCCTAATTTCTTAGAGCTCTATGTTGAAGTTTGTGACTTAAAATATGATTTGCAACTTGCTTAAAATAACTCATATAGGTGAAGTAAAATTGACCAATTATTGGTATTAGGTTATAAATAATATATGTTCACTATACTTTCCTGTTTTGGGTATGTTTAAAATTTCCCATAACAAAACTTTTAGTGAATAAATAAGTGATGATTACATGTATGTATATGTGTGTGTGCCTTCGAGTGTTCATACCATTTTGCGGTGAGTAATCAAAGGCTGAGCTGAGACTTTCTCTACTATAAGTGAACCAATTTCTACAACAGGTTTCCTTGTAATATTTTGCTTGGCCAAATTGGATCTACATTAAAGAAAAAAATGTTCAAGTGTCCTGATACTGAGTACTGGCTCATAGAGATAAAGCAAAGAGAAGGGAGAATGACCAAAATATGTGAGGTAAGTACAGATTTTGCAAAGTGAGAATGGTTAATAAACCTGTAGCAAACATCCTATTGAAATATAAAAGACCAAAAAGTCTTCCCCTAAGATAAAAGCAAAATAAGGTACATGCTACCACTATTTCAAATTTTCATTGTACTAGAAATCCTAACTAGTACAATAAGGCAAGAAAAATAAATTTAAAAATATAAGAATTGGAAAGGAAAAAATTAATTATTTGTATTAATCACAGGTGACATACTTGTTTATGGAGAAAACATTTTTAAAAAATATTAATAAATAAGTATACCTAGTTCACTGTATACAAAGTCAATATACAAAATCAATTATGTTTATATACACTAGCTTTCAATTAGAGAATGATCTTTGGAAAATGATAACCTTTATAATAGCATCAAAAACATACGAATCCTAGAACTAAATTTAAGGAAAGGCATATCCTAATGCTACAGGAAATACATAATACATAATAACAGGAAATACCATGTCCATGGATTAAACTGCTGATTCAGTATTGTAAAAATATCAATTTTCTCCAAACTGATCTATCTACTCAAAATAAATACCAATCAAAATCTCAGAAGGGCTTTATTTTAATTAAAAGGTCAATTCCAAAATGCATATGAAAACATAAAGGAACAAGGATATCCAAGCTGATCTTTAAGAAGTACAACGTTGGAGGACATTCACAACCAGATAAAAAGACATATTATAAGCTACAATGATTAAAATAGTCAGTATTGGTTAAAAGACAAAAGGACCAATGGGAGGGAAGTACACAAGCAGACCTATATATACATTGAATTGATTTATGACAAAAATGATGTGACAACGCAGTGAGTTAAAGGTTATATATTTGTTAGTAAATGATGCTGGATCAATTAGATGTCCATATAAAAAAAACTCGACCCCATACCTCATATCATACTCAAAAACCAATTTAAAAAATTCCAAATATATTGCAGACCTAATGTAAATGTAAAAAAATAAATTCCCTACAAGAAAATACAGACTCCCTTCATGAACTCTGGTAAACAATACAGAAAAGCGTGAACCATCAAAGAAGAAAGAAATTTATGAAGAAAAAAAATGGATATAGTGGACTATATTACTACTAATCATTTGTTTCATCAACAGAAACAATTGAAAGAGCAAGAAAGCAATCTTAAAAAGTGGGAATCTATATGAAAGTATTGGACAATGTTACCAAGAAGCCATGACCACTGATTGACCTGTGAAACAGACCTGGCCAATTGGAGGCTCCTTACCCCCACCTCTGTCCTTGAAATGTGGGTTGTGCTTGCTTTCGCTGCTCCCAGAGGCTATGCCAAGGACACAGCCTTGAGATAGTGGTGTGGTGTTCAATCAGCATATGTGACTGAACCATTCTATATAAACTTTAAAGATTTTGCATGCAGTTGTGGAAATCAACTTGCCCCTCAGTTGCCCAATCAAGCCTTGTATGTAAGTGCCCTTATTTATTAAACTTGCCATGTACCAATCTGGAGTGACCTGTCTTGTTCTTCAGTCTCTCCTTGCTCTTCATGTTCAAAGGCCAGTTGCAAATGAAGAGAAAGAGAGAGAGAAAGAGAGATAGAGAGATCCAGATATCTGGCAATACATATGTGTCCAGAATGTATAAAGAACTTCTACAAATCAATAAAAAAGTAAAATCCAGTTAAAAAAAACATGGGTTCCTGGGTGACTCAGTCAGTTAAGTGTCCAACTCTTGATCTCAGCTCAGGTTTTAATCTCAGGGTGGTCAGTTCAAGCCCTGTGTTGGGTGTGGTGCCTATTAAAAAAAAAAAAAGGAAAAATCATGTTGACTAGGCACTGCTCAAAAGAGAATAACCAAAAGGCTACTAAACATTTAAACAGGTGCTCAGCCACATCGGTCAACAACAAAGAAATGACATTGTGAAGCAATGTGTAGCAAAATGAATTGTTACAACACACCCACCAGAATAATCATAACATCAGAGGTTGATGAAGATGTGAAGCAAATAGAATTTTAATACACTGCTATTAGGAGTATAAATTGATACAACTCTTTTGGAAAGCAGTTTGGAGGTGTTTACTAATGCTCAACATACACATCATCTATGACTTAGCACTTAACTCTCTGTGGATGTGTACACCAAAAAGTACATCTAGAATGTTCATAGCAGCACTATTCATGAAAGGACCAAAAGTACAGCAACCCAAAGGTACAGAGTAGGATAGATAAATAATGATGGTTTATGTTCAAGCCATGAAATACCATATAATGTTGAAAATAAATGAATCTCACAAGCGTAATGTTGAGCAGAAAAAGCCATCACACAAAAAAAGGACACACAGTATGATTTCATCTATATAAATTTCAAAGTCAGGCATAACAGATACATGGTGTTAGAAGTCAAGACAGGGGCTCCTGGGTAGCTTTCTGTCAGTTGAGTGCCTGCCTTCGGCTCAGGTCATGATCTCAGGGTCCTGGGATCGAGCCCCACATCAGGATCCCTGCTCAGCGGGGAGTCTGCTTTTCCCTCTCCCCCTGCCTCTGCTCCTTCTCTCTCTCTCTCTCATGTTCACATGCTCTCTCTCTGATAAATAAATAAAATCTTAAAAAAAAATAGTCAGAACAGCATTTACATGGAAGGGTGGTAGTGACTGGTGCCTTTGGGTGCAAGTAATTATTTTTTTTCTTTTTTTTTTAATTTTATTTTATTTTCTTGATCTGAATCTTGATTGCACATTTTCCTTATTAAGAAAAAAACCTATCCAGTAGTACAATTATTATTTGTGTGCATTTCTGCTACGTATATTATACTTGAAAAAATTTTAATTTTTTTTAAATGGGGATATTTTTGCAAAGGGTCTCTACTTGAATATTTGAGGCAGAATAAGAGAACTATGTAGTTGTAGGCATCCTGGATCATTTGAAGTTCTGAAGGCTTGCAGCTACTTCCATGAACTACATAGAAATAATTCTCCACAATTTCACTAAAACTATGCATATACAGGTACTGTCAAAAGTGACTGATAGGTGTTACCTATGATTTTTTTTCTAATTTAGGTATGCATATATTCTATTTATTTTTCAGGTTAGAAATATTAACAAAGAAAAAAATATTTTGTTTTTACCTCATTTTCCTTTCTTTACCAAATTTATATTTGTATACTTCATTCTTTCCTATGATTCTGTCTTCTGAGACATTGACCACGCTCATTGATCCAAAAAGACAGAAACTTTTGGGAAGGCATCCATAAAAGGCAAAAGATTTTGAAAAGCTAGAATACATTTTTGAAGCTAGATCAATCCTTGTGCAGACAACACGGCACTCATCTGTGGTTGATCTTGCAATGCTTAAGGTTAAGCCCTGCATTTATATGGCTGTGAATTCCCTTTACAAATAGCTGCTCTGCCAGGAGGAGAGATGAGGGGGTGTCTGTCCTGTTGTTAATCAGTTACATTTCTGATCAGAGAGCAAGCATGGGGATTTAGATCAGGCATAGTACTGCTTCCTAACTTCCTAAACATTATTGATCCTTCCATTTTTTAGCCTGAGTATTCTGGATATTCTATGATCAATTACTTCATCATTTCCTGCCTTCAACTTTTTGTACGGTTTACATTTCAAGATATCCTACTTCTGTGTAAATTTGTTTTATTTAGCAATAAGTATGGACTCCTCCAGATATGGGCATAAGACAAGTGCTCCACAAATGAAAACTACTCCACAAATATAAGGTGTAATTATAGCATTATTATTTAGAAAATATCTGTGGAACATTCTCTTTTCCACTGAGCATTGACGACAAACATATACTTCCATTTAGCTTTTATTTTTTGTTGTTGTTATTGTTGTTGATTTTTTTTGTTTCTGTTTTTGGTTTTTTTTTTTTTTGCTGTTGGCATTCAAAAGTTAGGATATAGGAAATCAGCATTAAATATATACCCTAACTTATCTCATCTAGGTATTGTTGGTACAGTTACTATTTTTAAGAAAAAAAAATCTTAACCCTCTCTTTAAATTTTCCTAAAATGTGGGAAACCCTAAATTGTATAGAAACAAATAAGTACTGTTTGTTTCTTCCAGTAAGTAGGTGGTTTGATTTCCCAGAGGGCACATGGTGAGAGCAAGAAGGAAGTGAGGCAAGACTTTGTGGGAATTATCTGAGCTTTAAAGAAATTTAGAAGGTTTGGAAGTTAAATAAGGTTCAAGTTGTTTCTTATTGGGAATGTCTAAACTGTTTTGCCCTTCCTTGGTGAAGTACCATAAAGTCAGGTGTGAATAGACTGTGAAATGGGCTTTCCTTGTGCAGCAAATTTTAACCAAATGGTGATCTCCTTTAAACACATATGGCAGCAGCCTGCTTTGTGGGAAAGTTTGTGCATAAACCGGAGGAGCTGATGAAATGGAAATAATTCCCAAATTTTAAAAAATCATTTGACAATTCTTAATTTTTTCGACCACATTAAGGCATTTTTCATAGTCTAGTTGATTAAGATTTGAAATTAGAGAGATATACATACACACAGGTACATATATTTTCATATACACATATACATAAAAGAATATATGTCAACTTGATACAGATTAAAAACTTTAAATACTAGTTGATATACAGAATAAGAAGAATGTAAAATCTAACCAGAAGAGCACTGAAATAAAGATGAGGAATTGAGTGTGCATTTATCAAAACCTATCACCCATTATAAAAATGACTATACATTTTCAATTGAGAAAACAAGAAAAGCAAAAACAAATGTTCATATGAGTTTTTTAAGTGCATGATTTTTTTGTTTGTTTTATAAAATGTGTGCATGTTTACCATAGAAAATATAGTTAAAAGCTACAAAATAAGTAATGCATTTTTTACAGATATTTTGGAGAGAGTGTGAGAGAGCAGGGGAGGAACACAGGGAGAGAAAGAGACAGAATCTCCAGCAGACTCCCCACTGAGCATGAGGGTGGGGCTCAATCTCCCCACCCAGAGATCACGACCCTGGGATCATGACCTGAGACAAAACCAAGAGTCAGATGCTCAACCGACTGCGCCAACTAGGCACCCCAAAAAGTAATGTATTCTAAATGACTTGTACACCCTGGGTGCTCTCTGTCATTGCATTAATTCTCGCAACCACCTTATGAGGTAGCTGTTATCATGATTTAAGATATTAAAGTTGAGGAAACTGATTTGTACAAAGATTGACTACTAGCCAAGTCACACAGCTAGGAGGGAGTGGAGCGAGGATTCAGTTTCATGTCTCTTTGACTTAATAACCCAAACTCTACTAAAGAGTAGGAAGAAAAGAAAACAATGATCACCTACAATAGGACCATTCTGATATAGATATGTAGAAAGCCAAACACATGTATAAAATCTCTATAAATTCTGTTGGGGTAAATGGTATTTATTATTCTTTTACTTAAAAGTAAATTTTTGGGGAGCTTGGGTGGCTCAGTGCATTAAGCCTCTGCCTTTGGCTCAGGTCATGATTACAGCAATTAAGTAAGTCAAGAACATTGAGAAAGATACAGGTGTTAAGAAAAGAAAAATGAGGGCGCCTGGGTGGCTCAGTGGGTTAAAGCCGCTGCCTTCGGCTCAGGTCATGATCCCAGGGTCCTGGGATCGAGGCCCGCATCGGGCTCTCTGCTCGGCGGGAAGCCTGCTTTCCCCTCTCCCTCTGCCTGCCTCTCTGCCTGCTTGTAATCTCTCTCTCTATCAAATAAATAAATAAAATCTAAAAAAAATAAATAAATAAAAGTAAATTTTCTTACGAGTTCCTCCTATTTCCATTTATCAAGTATCTACTGGGAAATGTTATTCAGAAAAACTTTATCAAACCAAGATATTCTAATTCCTAATTGAAAAGCCTATACTCTTCAGGAACACATAAATATCTGTTGGAGAAAATGAGATTGTTTTTTCCCTTACTTTTCATGGATCCAGTAGTATGAGCACAAGACCTGTGGTCTCAAAACAAGGTGGGGTTTTTTGTTTTTTTGTTTTGGGAGGAGTGCATTTTACAGGCCTGCATCCATGAATTATGTTCTTGCAAATTCAAATATGGATAATCTGGAATAGTACTTAACTATGAACCAACAGGTTTAATCTCTTCCACCATTGGCATGGTCTGCCTCTCCCAGACCTTGGCCTCAATAGGCCCTGAATTTATACCATTTACTAATTCTGGGAAGAACGTTTTTAAATGTGCATTAAATATTGCTCTTTACAATGTTAGAAGAGTAAACAACCAATTTCTGAGCCCCAAGACTGAACTCCTTATGCTTAAAATATTTGATAATTTCCCAAGCCAGGTCCCAGGTATGCCATTCAAGTTCTGTATGGTGGTTAAGATGGTGCACTGATTAGAGGCCCCTGAGTGGCTCAGTTGGTTGAGTGTCTGCCTTTGGCTCAGGTCCTGATCCCAGGGTCCTGAGATGGAGCTCTACACTGGGATCCCTGCTCAGTGGGGAGTCTGCTTCTCCCTCTTCCTCTGCCCCTCTCCTGCTTATTCTTTTTTTTTCTCTCTCTCTCTCTCTTTCTCTCAAATAAAGTAAATAAAATCTTAAAAAAATATATGGTACACTGATTATCAGCCATGGTTCACAAAAGTCCAGTTGAAACCTGGCTAGAGCCATTGTCAAAACCACCCAGAATCTAATTGCTACTAAAGTACAGACAGCAGCCATGAGGATGCTTTAAAAACAATTTGGCAGGACATTAATGTGAAATTATTTTATGGGAGAGCTGCCATACCAACTCCTTATACTAAATAAAAATATGTAGATTTATTTAGGCTTAATATTTGAATTTTCTGTTTAAAGAGATACCCAAAAATGTACAGCATAAACAAAAACCAAAAAAAAACTGATGTGAAAAACATTATCATGTGAAATGAAATCTTAGTTTTTAAATAATTTTTATTGTGTTATGTTAGTCACCATAAAATTCATCATTAGTTTTTGATGCAGTGTTCCAACATTCATTGTTTATATACAACACCCAGTGCTCCATGCAATACGTGCTCTCCTTAATACCCACCACCCCCTCCCCTCTAAAACCCTTAGACTGTTTCTCAGAGTCCGCAGTCTCTCATGGTTCATCTCCCTCTCCGATTTGCCCCAATTCACTTTTTCTTTCCTTCTCCTAATGTCCTCCATGTTATTCCTTATGTTCCACAAGTAAGTGAAACCATATGATGATTGACTTTCTCTGCTTGACTTATTTCACCCAGCATAATCTCCTCCAGTCCTGTCCATGTTGATACAAAAGTTGGGTATTCATCCTTTCTGATGTCTGAGTAATATTCCATTGTATATATCGACCACAATTTCTTTATCCATTCATCTGTTGAAAGACATCTCTGATCTTTCCACAGTTTAGCTATTGTGGACATTCCTGCTATGAACCTTGGGGTACATATGGCCTTCTTTTCACTACATCTGTGGCTTTGGGGTAAATACCCAGTAGTGAAATATTATATTTGATTTCTTTTCATTGTTGGTAGAGTTTTTCTCTATCTTATCCAATGAAACCAAGTCAATTCTGACAAAAACATTAGTTACCAAATGAGTACAATTATGTAATATTTTTCTGAAGTATATACTTTCCCCAAATTAGCAGATAGCAGTAGGAAAAGTCAATCCTCAGTCTAAATTCTACTTCTACCACAAAATTCTGAGGACAAGCCATCAATAGTCTACTTTATACCCCCACATTATAAAGTAGGTACAATTTGCTTATTTTTACCAACATTATAATATAAGGGATATAAGAAACAAACGCCATTTTGTGTTCAAAGAGAAAGATGGTTAGCACTCTTCCTTTTCGACCCAAATGTTTGAGAGAATAAAGTAGGCAAAAGAACTAATTGCAATAATTCTTTCAAATGTGATCACGGAGTTGACCAAAATCGCCATCTTGCGAATCACCGCAAACTCGCGAAGTGAATACGTGAAGGAGTGGATCTCCTGTCATCTGGCCTAAACCAGGTAAATACTCTTGCTGTTTTGACATGGGGGAATGAAGTGTATCAAATATTTAGATGAATAAAAACATTTGGTTCTCTTTCTCAGTTTTTCAGATTTTATCAGAACATTCTCTTTCACATTAGCTGCCACCTCAGAGCAGACGTAAATAAGGTTAACTAGGCCTGTGGAAGCTAGTGCTCTGGAAAACTAATAATTTCACTAATTGACCTCATAAACCCTTCACTCGCTCTCCCAGATGGGACTTTAGTGTGAACATGGATATTCCGTGTCCCTGGTTCTCAGAGAAATGGCCTGTCCTATGTGATGGGGAAGATAAAGTTTCAGAACTCACCTTCTGCAGGTTTGTAGAATTGTTTTCTAATCAACAGGAAAGCGCAGGATTATTTCTTCCCTTTTCTAAAAATCATCCCACATTTTCTGTCCAAGAGTCCTTACATTTGGATTTTACCAACTTTAGAAAAAGCTTCACTTTCGTTTTGAAGAGAACTCAAATAAACAGCATCATGCTTGGTGTGAGTCATCTGACCTTTCTGTGAGAGAACATGTGCAACTAAAATATCTTCAGGAGATATTTTGCGCCGCATGAGAGAACGACTCGGGTACACAAATCCCACTGAGGAGAAGGGTTCTCACCCTAATAACATCTGTCTTAGAAAAGGAAAAGGCATTAATTGGCACATCAGAACAGATCTGCTGGTAAACATATTTGTCTTTTTCTGAAAGGTTGTCACTCTTACTGCCACTGTCTACTGTTCTTCTGCATTGCCTGCCTTTCTTCTGCATTAACACATAGCTGATAATTTAATCTGCCAGCTGCACTAAAAACAGAAAAAAATGCTTAAAATTGATGAAAGGAGACTGTCAGTTGGATCACTAAGTCTTATCACATATGTCACTACAAACTCTCTGTTATTTTTTTATAATTGTTAAAAGTTACCACAATGACTGCGGCCTATAGAAAGTGGGCAGAATTCACCAAATGTCACTAACTGGACCTGGTCTCAGTTTCTTTCTTTTTCTGGACTTATTGATTTATAAAGAGAGGAAGTAAAGATAGTGAAGATCACCATATAATTTTGGAAAATTAGTCTTTTTTTTTTTTTTAAGAGAAAGCGAGAGGGTGTGTGTGGGTGGGGAGAGGCGCAGAGGGAGAGAGAGAGAATCTTAAGGAGGCTCCACCACCAGTGAGGAGACTGAAATAGGGTTCAATCTCACGACCCTGAAATCACAACCCTGAGATCATGACCTGAGTCAAAACCAAGACTTGGATGCTTAGCAAAGTGAACCATCCAGGCTCCCCTCCAAACTTAGACTTTTAATAGGAAATGCCACACTGAGAAAAAAATAGTGTCCATATATCCCTCTGTTGACAATTTTATCAGGCACCAGAGTCCCACTACAGATTCAAGGCATCTTATTTGTGGCAGATGAGCTTCTCATCTTTTCAGTGTGGATCTCATCTTCCACCTCCTACAGGTGGTGAAATTTACAGTGAGAAATTGCCTGCCCTAAGCCGGTATGTGCATAAGTCAAGCACAGAGTCAAAAATAGGACACGAATCTTCTGACCCCTCACCTCTTCCTCCATCCACAGCCCTGATTTTCTTTCTGCTCCATGGTGGCAATAGTGGGCATAGCCAGATGCCAGGAATTTATTCCTTCTGTCATCAAGAAATAAATTTCACGGGTAAGAGAGCTCAGCTAGTCTCTGATTGCAAAGCGTTTTGAAGATGGAAAACTAAATATAAGTGCTGGGTGCTACTATTATTCGGAAGTTAAAAGACTGATTACAGAGCTATCATTATGATTATTGGTACCTGGGATACAGAAGAATTTGGGAAGGAAAGAGGGAGAGGGCCATAGGTAATATGGTCAAGCAACAGGAAGAAGCCTCACTAAGAAAGTTTTACATATTTTGTGAGGCATGAGACCCTGAAATAATAGCTGGAAGCTTTGATTAGATTATCAGATTAGTAGCTTTCTGATTCTTAAATATTTGCAGGGAGGAACAGCAATGATGAACATCCAGAAATTGTATTTTTCCCATTTCACCATACAAAAAGTGTAAGAAACACACTTCTGAGAAGAGGAAATGCAGTCATCCTTAAAATGGAAACTTTGGTGAAGGGAACTGGCAAATAATGTAATGACTCCTAGTACTTAAGAGTAAGACATTTAAACAAACTCCTCCAAAATTCTCCCAAAGAGCACAGAACATCTCTTATTTAGGTAAAATTGATATTACTATGGAATAATCATAAATAAAGTTTCGGAGAACCAGCTTTATCACCCTTAGCAAAGAGCTCCCCAGAATGACTTAAAGTGAAGCAAGTCAAAAGTGACATGTCACTTTCTTCTTAATCTCTTGACTTGATTACATTACTTCCCTTTCAGGCATGCCCTCCCTCTCTTATTCCATCTACCTAATTTTGCCCAGTTTTGAAAGCCCAACAAAACCCCCAAATCCTCATTGAAGTTTTCACTGATCAATTCAGCTCACAGTCATGGCTCCCTTTGATTAACTGGTGGTAGCCAGGCTCCAATATTGAAATATTTTAGCTGGTTTTTTTTTTATAATTTTTAAGCATATAGAAGAGGAAAACAAATAGTTCAATAACTACCCATATATTAACCATCCAAATGCAGCAATTGATATTTTTTCACCTGTTATTTTTTGCTAAACTTTTTCAAAACAATTTGTAGACATAATGATACTTTATCTCTAAATATATCAGTATATATCTCCCCAAAATAAAGATATTCCCTTACATGGTCACAGCACCAATTTCATGCCAATAAACATGATGCTATAACCTAAAATCAAATGTATACTACAATTCATACAATTTTCTCAAATAATGTAGCTTGTTTTGTTAAACCAGAGTTCATGGTTTATGTTTTGAATTAGGCGTTTTGTTATTATATGTCTTTAAGATTTTTTGCCTCTTTTTTGTGTCAAGGAATGTTCTCTTGTTTTCAAAAATCTTTTTGAAGATATTCAGTCAAGGATATTTAATAATGCCCCACAACCTGGATTCATCTGCTTAGGACCACATGTTATATAATTTTAAAAGTTCACCTGCCCCTTGAATTTTCTGTGAAAAGAAAATAGATCGAAAGGATTGATTAGATTCTTTCAACATTTTTGGCAAGTACATTTCATAAGAGATGCTGTCACCAATTTTCACATAAAGGGTCACATAATTTTAGATTGTTTGATTCTTAATGATTCTAAATTTGACCATATTTAAGGTGATAGCTGAGAAAAGTGCTCTTTGCAAAGGCCCTATTTTCCCTTCTAATTAGCAAGTAATGCTTCACAGCTAAAATATTTAATCTGTTTCTTTCCTGTTTTAGACTTCCAACCACATATAGCATTCTAGACATTGGGAACTATGTTTGACATTTTATTTTATTGGTTACAGAACCCATAACATTACAATGTTAAGCATTCCGTAGGCTTCTGATGAATATTTATTAGTTGAGGGATTTGCAACATATAAAATCAGACACATTCTAGTTCTTAATACCTCCATATTCTGCTGCAGTAAGGTGCATTGCCCTAAGAAAAGGTAGACCTTACTTCACTTGTAATTATGATGAAATAGTTTATAACAGACCAATGCTCCTACTAAGAGAAACAAACCAGACAATATAAAAAAGTTGCCCTAATTTTCATATATAGCACACTTTATACAACGATGGAGAATACCCATTCTTATTAAATGGCTACATTTTCTGAGATATCAGATTATAAGACAAGCTTCAAGTATTTTTAAAAACTGAACTCGTTCATGAAGTTTTTAGAGAATAGTTGAATTAAGTTAGGCACCAAAACAAGCAAAATATATAACAAGAAACACACACAACACACAAATACATCATTCGGAAATAAGCTAGGGACCAAAAAAAAAAAAAAAACCAAAGTAAAAATCACTACAAGAATTAGAAAATATTTACAACTGAATGATAATGAAGATAGTATCTATCAGAGTTTATGGGATGTAACTACAACAGTGCTTAGAAAAAAAATACAGTCTTCAATGCATGTAAAACAGAAAATTAAAACTCTACAATCAAAACATCCATCTTAGTGGGCGCCTGGGTGGCTCAGTGGGTTAAAGCCTCTGCTTTCGGCTCAGGTCATGATCTCAGGGTCCTGGGATCGAGGCCCACATCAGGCTCTCTGCTCAGCAGGGAGCCTGCTTCCTCCTCTCTCTGTCTCTCTGCCTACTTGTAATCTCTCTCTCTGTGTCAAATAAATAAATAAAATCTTTAAAAAAATCCATCTTAGAAAGTGTATATTGAAAAAAAGAATGAGCAAATTAAACCCAAAACAAGGTAAAATGAAGGAAATAATAAAGATGAGGGCAGAAATTAATGAAATTAAAAAACAAGCATTTAAGATACGAGATGAACAAAATTAAAACCACATTCTTTAGGAAAAAACTAATCTTTATTTTAAAAAACTAATAAAAAGTTAAAGCATTCTCTAACAGGACTGATCAAGAAATATTACTAATAGTAATTAAAACATATCACCTTAGATCCCAAAAGTATCAAAAAGATAAAAATTAGGTTTATGAGTAACTTTATGCCATTAATAAAATGGATTAAATCCTGAAAAAAAATCTAGCATAACACAGTGAGAAATAGAATCTATAATTTAAAATCATTCCCGAGGGGCTCCTGGATGGCTCAGTCGGTTAAGCTGCTGCCTTCGGCTCAGGTCATGATCCCAGGGTCCTGGGATCGAGTCCCACATCAGGTTCTTTGCTCAGCGGGGAGCCTGCTTCTCCCTGTCCCTCTGCCTGTTGCTCTGCCTACTTGTGCTCTCTATCTCTCTGTCAAATAAATAAATAAAATCTTTTAAAAAAATAAAAAATAAAAAAAATAAAATCATCCCTGAAAAGAAATCTATCTCTAGGACCAAAAAAAAAAAAAAGCCAGTCTCACACAAACTCTTCCAGAGTTCAGAAAAAAGAATAAGCAAATGTTATAACCTTTTTATGATTTGAAAAAAATATATAAATTCTTAATAAAGATATTCAAGGAAGGAAAACTATAGAAAAATATGTCTAATAAACATATATGCAAAATTTTTTAAATACTAACAATGCAAAATACATAAAAGGGATAAGATAACACAATGAAGTGTGACTATTCTAGGAATATAAGGCTGGTCTAATATTTAAATTCAATCTGGATTTACCACAATAGTGGAATAAAGATGAAAATTTAAATAATCACCTCAAAAGTAGAAAACACCTTTTGTAAAAGTCAGGACCTGGGGTGCCTGGGTGGCTCAGTAGGTTAAGCCTCTGCCTTTGGCTCAGGTCATGATCTCTGGTCCTGGGATCGAGGCCCACATCAGGCTCCCTGCTCAGCGGGGAGCCTGCTTTCCCCCTCTCCCTCTGCCTGCCTCTCTGCCTACTTGTGATCTCTCTCTCTCTCTCTCTCTCTCTCTCTCTCTCTCTGTCAAATAAATAAATAAAGTCTTTAAAAAAGTAAAAAATAAAAGTCAACACCCTTTTACAATAAAACTCTTAGCAAACTATCTAAAAAGAAAATGTCCTTATTCTGAAAAAGTATCTACAAAGCCTTTCAACAAACTTACACTTAATAGTGAAATACAGAAACTTTCACCCTAAGATTCAAATTAAGACAAGAACAACACTATCATCACTTCTATACAACATTTTACTGGTGGTACTAACCATTAAAAGTAGTAATTACAAATAAGTAAAACATATAAACTTTGGAAAAGGAGAGACATATTTGCCATTATTTTTAGATAACATGATTTTATAGTTCTAGAAAGTCCGAATAAATCTAGATACAAGCCATTAGAATTAATTAAAAAATGTATTGAGGTCTGTGTATACAAATCAATATAAAAATTAATTATATTTCTATGACAACAAAAAATGGAGCATGACAGTTTTTTAAAAGATACAATTCAAAATATTATCTAAAATATTAAATGCCAAAGAAATCTCAAAAATATTCGATTTATGTTACAATTTATAATACATTATTATAATAAAAAACAGAAGGATATGCCGTATTCATGGATTAGAAAGTCTCATACTATATACAAATATGCTGATTCTCTCCAGTGATTCATATATTCAACAGAAGCACAATAAAAATGCAAGTAGGTTTTTTCTTGGGTTGGCATTTGAGAAGCTGTTTCTAACTGCATATAGAAATACAAAGAGCCAAGAATAGGCAAGATAATCTTGAAGAAGGAAAGCAAAGCTGGAGGACTTTCAAGACTTATTAAAGTTTTAATAATCACAATGATATTCAGATAGACTAATGTAACAGAAAAATGTAATATTGAGTCACAAACAGGCTCACGCTTACATAGTCGCTTATATCATGTACAAATTTCACTGTAGAGAGGTGGGAGAAGGGTATTATCTTCGATAAGTGGTGCTAGGCCAAAAGAAGACCATACATATTAATCCCTTCCTCACAGTATATTCTAGATACAAGATGAATTCTAGATCTAAATGTGAAAGATAAAACAATGAAACTCCTAGAATAAACAGAAAAAAATAGCTTAATAGCCCCAGAATAAGGAAGAATTTCCCAAGACCCAAAACCCTAACAATAAAGAAAACATAGAGACACATTAAGAATTTGTGCTCATTAAAAGCCATCATTGAGAGAAGGGAAAAACCAAGCCATGGCCTGAGAAAAGATATTTATAGAAAAACATGACTGTCAAAAGACTCGTGTCTAAAATATATAAAGAACACCTAGGGTGCCTTTGGCTCAGTGGGTTAAAGCCTCTGCTTTCGGCTCAGGTCATGATCTCAGGGTCCTGGGATCGAGGCCCGCATCGGGCTCCCTGCTCAGCGGGGAGCCTGCTTCCTCCTCTCTCTCTTCCTGCCTCTCTGCCTACTTGTAATCTCTCTCTCGCTCTGTGTCAAATAAATAAATAAAAATAAAATCTTTAAAAAAAAAAGAACACCTAAAAATTAGTTAAAAAGATGGAAGAATAAATAAAAACTTGAACAGGTACAACACAATAGAATAAGGCAAGAGGAGAAATTCAGTAACAGTGGGATACCACTATGTATATCACTATACAAGCCTATGGGAAATCTAAAATTTGTGTTGCCAAAGATGTGAAGCAACAGGAACTCTCACACACTGCTACTCTGGTCGCCTTTAGAAACCTGCCAGTGTATCTATTAACAGTAAGTATATGTATAGGCTATGACTCAACAGTTCCACTTCTAGATATATATTCTCCTCAAAAATATATACTTACGAATCTAATAATGTTCCTAGGAGCCAAATGTATAGACTAGGCATTGGGTATATCAACACAATGTACAATAATAAGGAAGTGTGGACTGTTGTTACATACAAAAACAAGAATAAATGCCACAACCAATTAATTAAAAAAAAAGGTCACACACACACACTCATCTTATATGGTGGTAGAGGTCAGAATAGTGACTGCTTTTGGAGAAGATAGTACTCTGGGGGTATGCGGGTGGGAGGTGATTCTATTGTGTGGGAATTTTCTATTTCTTGATCTGGTGATGGGTATACAGTTGCATTTCCGTTATAAAAATTCACTGAGCTGTATGCAGCTCATTTTTTGCACATTTCTGCATGTCTGTTGTTTTACAAAGTTGAACCATAAATACGTTAACTCTCCCCAAAACCCTTAAGTCCCTGACTCTCTGTCCTTTGATTTGTTGTCATATCTTATCTGCAGACGACCATCAATAAATAAAACCACTGGTCAGATATGTGTGCTTGTTCTAGTTCTCTAAGTATTTCTGGAGGTATTAGAATCTTTGCTCTCCAAGCCACTTGGCCTCTGGACTGTCGAGGATGCTCACAAAATGTTGTCCTCTCTCCAAACTACCTCCCTTTTTTAAAATTTCAAAGTATCACTCTCCTAACAAATCTACCACTCCATGCCTGTTTTCACCCTCCTTAGCTGACATTGCTTCCTCTGCTTTCATTAAACAGAAGCACCATAAAGACCTCCCCATACCACATCCAAAATGGGAAAATCACAGACAGAAATCTCACCTGTGATAGCAGAAGACACCCATCAGTGGACAGCAAACTATCAGCGCACACCTCAAATCGTTCCATTTATCAGGTAGTGTATGAGTCTTTCTTTGATGGTGTGTGAGCAGCAAGACTCAGCAAGGATTCCACTATAATTTAAAGGACTTGCACAAATAATTGGGAATAAACAACTTCTCCCTTTCCTCCCCTGCTTTCCCAGCGCCCTCCCAAAAGTGTATTTTTATGCTCATCTTCCTTCCTAAAAAAGTCGTTTCTCCTTTGCGCAACAAACATGTCTACCTCTACTTTTG
Organism: Ailurus styani; assembly: GCA_002007465.1. Taxonomy (NCBI): domain Eukaryota; kingdom Metazoa; phylum Chordata; class Mammalia; order Carnivora; family Ailuridae; genus Ailurus; species Ailurus styani. The sequence goes on from LNAC01000174.1 coordinate 301,936, forward strand.
ATTCACTATCCCTCTCGTGATCCAGGATTATCCTCCACTAATGAATCCCTCTTTGCCTTGATCTCAATCTATACTGGTACTCTTCAAACTCAAGCATGTTTAGTCCAATTTCTATCAAAAGGAAGAATTCTTTCTGTCAATAAAACCTGAGCTTTTATCACATGATTGTGCTCCAAATCTTTTCATCGGATGCCTACTGGATATGTTCAACCTGTATGTTTTACAGCTCCTCAAATAGATCCATGAAGAATGCCTACAAAGTCTCTGTTTACCCAGTCCGTACACTGATCTTCTCATTTTTCTGTGCAAGCTAGAAGATTGGAAGTCATCCTTGACTTTCTACCTGCTGCAGTCAAAATCATCAGGTCATGTCAATTCTGCCTCCTTAAAATCTCCTTCAAAGGCATCTGGCCATGTTCATCAGTTACTGTTTTAATTTAGGTCTCGTTACCTTTCAAAATGATTAGATTGAATTAAAAACAAACCTAGCTATGCTCTGTTTATAATATACAAGAGGCTCACAAAGTTTGAAATTTAAAAAAAAAACATAACGGATAGATAGATAGGCAGATAGAGAAATCAGAGATTCTGTACTGTATTCCCAATATGGTATATTTAATTGATACTGCTCAAACTAGAATGACCTTCCCATAGAATATTTCGCAAAATGGATAAAATGTTACTATCTCACAGGTAAAAAAAAAATCCTCCATTATTTTAAAAGCTTTAAAATTATATATGACCCTTTACACATACAACAAAAACAAAATAAATTTAAAACAACATCAACAAAAAAATTCTCAATAAATAAATCTGTCAGTGCCAATTAAAATTCTTTATTAGAGAACACGTACAAATAATTAAAAGAAAAACACTATAGATCAAAACATAAGACAATGCAGAAGCAATCAAAAGGAAATCAGAACCCCAACTATTTCAATGCTAAATGAGAAGAAAAAAAGAAATTAGTAAACTGGGCACTCAACTCTAAAATAAATACAACATAAACCTAAAGCAAATCTAAGAAAAGCAGGAATTTTTTAAAAGGCAGAAAATCAGAATCAGTAATGAAAATAGACCAACAAAAGTAGTGATGCTTTTCCTAAGTGCCGTAAATAACTACTTACAATATAATGATAAGAAATTCCATTACTAGTAATAACCATAACATCTAAATTATTAGGAGTTACCGTCACAAGAAATATAGAACATTCATTTTACAAATAAAAGCTTGACTTGAGGGACACAAAAAAGGATATAAATCAAAGCAGTGGCATATTACATTCCTGAAAGAAAAGTTCAATATTGTAATAATGTCAGTTTTCTCTGTATTCATTTTCTATTGCTGCTCTAAGAGGTTACCACAAATTCTGTGGCTGAAAATAATATAAATGTATTCTCTTACAGTTATGGAAGTTAGAAGACCAAAATGGGTCTTCTTAGGTTAAAATCAAGGTAGAGGTAGGCTCCTTTCCTTTTGGAGTCTCATTTTCTTGCTTTTCCCAGCTTCTAGAAACTACGTGGTTTCCTTGGCTCATTTCCTTCATCTCCAACACCAGCAGTGTCGCATCTCCAAATCTCTCTCCTCTCTGCCTTCTACCTCCTTCACATCTTCTCTCCCTCTCTCTCCTGCCTCACCGTTCTGCTTACAAGGACCCCTTTCTATTGCTTTGGGCCCACCCAGATAATCCAGAAGACTATCTCAAGATATTTAGTTTAATCACACCTGCAAAGTGCCTTTTACCACATACGGTAAGAAATTCTTAGGTTCTAGGGATTAGGATATGGACATCTTTGGGTGGCCATCATTCTACCACAATATCCAAATTGATGTAGTCATTCAATACAACTCAATTATTTTTTACTTGACAGAGTGATTCTAAAGTATAACCGGACACTCAAACTGAGAAAACTGAGAAATTGCATAAGGGTAATAAAAGGAAAGGACTTTCATTGCTAGATATGAAAACATATGGCACATAATAATCAAGGGAATGTGGTTGTATAAGAATAGCTGTATCTTGGAAAATAATTTTCAAAAATGTATATGTATATGTAATTAGTATTTTAGCACATGATATGAAGAGATCTGAAGGGAAAGATCTGATTTCTTAATAAATTATGCTGGAAGAAGAAGTTAATTATTTGGAAAGAAAAATGTTGGGATTTAAGTTAGATCTGCACTTTACCCCCACATACACCAAAATACATCTATGATGGATAATAACGTTAAACAACAACAAAATTAAACTCTTGGGCTTGAAAGTAAAAGATTGGTGAATAATTATTCTCTTTTAATGAACTGAGTAAAAAAAGAATGAAGTATAAAAGAGGAAGAAATAAAAGAAAAAAATGATGGCTTTGACTACATTAACCCATAGACACACAAACTTGCAAACATCAAAAAATACCATAAACAGAAGTAAAGGAAACAGGAAAATAATGGGAAAGTATATTTTCAGTCATATGACAAATAATTCAGATAAAGAAAAATAAAATCCCATTAGGAAAATAGGCAAAGACTTTGTTATGACTTTGTTAGATTAACATTTGTTAAGAAGACCACAGGGTACTGATGGTGACTCAAAATAGAGAACACAAGAAAAATCGAAATAGAGAAGTTTACTACTCACAAGTCCTGAAGGAAACCTTAAGGGGCCACTTGAGGAGGTCAAGGCAGGGCCATGCCTTCCTTAGGGTCTGTGAGTGGCAAGAGTGAAGTTTGGTAAGCCTCTTAGGGGTTTTACCTAAGGGGTGCTCAAGGGGAAGGCCCTGGAAGGCAGAGGGACTTATGGATCGCAAGGGGAGTCCTATCGGGGGCTTACATTTGCTTGTGACTCTGTGGGCTGCTGTCCAGGGCATTCGCTACAGGACAGGCTAGTGTCTGCTTAAGGTCACTGTGGGCCCCTTGGCCAAAACAAAATGGATGTCAAAGCAGCAATACCATCAAGTAGCTTAGCTAAACCCCTGACAGAGTTATTAACTGCCAAAGGGAAAATGCAAAAGTCCAATAAGTACATTTTTTAAATATTCAAACTGCTGCTGATTAAACAAATGCAAAATAAAATACCTACACAATGCCATAGACTTCTCCCTAATGATCAAAACTGGTTTTTTTCCTTATGCTATTATCCATTGTTGTCATGAGGGTGGAGAAATAAATACTTAATACCATTCTGCTATAGACATAAATTGGTATAAGATTACTGGAAGACAGTAACTTTTTTTTTATTATTTCAAGACTTCTTTTTTTTTAACATATAATGGTCTTTGAATTCATCAGTCTTACACAATTCACAGCACTCACCATAGCACATACCCTCCCCAATGTCCACCATCCAGCCACCCCATTCCTCCCCCTCTCCTCCAACAACCCTCAGTTTGTTTCCTGAGATTAAGAGTCTCTTATGGTTTGTCTCCCTCTCTGGCTTTGTCTTGTTTCATTTTTCTCTCCCTTCCCCTATGATCCTCTGTCTTGTTTCTCAAATTCCTCATATCAGTGAGATCATACGATAATTGTCTTTCTCGATTGACTTATTTTGCTTAGCATGATACCCTCTAGTTCCATCCACATCATTGCAAATGGCAAGATTTTGTGGGGTTTTTTGATGGCTGCATAATACTCCAGTGTGTGTGTGTGTGTGTGTGTGTGTGTGATCTTCTTTATCCATTCATCTGTTGATGGACATCTGGCCTCTTTCCATAGTTTGGCTATTGTGGACATTGCTACTGTAAACATTGGGGTGCACATGCCCCTTCAGATCACTACATTTATATCTTTGGGGTATCTAGTAACTTTTTAATAGTGTTTTTAGAAAGAGAGAAAGTCAGATAGTGTGTTAACTCCAACCATACAGAAATACTTTTAAAGATAATTGCAAAAAAGAAATAATGGAACAACCAAAACTTCTGTCAATAATGGGTTGGCTAAACAAATTATGTTTATAGGAGTAAATACATGTGCTAATTAAAAAATCATGTTTTTCAAGTATATTTAAAGGTGGAAAATATTCATAATATATTAAGTGGAAAAGCATATTATGAACCTTCCCAAATAATTTTAAAATATGCAAATGAATTACATTTAAGAGAAGGCTAAATAAAAAAATACTAACTTTTTTTTCTAGATATTGAAGTTTCAAATTTAAATTTTTTAAGTTTTTTTCCTTTGCAATTTTCTCTATTTTCATTGTTAGGTTACACAATGACTATTAATTGTTTTTGCAATCATAGCAAAAACAGTAGATATTATTGTTTTTAAAAACATCTTAATAATAGACCAGAAAGAATACAGAACAAATAGATTGTCCCCAATCAAGTCTTAAATTTTTTGATTGATCTTTTTGGGTTTTCCCTCCATCTGAAGCAATTCTTAATTTTTACAATGTTTAGATCAGACTGGACTCATAATATATTCTTGCACACACTGACCTGGTATAGCCAAGATGCAGTTTTATGCTACCTACCAATGAAATTGTTTTTCAATACATCTCAGGCAGGATTTGAGGTAAACTTTCCCAGCTAGAATGAAAGCTTCAACAGTTAGGGACATTTTCCTATTTCATATCCCTTAGATACACTGTAACCCCGACCACATTTGTTGTGGATAGCAATGTAGGCTCAGCTCAGCTCCAAAAAGAAATTCTTTAAATTGACAGTAGATGAGAAGGACAAGTCAGAAAGAAGATAGGATCTTGCTTGAGTTAATGGTGTTTAAATTTGTACTTTAGCTTAGTCTAGCTTCTGATACTGTATCAGGCATAATTCCTCCTTGTGCCATGCCCACCTGGCTTCCCATGATTGCTCTGTTTCTCCACAACGTTTTCTTTCTCTCTGTTTGTAATTTCACAATGATTTATTTTTCAACTATTTTCCCTTTGGAGATTATTTATATGTCCACTTACACATAGTTACCTAAACATAACTGGCCTAATATATTCAAGCTGTAAGTTTCAAAGTTAAAATTAAGAATCTACCTGGTTTGCATTTTCTTTCTATTGCTCAGTTTACAAACATCTCATATTGAAAATGTCCTGCCCATGTGTGATTCATCTGTACCAGGAAAGTGATTAATGTGGCTTCCATAGGAATGTCACTGTCACAATTATCACAGGCCGTCAGGAAGCACTGGGATTGGTGTACATGAGGAGTGGGTGCCATTCTCATTTGACATATAAGGGCAGAAATAATAAAGCATTGAGATATAAACAAAATTTTTACCTTGCATCAAGAAATGAGTTGTCTAAGGAACAAAATGGGTATCTTGGTAAAATAAACACTCTATCATGTGGTCGGAAAAGGCCATAATTTTCATTCATAATATCATTTTTGACTCACATCATCTCCTGAAATAGGTGAAATACAGCCAGAAAACATTTTTCTTTCGTTGACCTCTCAATTTCAGAGCTAAACTCTCAAAGCTTTGGTGAAAGAGGGCTTTGGTTAAGAAACCTGACTTGGAAAACAGTTTCAAACACAGTAGCATTGACTTCAAGGTGCAATATTAAACAATTTAGTAGGTCAGACTTATTTTTAAGCTAGAATTTTTCCTTTCTACCTTTCATTTCTTTATCACTTCCTTATCTGTTTCTAAATAAGGTTTTAGGTTGTGTCTTGTAAACCTAGAGCCTTCTACAGAAAGCTATAATTTGTACATGTGACAAAAAACTTTCAGGTCATGGATAAGCTGGAACATATGCGAGTTATTTAGAAAGCTTTCAGATTTTCCTCCTCATATATTTATTTGTTCTTTAAATTCCCCTAATATATATATAAATGGTCTGGTCGATGCAGTCAGTTCTATTGACCAATTTCATAGCCAGTCAATTTAATCTGAATAGTGGGTTTGTGTGAATAGACAGGACGTAGTCAAATGCAAATTTGGATGTCACCCAACTAATGTGATCTAAGAACAGAGTAAACAATTACCATTAGCGTTGAGTTTGGGATCTGATTTACATAGGAAGGCCTTCTATACTGGTTAGAGTAAGATAATTGCCGAATCCTAAACATTGTTTGGTATGTTGATCTCTTGTATAGACACAAGGGATTTCCCTTGGCTTATTTATTCTTCTTCTCTACACTTCTAGAACATTATACTCTAAATTGCATCCAACCTTTTGGACATTTGTTCTGATTTCTTTACAATGTAACTACAATGTAGCACATTTGATGTCAAATCTGTACATTCTAATTACCCAGAACCAAAAACAGACAGGCCTTGTGTGCTGGTGAACCAAATACAACCAAATGTTTCCATTTGTGAGCCCAGATTACTGGGGAATTTCAAATATTTCTGTATTTCTCAATGACGAAACAAGCATGCTTTCAGAGTTAAGGCAAAAAAAATAGTCTTTTTTTAAATGTATAAAGTTTGTAATAAATAAAAATCTCTTTGTATGTGCTTGCTTAGAATCTGGTTTTAAGAATTTCTTAAAATGTTTTCAGTAAAATGTTGTAACTTGGTTTTGTTCCCTGGAATGAAAGAGGTGAAATGGACTAGCAATAAAACTGACTAGTCCAATTTCATTGCCTAAACTAAAAGAAATTTGGGGATGTAGAGAAAAGCAGAAACAAGTGCTAAAAATATACATTTGTATTTTAAAAGTCCATTTTAATCTTCTAAATCCTTATTGAAAACAAGACAATAAAATTTACATGACATAAATATATATGTGGTCAGGTATTTAGGAATAAAAACAAACCTGGCACTGATTTATGGAATTCTTTGTGCTTTGACGTGACTAAGGGTGAAAAGGTTTCTTTTGCTAAAAATAATGACACCCATACCTAAGAAACCATCTGGACGCCATTCTTGGAACTATAAGACTTTGCTAAAAATCAGGCCTGTGACCCTGGTAACCAATCGGTCAGTCCATAATAGCATTCATTTTTTTTCTTTTCACAGATTTTTTTTTTGAAGTGAAGGTACCCTTCTTAGCTGTAATTTTGCTTTTGAATACTGAGTATTGGAATATGAAGGAACCATTTCCTATGTGATATTCTCTACTATAGAATTAGACATTTTTTTACATAATTTTACTTCTATGCAAAGATGGATTTTTCCTGCTGCTAAATCAGTAACTTAATGTGTGTGCGCACGTGTGTGTATGTGTGTCAGTGTTTTTGTGTGAATATGTGTAGTCACTGACAAAAGAGCTAACTTTTCTGGAACTAAGTTTCTGATCTGAAAATACTCCATTATGATATTCAAAGCTCTTCTCTTCTAGGGGAACATGTGGTGGGAATGGTTGTCGGTGATGTAAAGAAAAGGAATATTAGATGTAATGTTATATTTTTCATATATCTATTTTATAATATTTATAATGTATATAAAGGTTAAGGAGAGTAATACTTAATTGCATATTCAAGGCATAAAATAAACTACATATAAAGGACATCAGGCAGCAGATTGCAAATGTTACAAAGTATCTCCTGCCTTTTTTTCAAGTGAGATTTTGTTCAGGAGAGTATGGGACCTTGAATTTTGTTCTGAAAGTATATGAGTGAATTGTCTTAACCATATTTTCAGACTGTAAATTTATTGTCTAATTAAGGAAGTAAATGGTGAATATGTATAACATAACAAGAAAGAAGCTGTTCTACAAAGTCCATACAAGGTTCACAATGGAAGGGCTGGATAGTTTTTCTGATTTACAGAGATCACAGAGGAAATACAAAATTTGCTTTTTTTTTATGTGAATTTGAAATAGACAAATTAGGGTCTTTGGCATTTTTATTTATGTATTTGTTTATTGATTGATTGATTGATTAGATTTTATTTATTTATTTGAGAGAGAGAGAGAGCATGGTGGGGGAGGGTCAGAGGGAGAAGCAGATTCCCTGCACAGCAGTGAGCCTCATGCGAGACTCGAGCCTGGAACACCAGGATCAGGACCTGAGCGGAAGGCAGTCACTTAACCAACTGAGCCACCCAGGTGCCCCAGGTCTTTGGCATTTTTAGCAGACTTTTACAGAGAAAAGGATAAGTTATTGGTGATAGGCTCTAAACTCTTCCTTTTTCTAATTCTTGATTTTACAAATTCAAATCATTATATTTTTGATATGTATATATATATAATAAGAAACATGAATATAATAAGCTGTTTAAATATAATATGGTTATCTAAATGACAAATTTCATCACTAAAGCTTGAAATTAGAATTTATAAGTAAGATTTAATTTATGCATTTCCCTTATACATGTATATGGCTTTGAGCAAAGGATAGTTCTCTTGAACATAAACATATCATCCTTTTTTTGACAAGAGTGCTTCTTCCAAAAGAATATATTGCCAAGCAAGGAAGGAGGAACAAGGTGTTTGCACGGCAAGATAAAACAAATCACATTGCTCCCAAGTGACTCTCTTACCCATTCGTAGATCTGTTAATTGTGCATTACCAGCTACATATCCAAGCTTGTTTTTAGAATTCCAGTGTCTGGTGTGCTGCAGGCCCTCAATGCATTCATTTAACAAATATTTGTTGAGCCTTTACTATAGTCTAGGCTCTGGTCCAAGTGCTGAGGAAGCAGTGAATTGTGCCGCCAGAAGATAAGTTCACTCTGAACCTGAGAATGTGCCCTTTTTCGGGAGAGAGTCTTTGGAGATTAAGGATCTCAAGACAAGATTAGGGTGTATTTAAAATTCGATTGTTTATGACAGAAAAGTGAAAGGCAGAGACACAAATAGAAGAAGGTCATGTGACTACAAAAGCAAAGATCGGAGTTATGAAGCCCAAATCCAAGGAATGCCAAGGATTGCTAGCAGCCACCAGAAGTTGTAAGAAAGGCATGGAACCCATTATTCCTTAGAGCCTTCAATAGGAACTACCCCTGCTGATATCTTGGTTCTGAACTTCTGGCCTCCAAAACTGTGAGAGAATAAATTCTGTTGTTTGAGCCACCCGTGTTGTGGTGATTTGTTACTATTATCTAATATTGAAGTAATAATCATCTAAAATTCCTAAGTCAAAAGATTTTTGACCATGTGTGTTGCTACGTAGCCTTATCTGCCACTTCCTATGGCAGCTTGCAGACTCTTGCAAAATTCTTCATAGACAATGATTCTAACATGAAAAATTATTCACCATCATCTTCAAAAATTTTGTCTAGGGGCGCCTGGGTGGCCCAGTGGGCTAAAGCCTCTGCCTTCGGCTCTGGTCATGATCTCAAGGTCCTGGGATCGAGGCTCGCATCGGGCTCCTTGCTCAGTGGGGAGCCTGCTTCCTCCTCTCTCTCTGCCTGCCTCTCTGCCTGCTTGTAATCTCTCTCTCTCTGTCAAATAAATAAATAAAATCTTAAAATAATTTTTTTTGTCTAGGAATTTGGCAAGTATGCAATTTATGTTCTTGTCTAATTCATTGACAAGTCAAAGCCCAGTACAAAAGTTATAGTATGCTATTTTTGACCTTCTTCTATGTTGACATTTACTCATTAATTATCAAATTTTGTGTGCAATCATTTAAACCATTGTTCTTTACACGTTATTTTAAAATCCATATTTTTTCATGTTTTTACAGGAATATATATCATAAGAATTTGTCACATGCTAATTGAAATCTAGACATGCTACATTTATAATTTTTTTGGCTTGCCAATTTAATAAACTTTTTAAAAAATAAAATTGTTTTGAGATAGCTTGAATTACATTCTTTTTAAAATTATATTCTTACAATACGTTTCTCTTCTAATGATTTCTACTTCTACCTAAAAATTTATAAAGCATACATTCAATCAACTGTAGTAGAATTGTTCTCAAGAATATGTTTTCTCTTTACCTAACATTTTGTCAGATTTTTTAAAAAATAGCATTTGTTCTTACCTAGTTTCCTGGCATCTTACAGTTTCCAACAGTATTAAGCACTGTGTGTTTAGCAAGTTCATCTGCAAATCATTTCAATATCTTAGAGAATAACTATAACATTTCTTCTAGAAAGTGAACAAATTCATCAGAAATGAAAGAAAAAATTTGAGTTAATCTTTAATCCAGAAATGAGAGAGCCAACCCTTTTGAAAGAATATATAAGATTTTGGCAGAAAAAGTACTGTTGTGCCAAATTGCAGGAGTATACTGGAGGCAGACACAACCTCAGTTCCATAAGAGAGATAAGTACTTTAAATGCGAGTTATTAAGGAGATGCTGGCAACTGCTGAATATTATTTCAGATGTGTTTTCTTGGCAGGAAGAAGGGTGGAGGTGCAAGCTGTTGGAGAAGAAAGACTGACACATGCACAGTTACAGGATTTCAAAGATGGAATAGTCGGCTGGGAGAGATCTTTTCCTCAGACCACAGGAGAGTGCAAGGGAAGGAACTGAAGAGGTTAAGGTACATAGGGGAAAAAAGATAAAGTTTCTGGAAGATACATTATTTTTAAGATATTTTAAATTTATTTAAAGTGAGAGAGAGAGAAAGGGAGGGACAGGGAGAGAGCATCTCGAGCAGGCTCCCCGCTGAGCACAGAGCTCTAAACAGGCTTTGACTTCATGACACTGAGATCATTACCTAAACTGAAATCAAGAGTCAGACACACATATGAGTGAGCCACCAGGTGTCTCTGGATTGTACTTTTGCCATTGTGGACCTGTAGCTGTGTGGCACATGCGTACACCAAGTGTGTAGAGGTGACTATGTATGTGTATGTGTGTATTGTAGAAAGTAGGGTGAGACAAAAAGTTATGTCTCATCATATCCCATCAAACGGATGCCCATGAACTTCAATTTTGTTTGTTTATTTTTCCCTGTAATTGCATCTCTTACCGGTTTACTCCAAAGTAGAGGCACCATTTGGAAATAAAGGGAATTCCTTGTAGTAGGCAGACCATACCATGAAAAAAGAAAGGGCAAATGTTTCACAGAAGAGATTGGTTAGAGGGGTCCCTGGGTAGCTCAGTGGGTTAAGTGGCTGCTTCTTGATTTCCACTCAGGTCATGATCTCAGCATCGTGAGATGGAACCCCATGTCCAGCTCTACACTGGGAATGGAGCCTGCTGAAGTTTCTCTCTCTCCCTCTGTCCCTCCCCACTGCTCTCTCTGTCTCTCATAAATAAATAAATAAATAAATAAATAAATAAATAAAAAGAGAGAGAGGGGTTGGCTAGAGTCACACAACACATCGTGAACATGATTAGAATACACAAAGAAATTGTGACAAGCTTGCTGCAAAAATGGAAGTTGTCATAAACATTGAGAACAAGCATAAATTTCTACTTTCTCCATTCCACTGTAAATGACTAAAAAACTAGATTTAAAAATATGTGTATTAACAACTTTCAGAAAACACTTGGTGGAACAGACTTGAAATTCCTGAAAGAAAGGAAGTAAACAAAGCTAAGCTTTATGATTGGCTAGACTTCCTGCCTGGGGCCAGGTTTCAGGCCATAGTACAGGAAACTGAAATAAAGCCTGGAGTTGGGACATCGAGTTGAGAAGACAGTGATCTGAGCTTAGGAAAGTCAAGGTGGTAAGATTTTACAGAGAAGAGTCGTGGAGTGGTGGAAATAAACAAAAAAGAGCATGGGGGTTGGCAGAAGGATCTCCTTAAGACCTTGGTTGATCTGCCCAAAAACCTCCCTGAGTCTGAGAAAAGAATGAAATGAATGAGAGTCTGAGAAAAGAATGAAAAATAATGTCAAAGCAATAGATTGAACAATTCCCAAAGTTCAAACATAAGTAGGGAAAGTGTATTCCAATCACCCAGAGTAGAAAGACCTCAAAATACAGAAGACAAAGGGTAGAGTTCTTTGAGAGGTAACAGTAAGCGGTAGACCTAAATTGACTCCATAGAAAAAGCTTCTCTGGACTTGTGATAACAAAACTAAAAAGTAAGCCTCAAAAGAATCATATTTATCCAAGAATGTCTGTTCTCCTAACAAAATCTAACACTCTTTAAAAGATCGCAACAAAATCCAGCCCTCAACAATGTAAAATCCATCATTTCTAACACAGAAATAAAAAATACCAGGGACACAAAGATACAGGAAAATATGACGAGGAGAACAAGTGAGAAATCACATTTCTTCTCTGCACTAAAAACCTTAACTTAACTTTTGGTGTCAAAGTATAAAGCAAACACGAACCCCAATGTACCTTGGAAGAAAGCATGACATAATCATTGACCTGAATGCAGATGTTCTGTAACTAAAGCATGGAGGGTTGTCTATAGTAATGTAAGTTGTATTTGAGCTGTCTCTGAGGACTATCCCAGTTCATTGGCAGAAGATATAATAAGGAGGAGAACTTGTATCTTTTATCTAAGGAATTAGACTTTACTGCATTCGTATTATCCATCACAGGGGAGCTGGTCCCAAAAAGAATATAAGGACTTGGAAGTCTGCCTTCAAATTAGGCTAGGATTCAGTCATTTTTCTGAAACTGATGGCAGTAAGCCATGGACACAGAGTGGGGCTGGCATGCCCCAGGGCCCTCCTAATAAAATGGAAACACCCTCTATGGGCCAAGGGCTGAAGTTACAATCAGTCCTATAATGACAAAAGTAATAGCTAATTGCTTTTAGTGTTTTCTACGCATCAGATGCATTAATGCATTATTATATATAATACCCTATCTTTTTAAGGTAAGCATTATTTTTATTCCCATTTGTATTCGTTTTCTATAACTGTAATAACAAATTACCACCAACCGAGCCACTTAAAACAGCAAAAGTTTCCACTGTTACAGTTCTAGAGGTCAAATTCTGTAGGGCAGAATCTGTTTCCTTGCTTATGTATGTTGTTGGCAGAAATCAATTCCTTGCAATTGCAGGACTGATTTCCTCAGCTCTCAGCAAGGGTAATTCCCAGCTTTCAGAGAGCACACCTTCCTGGGCTGTGGAAACCATCTTCTTCCATGCGTAAAACCAGTAGTGGCGTTGATTTCTGCTCATGCTTCAGATCTCTTCTGCCTTTTCTTCTTCACTGACTTCTGTCTTCCTCTGCCACTTTGCAGAGCCCATGTTATAATAATTCAAGATAATTTGTCTATTTGAAGGTCCGTAAGCTCCCTCAATTCTATCTGCAAAGTTCCTTTTGTTCCTTATGTATGCTACGAGACTGGGGCATGTACCCCTACTGGAGGCAGGCAGCCTTATTCCACCTACTACAGCCTGCTCTCTGGCTCCCACAAATTCATGCTTGCTCCACATGTAAAATACCCAGTGTAGACTCTGTAATAATTATCTTTATATCCCAAGAGCATGGAACATTCTTGACATTCAAGAAATTACTCAATAAAAGAATGATATTTTTGAATTCTTGCTTTCAGCACTGCCTTCCATGAAGCAATCTTGTTTTACCTTCTCAGTAGCACTGGAAAGAGGAACACATTGCTATTTCTATGTGAATGTGTCAGATGGCTTCTTTTCACTTTCAGTACCTAGGCACCGAGGAACAGTAGAAGATCAGAAAGAAGGGACACTAAAATAGAAGCATGAAGGAAAACTCTCCTCGCTGAATTTTCCTAGGGCCCTACCTACCTAGAAATAATACCCAAGTGTTTTTAAATCAATATAGTTTCAGTCTTAGAAACTATACTGTTTTAGTTAAGCCTTACTCCATCTCCAGGAATATAGAAAGGGAACACAAAATGTGTCTTTTCTCCCCTAATGACTTTTTCATATTTTCAGTTACCCAATCTGAAAGTGAGCCTTGATGATTTTACTACAGGAAGTCTGCTGAATCTGTCCTTTTTCCGTTTTCATTGTCATTCTGCTAGTTAAAGTAACCTCACCTGAATTAGTAAAACAACCTCATAATTTGCAGGTTTACCTCAAATTGCTTTGCTTCTATTTTGATCCCCATACTATGACCCAAACTTTTTTTCTAAATTATTGATCCAATTATGTCATTCTTGTGCTGAAAATATTTCAATACTTTTTTAATTTACTTGCTATGTAATTCAAGGCCCTTCCAACCTCATTTTAATTCAGCTCAGAGTTCAGGCTTTAGGCATCTGTAGACCTGGTCCGAAATCCCTGCCCCAGTTCCTATTGGCTAGGTGGTATCAGTCAAGGCACTTAACATCTCTAAGTGTAACTTCCTGATTTATATAAATGATCTAGCACAGGGTATTACCGAAACTTCAAGATACATGTCAAGCTCCTGGTACCTAGATAATGCTTAATAGATAGTAGTTATCATGTAATCTTTATAGTCTCATTCCTCTACACCACTCACTATACACTCCAGACTCTAGTTGAACTGAACTAGCACTTGAGATACTCAGAAAGATCCACTTATGGAGCCACTTATGTATATACATATCCTCTTAGATATCCCAAGCTTTTGTTCATGCAACTTCTTTTACTCTAAAGTCTCTCTACCCATATCTTTTTTCCTCCACTCATATTTTAAACCTGGCAAAACTCTGCTCATCCTAAGACACAGAAGTTTGCCATCTCTTTGAGGACAGCCTGATCTCTCTTGGTCCATGGGACCAATCACCTCCACCTCCATACTTCTTGCCCTTCCTCAAACCATTGGCATTTGTTGCCTGTGTCAAAACTTGATGTGTAAGCAAATTTCTTCTCACCAGTTGGTGAGTTTCTTGAGGCCAAGGCTGGTGTCTTCCTCATTATAGTTTAATCACTTCCAAGGGCAACACTAGACTTGTGGTTGGTTCTCAGCAAACATTTGTGGAATGGATGGCTATGATAGTACCTAAAAGACAGAGTGTTGATGGCTTCTCTTGTGGCCAAAAATTTAATCTAGTCATAATTCATAGTACTTATTATTTCTATTATTATAAATACCTTGAATTCTCTTTCTTAAAGTGCAATTAGATAAATATTCACCAATTATGACTTTCCCAGAGCTTTCTGAACAGGTGAATTCAATATTTTATTCATATTTGCTTCCTCAAACCAAATGCCCACATTAAAAATGCATACATGTGACTATGAATAGTAGCATTCTTATGAACAATTTTATGATAAAAGGAAGTTGGATGGCAGAAGGATTTTGGTTCGAAAACACATTTTACAAGTAAGCTTCTAAGGGGTTATTTTAAACAACACTGAAGGGAAAAAATTATTTCAAACAGATGAAAAATACCTCTCCACTGTCCCTCTAATGGATGTACTTTAAAGAAAGCCAAAGGGAATTTTAAACTCTACATACACTTTATGAACATTCAGATGAATATCTATGACTAATCTCAAGTGTATTTGAATAAAAAATAGAACAATTTTGATGTTCCAAGTTGAATTATTAAGTAAAAATATTCAGTTATCAGATAGTTAATTAAGTGGAACTGACTGTATTCATTAAAATATTTGTTCCAAACAAATGTATTTAACATTCAGATATTATGCAGAATAGGTGACAATTACATATCTCCATGGAGATCAATAATGGGATTCAGATCATTGTGTAAAGAGTCTGCAAGTTTAATGCAGAGAGAATGTCATTATTATTTCTCTCTTAATGATGGTCATTATGCGCAAACACTGATTGAATTCCATTTGTTACCTGCATTTGAGCTGAGAGGAATAATTACAATTTAAGTGTCTCCATTAAAATTCATAAAAGAATATGAATGCAAAAATTATACTTGAAACTGACAAAATATACTTTGAGGATATAAATTGTGTTTTCTGATAGGCCTCTTAAAAGTATTAAAAATAGCTTCATTTTAATAAGATGACATATAAAGATCATGTGTTATCCTCACCTTTATGTTAATTTTAATGCTGCAATACATGACTAATAATAAAAAGTAAAGAAATTAACTTTAAAAAGTAAAATCAATTAAACAATGTACCAGTTATCACCCATACTTTTGAGGATTGGGTCACAGTCTTCCCTTTTTTTAAGTGTTTTTAATTGCCATACGATATTAAAATTATGTTCTATCATTCCATATATTGGGGATATCTTTCTACCACCCACCACTGTTGGTAGCTAATAGATCCAAGATTTGGACTGATGTAAATTAAGTGTGCTGTGTTCTCTTTCGTTTTGGGGCATACGTTTATTTTGACCATTCAACGTCTATAATTTCAAGGATTAATAGTTACCACCTTATGGGCCACACCAACCCAGCGTTTTCAGTTGATTATCCTGCATTTTCCCTAGAGTGAAGGGCAACATACTAAGATAGAGTACCACTGAGGCTTAAGAGTCTTGCCTTTCAGCAGCCTAAGTGAGTTCCTCAGGTCTGATGAAAGAAGTATTTAATGCCACAGAAGCCACAAGAGAAATGATGGCAATGGAGTCGTGAGGCATTTTTTTGCTGCTCAAGTTTCAAGAAGCATCTGAAGGGAGAAAAAGGATGCTTTCTTTCCATACCAGACACTCTTCTCTAACTCTGTGTCAGGACTTCAAATTGCAGTGTCTTGAATGTAAAGGTGTTTATATTACATAATCATATGATTTTTTAATACCATTAAGCAAGAACAAAGAAGTCCTAGAATTTTTCATGCGAGGAAGTCCTCTAGGTCTCACTGCATCCACTTTCATTGTTTTACAGATGAGAAAACCAAGGTCTTAGGGTAAAATGTTTTCAAATGTTGGTGGTAGACCGGGAACCAGAACTCAGGGCCCTTGTCATTGACTACAACATTCTTTATAAGTAGCATTGTTGGGCATTGGTATCTGTCAGTATATTCATGTGGATTCATATATATTCATTTTAGTTTTATTTTACTTCATAATCCACATATGGAATTTTCTTTTTAAAAAAGCCTCTGTTCCCATAGAGCATCACTTTTTGAAAAACTAAAAAGAAAAATCATATTTGTGAGTATTTTTATGATGGTTAAAATGGTTACAAATGTAATAAAAAGTGCCTTGCTCCAGTAAAAAAAAACATGAATTATATTTCCCTAAAGGCACGACTAGTTTTAGACTGCCTAATTAGGCAGATCCATAATTTCCTTGGGTCTCTGTAAGACCAATCTTGCCAATTGATCACTTTGAGCTAAAACGCAGAGATTAGAATTGCACTGGACAGTGTCTACTCGCTGGCTACAGCACTTGGCAGTTTTCCATGAGATTCTGAGTCTCTTGAATCAGGAGAAAAGACTGGGGAATAGTGGGAACTTATGGAAGAGGACTGACAAGATTCCCATCAACTATCTCTCCTTGCTGAGATACCTACAAACATTAAAAAAGGGGGGGGGGGTTGGGAAGGGAAGGGACAAAAGGAAGAAAAAAAAAGAGAGGGAGACAAAAAAAAAAGTGAAAACGGTGGCCTTGGAGATCAATGACTTCTTTCTGAAATAGCATATAGGATCCAAACGTTTGT